>CM054814.1:8107237-8445087 GCA_028984105.1 Lavandula angustifolia | reverse complement strand
CACTCACTTAATCACAATTACCAACGCTCCTTAATATACCACGCCAAAAAGGAGACAAAGGGAGTGGTATACAATATACTAACGATTTTTTTGTAGAACCTAGGCTTAAAATTAATCCGTGTTTTTTTTTAAAGGAATTCACTTATTAGTTATTACCTAATTAAAATATACATTTTGTAACAAAAAATAGTGACTACTAAAATAATATCAAAGCAATAAAACCAGAATATAGTTTATCTGTTTCAATTTCTTTTAAAACTTAAACATGCTAGCCCAATTTAAAGTTGGGCCAGAAATCTTGGTAGAAGTCTAGAACCCTTGTAAAACCCTAGGTCCCTTGCCTTTCCACAAGAAACCCTAGGACCTTCTATCACCATCTTCAAACTATCTCTCTCCTCTCACTATTTATTACCTTTTTCACCACATAACTGCAGAGCTGCAAATACCGTTTACAGCAATGGCGAAGCGTCTGATTCCAACTCTCAACAGAGTTCTTGTGGAGAAAATTGTTCCGCCGTCCAAAACCACCGCCGGAATTCTCCTCCCAGAAAAATCATCCAAGGTATAACCTATTTATGCCTCTTTTTTTGGAGTCAGTATTTTCGTGCTTTCTATGGCTGGATGTTGATGTGCAATTTGATTGGATCTGTCTGCAGTTGAACTCCGGTAAAGTAGTCGCAGTTGGACCTGGTCTGCGCGACAAAGCGGGGAACACTATCCCAACGGCTGTTAAAGAAGGGGATAACGTTCTCCTGCCGGAATACGGCGGAACGCAAGTGAAATTGGGTGAAAAAGAGTGAGTGCTTATGATTAAGATCGTCTATGTATTGCATTATGTCTTCCTGGTAGATTAGTTTTATTGACTGGATTTTGGTGGGGTGGGATGCAGGTATCATCTTTTCAGGGATGAGGATATATTGGGGACTTTGCATGACTGATTGAAGGTCGTTGATTGAGGTTTAATGTGGGATTTGGTTTTTCTCGGATTTAGGTGCTGCTGCTGTTTCAATTGTAATTCATTTGAGATGCTGCCTAATTGTTGCTACTTTATCTTTTGATATCTTATGATAATCGAGGGATTTCATTTCGTTGTTCTTGGTTGAAATTTTGATGTAGTTGTGTCATTTAGGAGCCTACTTGAATATGACGTTGAATGAATGCTGGTGGTTTGCTGGAATCATTTTTATTAGGTTTGGTGTTGTGTTGATTGCTCACATGATTCTTCAAGCTTTTTACTCTTCATGCATAGAAAGTATAAGTTCTCAGAGTTACGATCAGTCTACCAAAATGTTATAATTCTGGTTAGGTTTTATTCAATTTTCAGTTTTTGATGCATCTGGAGAGCCTCTAGTATGTTCCATTATAGAAAGCTACGATGTTTTTCCCCGCTCGTTCTTGTCTTGGCAAAAGAAAATAGTATATTAGGGAGTCTGGATGTAGACAAAATCTGAGTACATGGAATTGTGAATATAATTTTGATGCAAGTAAGAAAAGGGTTGGAGAATAGGGGCTGGACAATTTTGTTGTTTTTATCCAGATTCATATGTGGTTGTTGACATATTAGGTTTGTAAGAGGATATAAACTGTAACCAGACTAATTTGAGTTTCTTTTGTTAAAATTCCATGAGAGGGATGCAGAAATTTGTGATTGAGGGCTGTGCTTTCATGCACTAGGAAGTGCACTGTATATACTACATCCAGTTGAAGGTTCATGTTGATGTGTAGTGTATTAGGTGGTGCCTGCATAGTTTTTAGAACATTTCAAAGGCAATACATAGTGAGAAGTGTTGTTGGGGTTCGGTCACAAGGTAAGCACATCAACATCTATGTCATCTTTGTATCGAGATGAATCTTTGTTACTGCTGAAATATTTGATTATGAGATTTTGTTGAACATAAGATGATTATGTATGTGAGAGAGCGAGCAATAGGTGTAGAGCATGTATTTATTTATATTTAATGGATAAAGATGTTTTGCTAACTTGGTGTTCCCTTGTATGTATTTAAGAGTTCATTGAACTTTAATATGAAAAAGAGCCATATTGAATGATTAAGGGAACTTTAATTTGGAGGCTTCTTTCATTCTTTTCGTGTTAAATTAGCTTAGCTAATATTAAGAGCTGTTTTAGTGTTTGTTTGTTTTTGATTTCGGTTAGTGTTCATTTTTCCATTTTTAAGGACAGTTGTATATTAGTATGTGATTGATGCATATAAAAGCTGGATCTGACACCAATTTATTAACACGTCGGACTTTGATCAATTAAATTTAGGCAGTTTAGTTGAACCCGGTCTAACTGGTTTGGCGATTTTTAAAAATTGGAACTGAATTTGGTGGGTTTAAAGATGATTCACAGTTGTTTTTGGATAATCTCAGCTGTCGCTATTGAAGTAAATCGCGTTTGTAAATTGTCTCGAATAAGAAATGGGATTTGAATTTGGGGGAATTTTGGTAACAGTTGCAGCATCATTCGTTTCATCATTTTATGTTAATTTCACTTCAAAACTATTTCTAGGTTTTACCTTCTTCATTTGATAGCGTAACTTGACGTGTCTCTAAGAATATCTTTGCAAGCTGGTATTAATTTAATTGATATAATCTACTTAATCATAAACAGATGTACTGTATCCATCATGTCATCAATTTGATAGGTACACCATCGGTTCATCCAATTAAAATTTAAATCTAAACGACAAATCTGTTCATCCAATTAAAATCTAAATCTAAACGAGATTTAAGCGTTTGAATAAAAAAGTACCAAAAGATAATTTAATACAAATATGTTACTTATGCACGGGAAATCACTAGGATACAATGGAATAAACAAATTATCATTTAATTTGAGTATGATTTTATACCATATTGACATTATGTCACTAATCTCTTAAAAAAATTATAAGAAAGAATTATTCAAACTTATTATAAAGTTTGTTAGATCAATATCAAATTGATATGAGACAGGTCTTCCACAAAAATACCTAGTCTAGTATCTAATATAAGTGTTTACATCTATCTAATTTGTGAAATGACATAATCAATATATAATAAGTGTACGATTAATGTTATTTCTGAGAAGAAAAATGGGCATTATATATTCAAGATCATTTCTAAAACACATTTTCCCGTATCGTAATTGATTAAAAAAAAAAACCCCGAGAAGAACACTAAAGAGGAAATCCATTCCAAGAATTATAAAAAAGTGTAGGAAATCAAGCGTTGACTCCACTATAAAATGGTCAAAATCAATTGAAGCAGCCAAGCACGCTGCACGCCCCAATCCCGTCGCATACACTCTCTCCTCTCTTTCGCTCTCTTTTCTGCCATCATCCCCTCATTCCCCCTACTGCCTGTGGTCCTGTCTGTCCATTGTTCCAAGCACGTGCGTCTCTCTCACGTCACGTGCTCCCACCACCTCTCCACCTCCTCCCTACACAGACAACCACGCCTGCGCCGATACATCATATCGTCATTTGAATCGTTTTCCCCTTAAATTAATAATATTATTAATATTAATCATTACTATGATGTGAAGAAAACCGCGATGCAAGCCTACAATCGGCTCCCGAGCAGCGGACAGAACAGCCCCCAATCCCCGCCATCGTCGCCGCTCAGCCGCTCCCCGCGGTACCGCCACCGTGGGGCTAAATCGGGCCGACCGCCGCCAAAGACGCTCGCGCAGCGCCTCGTCTGGATCCTGCTCTCCGTTCTCTTAAAGCGCCAGGGAATTTTTCTCTTCGCACCTCTTCTATATATTGCCGGGATGCTCTTCTACATGGGCACAGTGTCGTTTGACGTCGTTCCGGTGATTAAGCACAGGCCTCCGCCCGGCTCCGTTTACCGGAGCCCGCAAGTGTATGCGAAGCTCCGACCGGAAATGGACTCCGACAATTCCTCAGCGGATGCGGTTAGTTCTTTGCTCTTTTTTTTAATTCTCTTTTAAATTTCCTTTTTTGGTTAAAATGCTGAAGAGTTTAAGTCGTTGTTATTAAGATTGACAGTGACTTTATTTTCCTTATGGACTTTGAGACTTCACATTCATAGTATTTGTACTATGCATGTCGATTTCATTTTAGCTAAAAACCGATAATCTATGCAATTTAGTTTTTTCTTTAATCTATAGATTTTTTCGAACATCCCGACTTAAGTTGGGTGATCTGTCACTGACAAGGCTATGTTGCTTGAATTATGAGATAGAGGAATTGTATGATGTTTAGATCCCTTTTTCCCAGGGCAGTTATTCTTTGCAAGCTGTGAATTGTTGAATTTGATGACCATATAAGTATTCTATATCACATGCCAGGATCTAAGATTAGTACGGCTCTCCAAATTTCTGTTAGTTGAATATGGCTCAGAGTAGTTGGCTGATCTGAACATTGATAAAACTTATTTACTAATTTGGGAGCATATAATGTGCGTAGTACAGCAAGATAACTGGAAAGGGGGAAAATGTGCACACAATTTTGAGGACTATTGATGTAGAACCCCTATACGTTTATGAAATCCTGGCATAGTGATTTGAAGGTCAGACTCTGAAAGACAACAAAAAGGACAATAATGTTATTAGGTGACCTCATGATCTGCATTCCCCTTTTTAGTGATTTCATCTCATGTGTTGGCTAGTATTTATATGGATGCACAAAACTGAGTAGGTGAGAGAATACTCAGCTTTATGGTGTTGTAAAAGTTTTCAATCTTTCATCTTGCTTATGCTAAATGATGTTTATGGATACAGATATCGACTATATGGAAACATTCTTATAAAGTTGGTGAATGGAGACCATGCATCAACAAGTCTTCTGAAGGTATTGAACTATCTGGAGCAAAACTTCTAAGTTGAATTATTTTCTTCTTTTGCTCAGAATTAGACCTTCACCATTAATGTCGGTTACCACATAGTGCTCGTAATTGGGCAATTCTCAATTTGACAATACCTGTAAAATGCGGACTTTAATTGAAACCACTGAAGCCATGCCATTTTACTCTTCAGGAAATCTTGTAACAATGCTATATGGAGATTTTAATATTCATATCCTATCTAGCTCGATTAATCAAAAGTTCTGATGTATGTATATAACATTCTCTCAACTTCATCTATTGATTCTGCTTCTAATTATCATAGAATATACTTTAAAAAAAATCACGAGCTTACTGATAATTAGAGGAAGCTTTGTTGTAGCCTTCTTCTGGGCCACACTTAGTTTCTGACTGTTTGCCTTCTCTGAATGTCGATGTGCAACTTCTTTATCTTCATAGGAAACAAAGCAGCTGATTGCTGCTTCAGATGTATCTTTGTGCCATTTGATTGTTTTTAATTTGTGAAATTGCCATCATCTTACCTAATCTAAATTCTGGTATGATTTATTGGGATTACTGCCTCGCTCTTTGTTGATTACTTGGGATGTAAAAGAGTATGACTACTAGTTACTTAGTTAGTGTATTGATGCATCTATATGGAATCCAGAGGGCTGATGTTGATATTCAAGGTAGCTGATGTGTGTAGAAATAAAAATAACATTGCTTCTTGACCATAGTTTTCTTTGCTATTAGTGGTCAAAGTTACTACTTTACTGCTAATGTAATCAGTCTGTTCTACGAATCTTACTACACTAATAACCATTTTCTGTATAACCACTTTATGTATCTTATATACAGCTTATATTTCATGGGCCATATTCCTGATTCATTTATACTCAACTGCATTTCACCCATGAAGTACCTTAAGGACCATTTAAGACTGCAATCTGTGTTTCCCTCCCCCTACCCCCAAAATACAAAAAAGAAAACACTTGCAAAAATATTATTGCTGTATATTGTTCTTGCTTTTGACATGCGACTCAGCATTAATTTGTTTAGCATAGTTTCTTTCTTCTGCTTTCATATATCCCCTGACTTCTTCTAACTTCTCACATTTACATTAGTACATTACCATGATATTGTGGCTTATCTTCCTTGTGATTGAAGGTAGCTTAAAATATGTGAAGTTTTTTAATAATTTTTCTCTATTACAGGCTTACCTGAGTCCAATGGCTATATATTTATCGAGGCCAATGGTGGTCTGAATCAGCAGCGAACATCGGTACTTTTTATTTCTGTTATGTGTTAAGAGTATGTCAAGATGTGTCTTATATTGTGGGCTTAGCAGCACTCCCTGTCATTGGTGCTACCAGATATGCAATGCTGTTGCTGTGGCTGGATACCTTAATGCAACTCTTGTGATTCCTAACTTCCATTATCATAGTATCTGGAGAGATCCAAGGTAAGTAACACTGTTATCAACTGTACATACCTCATTATTAAATTAAAAAATATGTTTATGTTTCTCTTGTACTGATGCTATGATGAAGAATATGTTTCTATAACCTGTACCACCAGATACAAAGAAAGTGCGATCTTTCTATTTTTCATCCCCTGTTCATATCTGTTTTGGTTTGCTTGGTGTTACTAATCAATATAGGTAAACATATATACATAATTCCTATCGAGTTAATTATTAGTTCTTTCTTTTTCTTTTTACAATGACATGATATTGCTTGTACACAAACATACTGGGGTCTGCATTTTCCATCATTTTCTGAGAAATCCCAAACAGAAAAATGAACTAGGTGGGAAGATCTTTAAAGCTAAATTGGATCTCCCTGAAGGCTTAGTTATGTTTTGAGCTTAGTTTGATTTGAGGTGACCATTTTTAAATACAGATAATAAATTCCAAAATGGAGTAGAATTTGAGTTTCCTTATACTTTTCTACATAACCTTGGTCGCCTTAGCTCATGGTTTTGAGTAATAAGGTCCATCAGGGCACCAAATGTTTTGAGGCTTAAGTATAATACAGGGTGAGCTTTTTCTAATGTGCAAAAAGGTATGACCTATTGCAGCTCAGGAAATATATGGATGCATTGTATATCCATGTAGGATTCAAGTGATAGTTTCTTCTTTCTGGTCCTAATCATATTGAATGTGTTTTTTGCAAAATTAAGTGTTACAATGAGTTGTTAAACACCCATATCATGAAAATCACAGATAATGTATGCTAATTGTTTTCTGATATAAAACTTTACTTTTCTCTTAGTGGTAGGTGTTCCATCTTCTCCACGTTGCAATGAATCACTTTAGTATGTATGCCATAGTTCAAATGCTTGTTGCATTTTCTGGTACATGGATAACATATTTTTCATTCATGAGAATGAATGACTGATTCTACTGTTCTACGTGCAGCAAATTTGGTGACATATATGATGAAGAATTCTTCGTAAAAACCCTTGAGACTGATGTTCAGATAACTAGAACGATCCCAGGGTACATAATGGAGCGGTTTGACCATAATATGAGTAATGTGTACAACTTCAGGATAAAAGCCTGGTCATCTATCAAATTCTATACTGATATAGTTCTTCCAAAGCTACTTGAAGAAAAGTGAGTACTACAATTCTGAATCAATCTACATCATACACTTCTTAATGGTTATGAACAATGTATTTTGATGTCTGAAATCTGAATAGTAGGTCTCATATATCTTCAGTAATACTCATTTTGAAGAGTTGCTTTGTCTTTGTGGAGACTTGTTGTCTGTGTTTAAATGCTTTTAAAAGTGCATGAACTCGATTTGTTCCGAAGAATAAAGTTTGATTTTTATTCCACACGCGCTTTGATAACTGAAAATGTATTCTGAATCTGATTCACTGTAGAGATCTATTGCAAAGGCCTATAGGTGGGGAAACTATCCAACTGGTTGCAACTTTTGGGTGTTTAGCAATTCTTTTGAAATTGCCAATTTAGCCCCCTTTGCTAATTCAGTGAAACCATGGCCAATTTGACAAAACTCTTAGATCTGATCCTTGCACATAAATCTAAGCTGATAAATTTTGAACAATGGCTAGAATACAAAAAGGTTGCAAGTTTTTATTTTTTTGAGGTATTAGGCCTATTGAAAATGCCGGTATCGGCTGCTGGTTTATTTCTTTTCTCTTTATTTATATTGTGAACATTTTGTTGTTTATCTTGATTGTTCTTCCTTGAAACCTTTTGGTGCATTGGCATTTGACGCGACCAAAACTGTTCAAAACGCATTCAAACTTGTTGTATATTGATATGTGAGAATGAATATAAAAGATGACGCCCATATTGCAGCTTCCAGATTCTAAGTCAAATTCTGTCCTTGAATTTCACTTTCATAGGGTTAAATTATTCTAGTTAGACGCTTTTCTCAACGAGAGAGTTAGACGCTTTTCCCTTCTCTCGTTTAGATTAACTTGTTTATTTGAAGTAGATATGCATTAAAAATCATTGTTATCATTCTGCACATATTAATGTTCTCATTTCAAATATCCTTATTCATTTCTTCAATTTCAAATTACTAGTAACTTTTGCAATTGACCACCTCAGGATTATAAGGATTTCTCCATTTGCGAATCGATTGTCATTTGATGCTCCGCCAGCTGTACAGCAACTTAGATGTTTGGCAAACTATCAAGCTCTAAGGTTTGCAGACCCAATATCTAGTTTAGGTGAAACCTTGGTTGCAAGGATGAAAAATCTTAGTGCAAACAATAGTGGCAAATATATCTCTGTGCATCTTCGCTTTGAGGAGGTTAGTTTGGATGGGTTGAGATTTTTGTTTACCTGAAATGGTTGAAGTAAGATTTCATCACTAATCATCTACTTCTGTAGGACATGGTTGCATTTTCTTGTTGTGTATATGATGGTGGGGACAAAGAAAAACTAGACATGGATGCTGCTAGGGAAAGAGGTTGGAAGGGAAAATTTACTAAACGTGGCAAAGTCATTCGTCCTGGAGCTATCAGATTAAATGGAAAATGTCCATTAACTCCTTTAGAGGTACTATATTACATTTATGTCCTTATTTTGATTTGTCTCTTTTCGTTCTTCTTTGTTCGTTTATTGAAGACTCATAGAATATGATATTTCTGTTTCAACCATTTAAAGAAACCAATATTTTTTCTTCTCTCTTTGTTACATACCCACACTATATGTATTTTATCGTAAAGGCAAAATAGCCTAGAACCATAGAACAGAGCGGTGATTATATGAGCCAAAGGCCTCATCTGTTGTTGAACTTCATGGACTTAATATATAGCTGCTCTGTAATACTGTGGTTTCTTAATTTGTGCTATTAGTGTTGTGCAGTTGGGATTCTTGAAGATAATTTTAGAGATTTAATTTGATTAATGTCTGTGTGTTCTAAGAAGTCCCTATGATTCTTTTGTTTACGAAACTTGTTTTTGCATTTCTGAGTAAGAAATTAGTTGTTGCATAATCCTTTAACTCCGTATACTTCTTTATATCCTACTGATGTTTAATTGATCAGGTAGGTTTGATGCTCAGGGGAATGGGCTTTGACAAAAGTACATCAATCTATTTGGCATCTGGAAAAATATATGACTCTGAGAGGTATATGGCCCCTCTACTGGAAATGTTTCCGTTGCTACAAACAAAAGAGATGCTGGCATCTGCTGAGGAACTAGCTCCTTTTCAGGTGTGCATAAAGAATTGCCTTTCATTGTGATATGTTTCTTCTGATCTATTGCCGTGTTAACCATTCATATTCTCATGCTGCCTACATGACTAAGTTACTTATGTCCAGAATTACTCATCCAGAATGGCTGCTATAGACTACACTGTTTGTCTTCATAGTGAAGTCTTTGTAACAACTCAAGGTGGAAATTTCCCACAATTTCTTTTGGGGCACAGAAGATATTTGTATGGTGGTCACTCCAGGACGATTAGGCCCGACAAGCGGAAGTTAGCATTATTATTTGATAATCCAAATAATGGGTAATGCATTTTTCTTATATTATTTCACGTCCAATTATTTGCAAGTGTAGAGATAATGCAGGTTGTATAGTTCCCAGGAATTCTGTTCAACGGTTTATCAATTTTGCCTTTCACCATTTGGCCACTTAATTGTCTAGATTGATTTATTAGATGCATTACTTGTAACCATTTATGAACTGAATGTATCTCTTGGATGGCTCTTTTAGGTGGAAAAACTTCAAGAGACAAATGCTAAGCATCCGAAGTCATAGTGATTCGAAAGGTATTGAGATCAAGAGACCGAACGACTCGATATACTCATTTCCTTGTCCAGATTGCATGTGCAAAGTGAACAAAACTGAGGATTCAAGATCATCATCTACAACGTGATCATTCCAACTCTTCCATGTGGTTGCTAACCCAGTGTCCTTTCTCCGATTCTTTCATTTTTTTGCCTCTCCCTCGGGGAGATGTCGGACTCTGCTCTGCGTATCCGAATTGTGGATACTCTCATTCGTAGGAAGACTGATTGTTAGCCGGGTATTGATCTGCATCTTTTTGTGCACGATGCAAAGAGTAATTGTAACTTACTGGACACCACGACTCGCCCCGGGCATTCAACTCAAGAAGCTTGGATTAAAGATTGCTTGTGAATCAGCTTGGATGTCCATGTTTGTACTATACATTATAGTGGTTTCAGATGTACAAGACCGTATAGCAGGATGAACATTATACATCAATTAAAAGTTCCAAATGCATTCTCTCAAGACATATTTATGATGTATCGGACAGAATCATCTGTTACAAAACTTGAATTTTATTATACCAATACAGCAAAAGAAGATGATAGAGTAAGTTGTTGGGAAGACAGACCGTAGAGGTGGGCTAAGTTTTGTACAGTTTGATACTGTGGTGCAGTAAGTCTTGTTAGGACCAACAACTTACTAAGTACTCTGTCACTGCATGTGTCTCTTTCCTCATCAGATCCTGTCTAAAGATTTTTTTGGTCGGATCTACCAATAAATGACACAAGATTTTAATTGTTTGGTTTGCCTTTGGCCACACAACAAAAACAGCAGGGGAATTACCACTAAATTACATCATGTAGATGAGGTTTTAAACTTGAAAATTAGTGAAAAGCAAGAACATCTTCTCCCTACCTGCCTATTCTATGATCCCCACCATCAGTCTTTGATAGGAAGAAACTCGAAAAACTGATTAGGACGGACCGGTTTAGTCACTGTACTCGAAACATCATTCATTTCTTCATTAGTAGAGCAAACTAGGTTGCTCAAACTCAAACCATTGCTCCTCACTGGAAAGAGCTCAAGAGTTCGATTCTCTCCGATCCCACTCTCCAATTTTCCGAAATCTTCGTTCTTTCGGGTCGCCAGTTTGCTAAGTGCAGTAAAGGGGTATGCATTTTCTTGGTCTGGAGCTTTCTGATTAGTAGTGAGTTTATGCATAGAAACATTTGGAGACATGCAAGAGCACAAATCCAATTGCATTGCACTATTTGCTGCTGGTACACTCTGTTGCTGCAATTCCAATTGTGTCCACCTCTCTCTTTTACATTCTTCCACCTCTCCTCTAGGATACTGCAAAAGTAACAACCAAGTTAGATTACATTCTTCTATTCCAAGTATATTAATAATGTAATTTCTTAAATCCTAATAATATTGGAATAAATGACCAAATATTATCAATAGTAATACCTAACCTTTATATTTAGAAAAGGTAAATAAATAAAGATGGGTGAATTCTGCATTCTACCCAAAAAGATTTGACTCTTTTGAGGACAGTGCAGCCTTTTGGCCTCATTCTTTCTCCATCATACAAAAGAGTTGTTTGATTCTGCATGCAACCTAGTGACCTTCATGCTACATAGTCTACCCACAGTTTTACTTGTGGTTATGCCTTGTAAGAAACCCAAGTCAAATCCTTTTCAATTCAGTACACAAAGCCTACCTGTGAAACTGTGCTGCATCTTGACATTGTGGGCACTTTCTTAGGAGGCTGCTTAGTTTCCAAATACTTCCTCCTTAATCCTGCAAAGTCAAAGAATATCTAATTTAATTAAAAGAATAATGTCTTAATGGAAATAATCTACTATATCTTTTTCCTAATTAAACATAACTACTAATATTAGCTATGTGGGGTCTGAACACAAAGTCACAAACATTAAAAAGTCCCAACCATTTTTCAAGGACACTACTTATTCAAATTTTTATTCTTGGCATGCATGCATTATCATATCCTTACATAAACGATGGTTTATTCAGATTCTTCCATTTTAATTAACACAAAATCAACAAATCAAACAAACTCATATACTAATTAACTAACCTGATTGTTTTCGCATCTGATTTCTTGGAAGGTCTGTGGCTGCCGAGAGCTCTAGTTGGCGGCGCTTCTTCTGTCTGTCTCTTGCTTTGTGATTCTGAAACCAGTAAAACACATTCTTTCCTTCAATCTTACCAAATCTTCTCAGCTTCCCAACAATCTGCTGGATTTGCTCAGCAGTTGGGGTTCTTGTTCCACGCCTATACATCTCTTCAAGCGCCTGCACTTGCTCGGGAGTCGGATTCCATCTCGAGCTCACCAATGGCGCCCCTCTACTCATCTCTTTCTTCCCTCCATAATCACCTACACAATTAATTCAACAAAAAGAAAAAAAAATATGAATATACATAATGATGCATGAAATTAAAGACACAAAGTGAGATAAAGTGCATACTCAGGGGTTGGTTAGTCCATGGAGCCAATTTAGGGTTGTGTAGGTTGAAAAAATGAGTTGGATTCGTAGAGAATGTGCAACCATTGCTGCTAAATGGCCTTGACATTAGAGGCCGAAGCTTCAAACCGCTAACGGGGTCGTTCGACATGATGTTTATACTCACTTCTTGGCTACAATCATGCAAAATCTTGTGCCAGCTAGAGATGGAAGTTTAAGTAGGATTGATATAATGCTTAGCATGCATGTATGTAGAAGTTAGATATATGACGAAGGGAAACTCTCTAGTGAGTTTGAGGGACAAGAAGGCACAGATTGGTAAGAGAGAAAAAAGACTATTTTTATAGGGGTTTTGAAAGAGAAGAAACATGCAACTTCAGTTGTGTTCCCTTACACACACACACACACACACACACACATATATATATATATGCATGTAATGTATATTGTGTTGCTCACATTGGTAACAGAGGTAAAGGTGAAAAGGACAGAAGAGGACAGAGAAACTGAACAGAAATATGGGTGATGTGAAATTCTGGGAGATTTTTTGGGAGTTGGATGACAGTAAAAGCGACGTGACAATCATGAGCTTATGACAACCACTGCCAATTCAAGTCTTTTTTCTAATGTATAGTATACTAGTAATATATAATTACATCTTCTTACTATTTCACCATCTCTTAACCATAATTATAACTTCTCTTTTACCCCCTCTCTCTCTCTCTCTCTCTCTCTCTCTCTCTCTCTCTCTACCTTTATTGCAGTCTCTCTCTCTCTCTCTGGTATTCATCTACACCACTCCTAAATCATTGTATTTCCCATTATTGTTTGACCTCGTTAATGATTTTAGCGGAAACGCCATCAAACCCCCGAATTATTGCACTGTTCGTGGTATGCCCTCCGAACTACTAAGAACTTTTTCATTGATATGCGATGTGCCCCTTACAACAATCAGGTTATTAGGAGAATCTTCAGTATATATTATTGTTCAGTTTCATAGCTTTCTTGGTATATTGCACGTAAGTAAAAAAGATGAAGGGATAATTATCAAACTTCATAGTTTGGGAAATTTGACGCATAATTAACACATACTACTCTGTAAGGACGTGATAGGTACAATCATTAAAGATATGTATAAGCATCCTCACTGTCACTGGAATGATGTGTTGGAATTTTTGAGTTAGGTAGTGTCCTTATAGCATTTATAACGTATCAAATGGTAATAAATTGATCGGACCTTCTATCCACTAGAAATTTAAGGCAGCCTTAATTACAATTCATGCTGATATTAATGGAATGTTCAGCCCTTCATGTTTCACTCGTACTACTGCTTCTTACCATATGCAGCAGATATCCCTACAATCTATCTACACTCATTTGTTTTTAACAAACTGTGCATACCTGCTCCAACCAATGCCATAACTCTAATTTTATCTCAAATTATCATGCTTCATGACATGCATTGGCGCAATTATTCGAGAATAGGTTATGATGCAATTGGAAAAAAATCAAACCGTCTATTTATATCTTACGAGGGTAAATATATAGTTACATACCAAAGTGGGCATATTAACATTTTATTGAATACAACGCGACATTATAAAGCGCAACATGACTAGAGTTCATAATCATTTGTAGATGTCTTCTCTGATGTGTATGGAGCTCAGTGACAGTGTGTGCCTGTTATTGGATCGACAGCATTCAAGACTTCTAATTTCCTAAATCTACTCATATTCAATACTTGACCTTCCGCTTTTTTCATGGGGACGGGGGGGGATCAACAACTGCTACAGTAAGTACGTAAAGCCGTATAACAAATGTAAATAAAGAATGCATTATATAGAATTTTCACCACCAAAATTGACCAGTTCTTGTAAAGAGCCACAGTGTACTACTTGATGATACAGTTAATAATGATATGATAAATTATGGTGTTAGATGGAGACTATAATCCTTCAAATTATAGAGAGGCAATGTACAGTGACTTTTCGGCAAATTAGGAGTACCGATCTACTCCAAGAGTTTGTTGCAAGTGCCGACTCCAACAGCAGCAGCCAGATGCCAAGCAGCATGTAGATATGGGGTATCTGGAAAGTAGTCTTCACAAACGAAAATCGCACCACCTATCAAGGACGACATTCTATGCACGTTGTGGGCCATCTTCAGCTCTGGCTCTTCAACAGCTCGCTTCGCAAATGAAACCTGAATCAATTATCAGATGTCATACCTTTCAAAGAGCTTGAATTGGGACCCAAGGTTATAGATAATATAAGATGTAGACGAACAAAAAGTTGCACCAGAGCACAGCCAGATACAGATTCACATGTAGCTCACAATTGAATATGATTAGCAAACCAAGATTAATGTAATCTCATGTAGTGGTGCTCATCATTAACAGTTATAGCTTTTCAAGTATTCAGGTGATGAAAGAAAAGGTCCTCAAGATTATGTAGTTGTCTTCATTGAAGTATAGGAAATTAACTTCAAACGCTTTCAGATGTGCTGGTAAGAATGTCTGATGAATCTTATGTAATATCTAATTAAAAACTGAATGTTCAACAGTCCAGTCAGAGCATCAAGTACTCATATAATAAAAAAAAAAATTACAAAATTATAAGAGTCTTGTTTCTACAAAAATATCTCATGTATCCTTACCTCTGGCACAAACAAGATACCCCCAAAATTAAGAAAGTTTCTAACAGAACAAGCATAAGTTGGGCAACATACACTACCATCCCACATTAATGTTAGAGAGAGAGAGAGAGAGAGAGAGAGAGCACATAAAAGTTTTGAAGTGACATCATTTTATCCACCAGCATTATATAAGTCTTAGCCAAATTTCACCAGGACGACAAGAAATACCCAACTTAAATAAATTAGCTGAAACAATCTGTTCTTTAAGCAACACACAAAAAAATAATGCAAGTTTCATATCCTTATATAATACTAACATTTTCTTTTAAAATATTTATCAGTAAAATAATATGGTGTACTTTTGTATCTGGGAATAAATACTTTTCCCCCTGGAAGTTATAAGCTAAAATATAATCGGTACAAGTAAATATAATACTATGATATAAAAACATCTAAATCTCCATTGACCAACTACCAACATACAAAGATGCAGCCTACCTCCATCATCCCTGTGTGAACTGCTGACACCATCAGAGGCTGTACCGGTAGAATCAGAGCAGATGTGGCCATCAACAACATTGAGTGCTCACTCTTAAGTGCTCTTGTCAAACACTGAAAGGAAGTATGTTCTTTAAGAAGGTGAACTAAGAAGACAAAACAGTGAGACAGAGCACAACACCAAAAGAAGTTATCAAAGATATTCTTCTATTTACATGCAAACTTATATACATTTAATAATGCAAGTTTGTGTTTGTACAGGATCAGGACGTTTGGCATAAGCATCAATTTAGTTTTTCTAGGTGTTCTTTTATACTAGCTTTTACAAGTGAAGTATAACTTTTCTTAAATTATGGCTTCTCGATCAATTTTGCTTTATAGAAACTAAAGTCTCGAGAGTTAGTTTATTATTTCTTCTGCTAGAAGGCTATAAAGGTAATAGAGTGGCACTCGGTATACATTTTATGGCCCAACATTGCAACGCTGTAGAAGTTACAGCACAAAACACCTTACTTAATAGGAGGACAATAATTCAAAAGGATCCACCTTCCTTACAAGCAAATTAAGGTCATAGGAATATTAGTTTGTGGCTGAGACTATTCAAAAAAGCAGCGGTATATATTATATACTTAACTACATGTCGAGGTTTGGTTTCTAAACTTGGATACAAATTGTAGTTTTTGATGATACTACTACAACTGAATCTGAAGCAGTTTCAATTTAATTAAAACAATTCAAATGATCAGATAAACACTGTACCAACTTTAAAATATTTTTGTCCTTAATTGCAACAGTTTTCACAGCCGAAAACATAAATTTCTAAATTTTACAGAAACGGGAGAAAAATTAGAGCTGGACTGGGCACTTTTGCTTCTAAGCATTTAACTCGCAACAAAAGTTCCAGAATTAATCCCATCCACTAAAAGATTAAAATTAATACTCACCACTGTAGATGTGGCAATCATTGTGTAATCAGCCCATCTGAGATACTTCCTCATGGTCCCTCTTGAAGCATGATACAAACTGGATACAACTCCTACTCCAATTAAGGAATTGGCGTACATTGTACAATTAAGATTTTTCCTGCACCCAACAAGAAACTGTAAGTACATAACTTGAAGTTGTGAGCTTTCTGCTGATCTTATTTTTAAGGATTCTACCTTGGGGCCTGAAGCCCAAGGGCAATAAATGGAAGTGAAGTAAACACATTAATAACTGTTTCAGCAAGGCTCCTATCACCTGAAAGGAGCAAAAAATATGTTGGTTTAGAAAGAAAAGGCCAAAAACGAAAATGAAAAGGAGCTGCTAGAACTTCTATACAGAATATGGTGTGCCTAAAGTACCATTAGTACAACAATGGATAGGCCTCAGAAAAGCTGGTCTTTCCTGCCAAAGTTTCCTGAGAAAAAAGGCAACCAGTTTAGAAACTGAATGAGTGATAAAATGAATACTTTCTTGTACCGTATAACTCTGCCTATAAATTGGTGAGAAAGAAACAAAACCGGCAATTAATGTCAAACAATGAATCTAGACTCACAGAGGCTGTAGCCGTTGGCTGCACCTAGCGATAGAGGTTCCACAAGCTGACTGATTCAAGTCTCCCTGTTGCTTTATCTCTTGAACTGTAAATGGTGAGTGTGGCAATAAGTGAACCCCGTGCACTCCATTTAAGGCCTTACTAGGCTTCAGTGAGCTATCAAGAGTCATTTTATCTGGCAATCAGTCAACCCCAATTGGCTGACTGCCAGAGGTATAGATTAGCCCAGTATGGAGTAGAAGGGATTCACCAATGCTTCCTCCTGATGCAGTTTATTCAAGAACATTAAGAGTTTTGCCAAATTATCAGAAATTCTACAAAACAAACCAAAATATGAAAGGGAAAGCTGTGATTAAAAAAGATCAACCAACTGGATAGCCAAGAATTACTTAGACAAGGGCGTTTGGATGATTATATATTTCAAAACAAATCCTAATTCTTTTTCTTTCCGGTCATATCCTGCTTCGGTTAATCAGAATTTCAACAATTCAAAAAGAATTATTTTCAATAGTAGGCTTCATGATTGACACGATCAAATAGCATTTTTGCAGGTGAAAGATGTTCAATTATGCAAAATAGATTCCGTAGTATTCATAGCCATATCTTTAGGTTGCATTATCTAATTGCTGCATTTCGTAATCAAGTTGAATCAACATACAATAATCCAGAAAGCGGAAAAACAAAAAAGGAACAGACAATCTTAAATTCAGCAAGATGCGGCAAAGATTGATTGCACGAGGAATCAATATGATGAGAATAATCCAGCTAAGAAGATTCTACCTAAATCATCCTCAAATAGACATAATTACGCATTCCAACAGCCGCAGCGTAAAAAAAAAAAATCCAAGAAAACAGCAAATACAGTTCAACGAAAATTTGAAAACCGAGTATCAACAACGGAAAGAAAACTGTCATGCAGGAAAAGGAATGTGAAGGAAATTACCAAGAGAAACGTGCTTTCGTGGATACTTAGCAGAAATTTGGGGGTTATTCTTGTAGTTGCTTGGTTGGTTATCAGGAAATTCTAATATTAGAGGGCAACTATAGTCCAATCAATTTGGCCTTTTGGAGAAAGATCTGAGAGAGAGAAAGAGACAGAAAGAGAGAGTGACACGGCATATTCTCCTTCGTATTCCAAGATTATATAAACAATTAACCCTATTATTTTTATTTGGATAAATATAAAAGAGGAATTTTAGATTTTTATTATGAACCAATAATTGATGCTTTCAAATGATTTCATAAACTAAACACCTTATTGGGCTCACTTTCGACCTCATTTTAAAGGAAAGTTTTGGGCGGCCCATATATTCCCATTGTTTTCTTCAAGGTGACAATTTGGTTACAAATTAGTTCAAGATATTGAGCTGCATTTTATATAAAAATTAAGAATCAATATCCACTCTTTGTTTACTTTGGATGACTCGGATTGAATATGCATTCTAATATTTCTTTGTATAATTCTCATATATTTTATGCAGAAAGGTAAAAACATAAAATTATAGAATTTTATGGATAAATTATATATAAATATGCATAGGTTCCTAGTTACCAAATATCATTAGAAAAACAAATTGTATAAAATTTTCATTTTTTTTTGTCTTAAAGCAAACATCATTCTGCCCTAAAATGATGCAAGTTTCTTACCAATATTTTACTCACAATTCACATCAAAATAATATTCTCTAAAATATTTTAATTTTTTGATCTACCAAGTCGTCACCCCCATCCATTAGATATACGTAATTCTCACCTCGTTATTTGGATCCACACACGTAGGGCCGGATTTGCATTAAATTTGGTGCAAGTGAATATACAGTGTTGCCCCAAATTCAGTGCAAGAGACTCCTTCACCATGTTGATCAAGAAATGGAATGAAATGTCCCCATGGGATCAGGGGCGGATGTAGGGGTGGGCTGGGCTGGGCTCCAGCCCAGTGCAACTCCGGCCCAGAAACTACATTTATCCGGTCCAAATTTATTTTTTACATATTTCAGCCCACCTCAAACCAGCTCAAATGATTTGCAAATTTATTATAATTGAAACCCATTTCAACACAAATTCTAATTTGCAAGCCCCAATCCCAAAATCTAATTTTGACATCTCCCATTTTTCGTGTCGATGTCAAATTTTATGTGTAAATTTTACGAAAAAAATATTTCGTATTTTATGAAAATTTAATATATTGAAGCGAATTTAAAAATATATTAGTTCAATGGCCCAACAACAACTAAATTAAATGGTCCAACAACAACAATTAAATTAAATGTCCAACAAGTCAACAACAATAATCCTATACAGCGAGAATTGAGATATAATTCAAAGGATAGTGAATTAACGACACTTCAGAGAATAGAGGAGGGATCAAGGAGAGAGAGTTAAGCAGATTGTATCCTAGGCGTCCGGAGTCCTTACTCTTGACTTCCTTATACTCATTGTTACATTATCTTTTGTCTAAAAAAAAATTTTCGGGGGCTTCGCCCCCGAACCCCCCCCGATAAGTCTTGCACCCCCATCTATAAATCTTAGTTCCGATCCTACAGACCCCCCCAGTATACATTTCTAGATCCGCCCCTGCATGGGATGGCCTAGCGGTCGAGATGGGTGGCCCAGGACCGATAGGTCTTGGGTTCAATTTCCACCAAGACCGCTAGGTGTTGCCTGTTACCTTGTCACATTAAGGGTGGTTGAACCCTCCTGTGTAGTTTGCAGGCTACTGCACAAGGAGCGTGGTTTACCCAGTGCGCACCGAAGGTAGCGGCTGCGGGTTCCATGAATTAAAAAAAAAAAAAAAAAATGGAATGAAATTATGTGGAAGTAGCACCCTTGTAAGAGGGCACACTATTATTTCAAGGTTCGAGTTTGATAATAGAGAATCTCGTGTGTTATCTAAATCAGAGTGCTGCTAGAATATGATTCCTTCCTGTTCTTGTCACATATAATTGAGTTGTGAATGGAATCAATTCCAATTTCATAAGCTGATCTGAGGGGGTGTCTGAGTCCGGTCATCCTTTTATAAATCGTCCCGAAATCCGGTTTTTGTGTGTAATTTTTGATTTTTTTCTTGGATCAAAATTCCATTATTCGCCCTTCCTTTTTACATTTCTGGATCCCCCTCCGACTATAGATCAAGTTTACTTTCTCTCAGTATAAGTAAGGCCAAGAAGCTCCACTTCACTATCAAGTCTCTCCAAATTCCTTTACTAAACAAATCAACTACAGCCAGACAACAAAAACCAATAATGGCTCAACTTCACAAGATCGAGCTCGAAACTCATATTTCATCACCAACTACAAAATTCTTTGATGTTTACCATAAGAAAAGCCATCTCATGCCCAGCATTAGCCCTCAAAAGTTGAAGAGCATCCAAGTGCTCCAAGGAGACGGAAAGAGCGTTGGCTCCGTTAGGCTCTGGACTTATGTCATGGGTATATGTTTCTTTTAGTTTGACGTGTTGGTTATAAGTTATAACACAACCGTTTTTACTCTGTTTCTTAGCCGTCCCTGTGGTTGCTAAGGACAAGATTGTGAGCGTGGACGAAGCGAATAAGTCGATCACGTTCGAGCTCATCGATGGAGAGGTTACCAAGTACTTCAAGAGCTTCAGAGCAACACTTGAGGCTGGTGTGGATACAGTAAAATGGAGTCTGGAGTATGAGAAAGCTAGCGAACAAGTGCCGCATCCACACTCTCATCTTCACTTTCTAATGGAGATGGCCACAGAGATTGATGCTTACCTTCTCAAACAAAATGACTAGTCAACTTATTACAATAAGGGTGCTTGCTATATGTATGTTTGTGTACTATGATTTGCTTGTCCAAACTCAAGGTGTGTATGATGATTTCTAAATTTAAAATAATAATAATAATAAAAGAGTTGAAAACAATTAAATTAACATTAAGATAACACTAGCTAGCTATATAAAAAAATATTTTAAATTTATTTATATCTGGACAGAATTCTGTGTATAGGTAAAAATTTATTTATTTCTTGGTTTTGTTTTATATTCCTGGTTAAGCTTACAACTTCCCATTGCTGGCGAACTTGTCGATCTGAGACATATCAACGAATTTATCCGAGCCACTGCCAACAAGAAACCTGCAAACACAACAAATTAAGCAAGGGTAGGTATATATTATATGCGTGAAATCTTCTTATATATTATAATAAAAATATATATGCGTGAATCTCCGATTTTATACATACTTGTCCCTCAGAGCTGTGGTGATGGATTGGCAGCCTCCCGGAATTGTGGACTGCAGATTAACAGCTATATTTGGGTTGTGAATACTCGGGCTAAGATGTACCCACCCATGTTCTCCATGCTCACTTGTTGACACTTTAGCCCTAAAAATCACACATATATATATATATATATAGAAGAGCGCGATAAATTAAAAAGGAGGAATCTTTACATACCTATAGATATGGGCGTCAATAGCAAAGGCAGCATGATTAATATTGGAGTCCACAAGGCATCCATCACTCACCCAACAATCTCCACAAGAATCCAACTCCCACCCTTCTAATCTCACCTCAATGTAATTCCTAAATTGCTCAATAATCTCCACTGCCTTGGCCTTTGCAAATCTAGCTAGGCTCACACAAAACATCCATCCTCAACTCCACACACTCCAATGGCTCTTCAAGATCTTTGATCCCCTTCCTCCCATCCTTCTAGCTTCATCCTCATCATCTCAATAATGATCTTCACCACCATGTAAGCACCTACGAATAAAATCATCAACTTTGATGTGCTCTAATACTGTAATAAATTAGGCGCCAAAAAAGACTAACCAACCATCGTTCAACTGAACTCCCTTATCAATCACATTCCGGTACCCAACCCTGTACAAGCAGTGAAACCCTCCTCGGTCCGTGATGAAGCGCGTGAGGCCCATGCTGGTACGCGCGTCGGTTACTATACTGGTGGATGGCGATGGCGGACATGAGGGCGATGAGCTTGTCGCCGTTGATGGGGTTGCCGTCTTTGTCGACGACGCCGCTGCGGTCGACGTCGGTGTCGAAGACGATGCCGAGGTCGGCCTTGTTTTCGAGGAACCGAATGTGTCTGCGCCGAGCTTGTCGAGCACGTCCCATGTGAAGAAACCGCCTGATCCGTTTCCGGCATTTACGATTATCTGCATTTTACAACAAATGGAAGTTGTAAGGAGGGAAAATATCATGTGTTTTGTTTTTTCTCTAGAGAAAAATTTAATTTAAAGCTACAGATTTGTAGGATAAGAATTTCGAATAAGGCCAAAGGGGGAAAACGTCGTGTGTTCTATTTTACTAAAAAAATCTTGTATTCCTTAATAATGTTGCTTTGATTACGATTTTATGTATTTTGTATAATTTAAAATGTTTGGAATACACGTAATTAATGCGCTTTAAGGTTATTCTTTCATCATCTTTCACTTTCATGTATATCTTCAATTGTTACACGTGGTTTACTCTTTTTTGGCATGTTTTGATTTAAAAATCTTAGTAAGGTTATTACTCTAAAACCACTGATAAACTAATTCAACTAATACTAGATAAAACCACTAACACACTAATTTCAACAAATAAAACCACTAATAAACTAATTTCAATCACTAAACTTATTAGTAACATTAATAAGGTTTCTAAATTAAATGCCAATTTTGATATAAATTAATGCAGTTAGTTCTCTAAAGACCAAAAAGTAGAAGACAATACCACAATAAACCTCATTTCATTGACATAGCCCTATTTAAACACGATTTAGTTTTTAGCCGTGTGATTAAATTTAAAGAAGTTGCAACACAATTGGGATGAACATATATAGAGGTGTGATGAGAATGAATTAGGGTTTACAGTGTAGAGAGAGAACCTGGAATCCTTGGAGAGGGAAATCATAATTGGTGGGATGATTGACTCTTTCCTTGATGATATCTCTGAGATGCTTAGAGTAGGCGCTCATGAAGTCCACTCTCGTCGGCCGAACCCTAAGCGCCGTCGACACTTTCGCCATCATATTTCCGAGCGGCTTTCTCACATATCTCCTCCACCTCCGTTGACGTCAGCCCTCCTTTTTTTGTAAAGAATTTTAACCCGTTCCGAGTGTACGGCAAGTGTGACGCCGTCATCTGTTCCAAACAATTTATTATCTTATTTAAAAAATACATTTATCTTTTAAATTACTTAAACATTAAGTTAATATCAACTGATTTTCCGTACCATGATGGAAGCATCAAAAGAAAATTGAGGTAGCTTTGTACTCATGAAGCAAGCCGGAGTAGTTGCGAGTCCCATGTCGAATACCACGCACCCCGCAGGGCCCGCACATGCCAGCCCTTCAAACACCGCCACGCTCAAAACGGCGCCGGAGACTCTGGGGTCCCTCCCCAACGACACCCTAACCGCTTCCTCTGCTGCGGCGGCGCCTCCTCCTCCGCTTCCTCTCTCCGAACCATTGATCACCCACTCCCCAAAGCTCTCCGCTATCGCCTCCACAGCCGGCGGCGTTAGATCCACCTTCCTCCCTTTCTCTCCTTCCTACGCCACCCCTCGCACGTCGGAGCCATTCTGCAGTCGCCTTATCTTGTCGATTTCTTCGTCCACCACCGCTTCATTGTACCCCGCGGTCGTCGAGTAGGAGTCGAATCGTTTAGTTGAAGAGAATGTTGGTAATGTGATGAAAGTGTTGTTTGGATTAAGTGGTTTTGGTCTGAGAAATGATGGGAAGATATTTGTTTTCGGAGCTGTTGCAGTGGAAGCCATGGAAGTTAGGATGATTTTGGAAGAAAGCAAGTTGGGAAAACGAAGAAATTATGTGGGGAGATAAGAGATATTTTGAGTGGAGGAGAACCTTACATTTGCATGAAGATTTTTATCTTGTTTTTGTTTGAACGTTGCCTTCATTTGCAGAACTTCGCATTTGAATTTTTTTTCCCTGCTTGATTTTAGTGTAAATATTGGTGTTCGGTTCTTTTGCAGAGAAAATATCCACTTTGTATACGATAAGATATTAATATATCAGTACAAATTATATTAATGGAAAACCCGGAAAAAAAATTATTTGACACAATTTGTACATATATCACAATCATATGGTTTTACAATGGCATTCATCTAAATAGCATGAAACATAACGTACGGTTTGAGAAAAAGAAATTTTTCCGTGGATTAAACTTGGAACCCTCAACATTTAGTGGAGGTCATGATTTAAATTAATTTGAATCCAAAAGTGTCTTTCATATCCTAAAACTAAAACACTTAAAAATACTACTAATAATTAAATGGGAATTATACTACAATATGATGGGCTCAATTATATAAGGCCCAAGCTGGTTTATTCATTAAAAAATTTACATGTTCAAGTCTATTTTCAAATCATTCCATAGCTGATTCTAGAGTGAGAAACTGTTTGATCTGGGTGTTGGAAAATCGTATTAAATATATATTATATATATATTTATATTGTTATTATGGAATTTCTATTAGCATTAAATGCTAATTTGACTTGGGCAAAATTCAACCCGTTTAATCGTCTTTTCGAGCCTCGATATTTATCCGATTTATGAATTGAGATATATGACGTCGATCTACGTTTCGAGTAGATAATTATAGGGTGCTTCATTTCTCGATTCCGATTTTCGGTGAGTGAAAAATAGTGGCTCGAAGTTTGGGGGGACAAAACTAATATGTTACCTAAAGTGAAGAAACTTACCTAATTCGGGTTTTGGAGAGTTATTACATTAATCAATGTCCCACATCGATTAATGTATAATGTTTTGTGTGGTATTTAAGTCTCTACCATTTAGTAGGAGATAACAAATTAAGTGACATGTGGTGGGCTTGGGCCACACATGCTCATGCGCGCGAGCCTTTTTGCCGACCGCCTCACACGCGGCGCGGCACGCCGCGCCTCACCGCACCCGCGCCCGTGCCCGTGCCCGGCCCCGGTTCCTGTCCGTGTCCGTGTCCGTGTCCTTGGACTTGGATCTTGGCAATTGGTCATTTGGGTGGTCCGTGAGCTTGGAAGTTCGGCTAGGCTATTGGGCTAGGTGGGATGGCCCAGTCCTTGGTGTAGTGAACCGGCTACACTAGATTCCTCTCCGTGGTGCAGTGCTCCTGCTGCACCAGAGTGTATCTTTTTGGAAGTCTCTGGAAGAGACTGTTCCACTCTCCACTTCTCCACTTACCATCCACGACCTCCTGCCTTAAATGGCACAACAACTCTTCACCTGGGGGGAAGCAGCCTATAAATAGGTGTTGGTCCGGAGACGATAAGTCAGGTGTAGAGGGGGGGGGAATACACTGAGCTCAGTTTCTTTTTCTCAATGAAGGTCAGCTGAGCTGTTGATTGCAACTGATGAACAGTGCCAAATAAGCCTTCGATCGCGGGACAGAGTGAGTCAACTACTGAGCTCTCTCCTACTGACTGTTGTCAGTACTTTGAGAATCAGATCGGAGGCTTGTGCGGAAAGTGTGGGGCCCGAATTCGTCTCTTTTGAAAACACGTTTTAGCAAATTAAATCTTTTGGCTGTGCGCTTTATAAAATACGTTTTATGCAAGCTTATGATTTTCAAGTCAGTTGAATGCTATGCAATAAAACAATAAAAAAACACAAGCGATTTAACGTGGTTCGGATACGCAAGATCCTACGTCCACGGTCCTGAACAAAGCGGGAGAACTTGTTGATTATTCTCGAGCAAGCCTCGGCGGGGATGCGCACCTTTGGACGGTTCCCTCTAAGTTATAGTCCTTAGCGACTTTACAATCCAAACCTAAGTCTGAAAGGGAAGGGAATATTCTCCAACTGAGAAGGAGTTCTTACAATAAGAACAATTCACTAAATGTGAACTCCTTCGAATCTAAGCTATAAATGTGACAATGAGCTTAGTCTAGAGAAGAAAGGGATCTAAGAACTCTAGAGAGAAAAGCGAGAAATCTTCTAAGTACGCAAGTTTTCCTCACGGATGATCTTTGAGTGTTCTAGAGCGTTTGTGAACTTGAGCTTGTCCCTTCAAAATACTGTCACTCGGAGCTTCAAAAACTTCTCTATTTATAGTTGTGAGTTATGGCATATGTCCGTTGGAGACGACGATGCCACGTGTCACAAGCTTCCAAGGAAAACGGCCATAATTCGAACTTGTTGCGGCGGGGGCGGTTAATGCGACTGTTCATGAGAGCGACTTTGCGTGTAGAGTAGGTAAGCGTTGTCGGCTTCTCATTGGTCGAGGTTTGTAGTTGGTGAGAATGTCGAGTTGACCGTTCAACAACCTCGTATGTCTTCCTTTGAACTTCTCGAAAAGACTTGAATAGCTGGATCGCTTTCCGTAGGATACAGTAGACTGAAAAGTCTCTGTCTTCTTCAGCTGAGTCGGCTGACAGGGAATGTAACTTCTGAGTAAGTCAGCTGGCGACTGCGAAGGTACTGGGATTGCATGAGTTCTTCTGCTGATGGCTTATCAGCTGCTGGGTTGGCTTCTACCGAGGTTTACTCGGTGATGGCGAAGAACGCAAGCGATTACACTGATGACGTGGGGTTCTGAAAAGTATCTTCGACAGAAGATCAGTTCAACAACTACCCCGTACAGGACTTAGACAAGAATATGAAAACGATTACAACAAGTCTAACCTATACATCAGCTAATCCTAACGACACACTAATCTACTGATATCAGCTAGGTTTTGGGATCTTCAATTCCATAGTACTACTATGATTTCCCCCAATTTTCTTTTAACCGAACAACAGCTGAGTATCATCTACTGACTCATATCCAACAATTTCCCCCTAATTGATGATGCCAAGACCTCTACCTCTACCTCTTAAACTTCATAAGTCTATAAAAGATGCTATCCTACTGACAACAATTTCCCCCTTACAACATTCTGAGGGAAAGGAAAAAAATAAAGGAATTTCAATACTTCAGTAGGTGGGAGATAGGCAAAATCGAGACCCGGCGTGAGTGTGTGTCAGATCACTTAGTGATCAGTCGTGAAAACACAATGCAAAGAGCTGAAAGACAATGAGTAATTGTCTGACAAGCAATAGGAACTGATATATATAATCAATGAAGTACAGGTTCCTATCACTATTACAAAAGATAGAAAAGAGAAAGACTACGCACGCCCGAAAGCTTGAGTGCGTTCCACGAATCCCTGCAGTCTGTCCATGGGAGGTTCCGGACGATAGTATAAATAGATTCTCTTCCTCGAGTCCGGATATCCTCGTCGTCTTCGGCAAGGTGGACACTCGGGTTGAAGCGGAATGCTTTGCAAAGCACTAACCTCATCTTCTATGTCCTTCGTACATAGAACTCGCGCGTAGTTCTAGGAGGTGGGATGCGCCCGAAAGCCGGAGCTCTAAACGGAATATTACGTCTCTTCATGATCTCCTTGAGTGTTCCCTCGGCTACGAATTGTCTGGAAACATGAACTCATCAAGGGCTTGATCGATAGGTTGCTCTCGAGGATAGAATCCCCAAACATAGTAGCCTTTGATAAATTGCTCTTTAAGTTCTTCCCATTGATTATTAACCTCGACCGGAACCCATCGATCGACATGAACAAGCGAGTCCTTCTTGGCGAGAGGTGTTCTCTTCCTTGATCCTCTTGGGATTTGTCTTCGGGATCATCTTTGGATTCTTGGATAGGCTTATCATCTTAGCCATATCGGCCATTCTTTTCTTTTCTCGGAGAGCCGCCGCCCTACGGTCTCCTCGTCGATATTTAGGCCTTGCGGCGTCGCCTCCCGTGTCGCTTGATCTTTCGCTATCTGCTCGGGTGTTAGAGTAGGAGTGGGAATGCTCGAGTAGTAGTTGGGATCTCGGTCGGAAGAGCCTTAGCAAAATCCGCTTGGGCTTTCTTCTTACGCTCTTCGACCGATTCGACCTTTTTCTTGCCTTTGCCCCTAACGGCTTTGCCCTTGGGCTTCTTTCTTTGCTTCTGCTTGCTTCTTCAAGGCCGACGCTCTCGGTCCGACTTATCTTGCATTGTTGGGCAATATTGAGGTCATAAGCCTCTTGCTCCGCTTTAGATTTGAATTTTCGGACCGGGGGAGGAAGGAGGAGTAATAGCGTGAGAGTCTCCTTCCCCGGCCTGCGGAGGAGTCTGTTCTCCTTCGAGACTCTTGCTCAACGAAGTGAGCAACATCTTCTATGTGAGCGGCAGAAGATGAGATGGGTGTAGGTTCTAGAGGAAATTCGAGCAGCAGAACCCCTGAAGTATCTTCAGCCTGAGCGGCTGAGGATTGAGCATGAACAGTTGAGGGTTGTTCCGCCTGAATACCTTCCCCCTGAGTCTGAGCATTAGAGGGTCCTTCCTCCTGACCACCCTCTATGTTGGTCCCGAGTGTACGGTCAGGTGTAGAGGGGGGGGGGGATGAATACACCTGATTCGATTTCTCAACTTCGAACACGAACAGTCCTATTCAGGATGGTATCGGATCAAGCTTGATTCGGCCAGACCAAATAGGCCGTTACGAATCGTGTGCGGCAAAAGAGTCGACTCTACCGAGACACGCTTAGGCGGCGAGTCGAAATTCAGTATCTACGGTAAGAGTTCGGCGTGCGGAAATGTGTGTAGGCCCAAATCGGTTGAGTGGTGAAAACGTTTTATGAAAGTCTCGGTTCGGCGAGATATTCGTTCAAGGTATCTTGAGACGGTTGATTGATTTTAAGAAATGATGTTCGGTATGAATAGTAAAATCAATGCAACAGTAAATAAACGACACAGAGATTTTTAAAGTGGTTCGGATATCGCTCAAATCCTACGTCCACTTGTCCCGAAAGATCGGGAGGCTATTATTTATCTTGAGTTAGTCTCGGTCGGCTTACGCATCTTTGGGCAAAGCCGCGTCTTGGTTTTTATCTTGATCCAAGTCTCGGTTACTAACGATCAAACTTAGAAGTGTTTGACAAACTTCTCCCAACGGTGAAGGAGTCCTTATACATAAGGATTGGGTTCAAAGGTGAACTCCTTCGTCTAAGCTATAGATAAGAACAATTGAGCTTAGGGTTAGAGGGATAGGGAATATGAGAGAGTAGCTTCTAGATCGACGAGCAGTTGAAGGTAAGCTTTGAGTTCGTGTAACGTCGATTTGGATACTAGAGGCTTTATATGTCGGTTCACTTGATTCCCTATGAGCTAGAATGTAGTCTTTCGCCTGGAAGATTGTTCTTCAAGTTCTTGCTAAGACTTTGTTCTTTTGGATTCTTTGCTCGTTGAGTGCTTTACTGGATTTTGGCTTTGTGGTTCGTGCATTCGGTGTATTCTTCTTGAATAATCCCTCTATTTATAGAGCGAGAGATTGAAATAGATCCGTTGGAGACGATCTTCTTCTCTCTCTCTCTTTTGGTAGCAAACGGCTCTTTTTGACGTAGGTCACGTGCCTTTTCCTCCTTTTTCGGAAAGTGTTGACTTGCGGCTTTAGTAGGTAGGATGACACGTGTATGTTTGTCATTTGTCGAGGCGGATAGAGCGGTTGAGACGACGGACTTTGAGGCTAATTGAAGCGACTTCTCTCTTCCTCGTATATGACTATGCGGTGCATTTCAAAAAGATCGACGGTTCGGAAGATTGTCCGCCGATGCCGATTCGACCTTGTATTCGGTAGATAGACAAGCGAGATAAGTCTACCAAAGATCGGCTACGAGTCCAGTGAACTACTCTGCGAGTTCGGTTCGACTGACTCTCTCGATATCTTGCTCTGCTGAGTCCAAGTATCCTGAGTCTTCTACACCGGTCTTGAGGCGGATAAGCTAGCGAGCGCCTTGACCGGAGCAGAGTGTCTACCGAGTCCGAAACCTCGGAGACAAACAACATATACAACGGAATGGTTCACCAATCAGATAGGGTTTTGGGATCTTCAAATCTTCAGACAAGTACGAGCACAAGGCTACCGAGCTTAAGATCGATGTCTAAGACCGAATCATTTCCCACTAAGAGTAACGATGCTGAGGATGGAATCATCACCCAACAATTTCCCCTATTTGATGATGCCAAAACCTATCATCTATGCTAAACACTAACTTACTCGAGAACGAGCTCCTTACATAATTACAAGAAGGATCAGTGGAGTTGTCTGGTAAGTGCTAGACTACTGAGGGAGACAGAGCAGAACAATTTCCCCCTTTACAACAATTTCCCCATGCAACAATTTCCCCTTATGAGAAATAATAACTCTATGAAAGTCTAGTCTATCAGAAATCTAACCGAGCAAAAACTGACAAGTAAATAAATAAAGTGTGTATGTCAGTAATCACTTCAGTGATTCTGAGTGTTAGAGCATAAAGCAAACACGACTATTTAGACAACAAGTAGTTGTCAAAGCCAAAAAGCAGATTGTATATATATGATAGTCAGTTAAGTACAATACAAATCTTGCTAAGCTAAGAAGAGAACTAAGGAGGAGAACCCTTAAACTGCTGAATCCTATTCATGAAACCTTGAGATTGATCTTCAGGCAGTGGGACTCCATACATTCTGAACGTGTTCTTCCTCAGCTTCAAGTATTCAGCGAAGTCTGCTGGATCATCTTGTTCTAGACCTCTGTTCATCGCAGCATTCTTCACTTCTTGTTCAATCACTCCGAGATGGACTGAGTCGTCTTATCTTCTGGGTGGAGGAATGATTCTTGCTTCAGGAACACTGACTACTACCCCTTCAGTTACGGCTCTGTGCAAATATGGGTAAAGATCAGGTTCAGTAACAGCCATCCACTCGACGTAGGCATCAGCCTTAGACATTTCAGGCCAGAATCTCCAGAAATAATTTCTCTTGATAAACTCAATCTTGGCCGATTCCCATCTCTGATTGAACTGAATAGGCATCCATTCGTCTGATCTCGGCCATCTATGTGTTTTCAGATCAGTTGGCTTCCTGAACCTTCTGTATCGGTAAGGAATGTCAGCTTTCGAAGGAACTCTCAGCCTGGCCTCTTGCTCAGTACGAATTCTGAGTGCCTCGAGGTCTGCCAAATGTATCCTCTGCACGGCGCCTCTAAGCTGTCTAGCTTCCTCTCCTCGGTAGAGATATCTCTCCATACGAGCGAATATTGCTTCAATTTCGCATCTTGCTCTTGAGGCTTCGAGGAGCTTGTTCGGAGTCGGCAGAGTGTCTGGATTTGTTTTTGGACGTACCTTGCTGCTGAGTGCCTTTTCTTTGTTGTTGTTGCCTCTCCCGATCTTCATCATCCTCGATTCCGAGTTTTCGGGAGGCAACCTAGCGGCGCTTTCTTCTTTCCACCGCGTCTTTGGTGCCTTTGTCTTTCCTTTAGCGAGGCTTAGACTTTGGCTTGTTGGCGGCTTCAAGCATCGGCAATCTCCCTAGCGAGCTTCTCATCGGACGCTATTCGAGCCTCCTCCTCGCAGAAATATATCTCTTGGTTTTCTTCTTTCTTTGGAGGGGTCGGGAGATCCATTACTTTCTTACCTTTTCCACGAACAGGTGGAGGTAGAGGAACCTCTTCTTCATCATCGAGTCCTCTTTACGTTCGGCATACTCGCAACCTCCTTGATGATATCGGTAGGAGACGGGGTTGCATGAGTAGCCTGGGATCCTGAGCCACTTGGGCCGGTCTCGGTTGTGCTCGCAGTTGGGACACCACGGGCCTCACCCGTCGAGTCGAGTCCGAGATGACTTCGGTGTAGCTTCCCCCCTTAGAAGATTTTGTAGATTTTGTGGTTTTTGTAGGAGTAGGCTTCTCGGTACTCTGTTTCTTGCCTTTTCTTTGGCTCGGTACTCTTTTCCTTCCCTCTTTCACTTTCCCCCTTTTTGGCATCATCAATAGCAGTGGGGTAGGGATAAGTACCTTTTTTCGAAGGCTGTTGAAGGAGGTTGACAACGACCGAATTTGATCCTTAAAGTCTGTCGATTGCCTCATGCGGCTCGTTCCTCTCGAAGTCGAGCTTCATTGTATTGCTTGTAGGAGAGTTCAGCTGCTGGCCTTAAAATCATTCGACTTCTCGGAGATCTTATCCTCCGGGACCGGTTGAATATTATCAAGTCTTATGTCCGTGGCCCGGGATTGTTCGGTAATAGCTTCGGTATGAGCCAATTTGGAAGCCCGAAATTCCTCAAGTAGTTTGGCTTGGCTCTCCGAAAGATCCTGAGATGAGATTCAAATTTTTCTTCTTCTTTGAGCCGGTGCTTTTGAAATAAGCGCAGAGACATTAGGAGCGGCGATTGAGATATAGAAGACTTCGGCCCACGAAGCTCGGTAGCGGTGGCTTCAGCAGTCTTCTTCCACACGTTGTGGGCTTGCCTTGGCGAGGGCACGGTTCTGAGTGCCTTGGCTTTTAATAGCCTTCGCCACATACTTTGAACGTCGACGATGCGGGCTGGGCGCTACCTCGAATGCAAATTTCAACAAGAGCTGAGCGGGCTCTGTGGATGCTTTGAGGTACCAGCCGTCGACTTCGCAGGTCCAAGGATACTAGGCGGACGCGGAGCTTCTTCGGAAGTGAGTGTATCCTTGTCCTGGGGATTTCCCTCATCGAGGCTTTCCGGGGGCTCGAATCACTCGGGTGGGTCGTCGTGGTCGACCCGTCGGGGTGTCTTGGGCGGAGGCAAGCTGTCGATCATGTATCATAGCCATCATCGCAGCCCTCAGATTGTCCATTGAACTGAGGTCTTCAGGCTCAGAATAGCCTATCTGTTCTCTCAGTCTCAGTTCTTCTTCATGAAGCTGCTGACAGGAGTAGTGAAGAACTAAGCGTTGTAGACGAGGCCACTCCGATGTCGCAAAGCAACATGTGGAGCCTTGCCGATTTGGCAATTTGCAACAGTGCCGAGTAGTCGGCAAGCTCCGGAATTAGTTGAAGAATTTCTCGGGATGCTCTGGATAGAATCATTGACGCTTCCATCCCGATTGTTCCTTCTTCGACGCCGTCTCGGATTCCAAGTCAATTGGAGACGTCGAGTCTCGGCGAGTGGCGCACTGCCGAGTGGAGGAAGCTGCGAGGGGCTGTCAAGGCGTTGAATTTCTTCCATTGTGAGCTTCGGTAGCCTCCCCTTGTTCCATCTCTATTGGTTCTTTAGTGGAGACTCCTTCTTCTCCGATTGAGTCTTCTTAGAAGACTCGAGATTCATCTATCGGCCTGCGGGGCCGAGTAGTTTCTTGAGTGGCACTGTTCGGCGGGGGCTTCGGGTTCAGCGAGCACATCGCCGGCTTTCCTCAATTTCTTAGCCGGTGCCTTTGGGGTTTTTCTTTGGAGGCGTTCTCCTTTTCGTTGGAGTAGCCTTACGAGACTCGGTCCCGCGAGTCACGGGCCGGGGCGACCCGATTTCTTGAAGGGCCGCAGTCCTGTTGTAAAACCGAATTTTCTTTATGTTGAAGTACTCCTTCTCGTCATAGGTGATCTGCTCAGAGCCACAGAAGTCTTCAATCATAACTGACAGCTTTAGCCCATAAAGTAATTTGCCTTTTGCGCTCAGCGTACGCGTGAGCTTGTCAAACTTGGCTGCTTGAGCCATAAATTCCCGAATGAAGAACTCGATCCAGTTAACCTTGGCACAATCATAAATTGCCATCATCAAGTGGATCTTAGATCGAGAGACCTGATCGAAGGAGCCTGCTTGGCTTGTCAGCAACTGCGTGACGATGTAGGCCAATGCTACGAGCGTGGTAGCATTGCGTTCTTCGGGAAAGGCTCGCTACGAAGGTTGTAGGCTTGCCACGGAATACCGTCGGTATTCGTCTACCGAAGTCGTCGTTATAGCCTATAGTATGCGATGCCTTCGGATGGAAGATTGAAGCTCTTCTTCGGTGCTTGCTTGATCGATATCCGCTTGAGAATCTTCGACGCATCGCCTAATAGTGTGAACAAGTGAAACTCGCCATAATATCTCCTCCGACGGAATCGGAGTTCGAGATATATCTCGCCACTTGTCGAGGAAGGAAGTAAGTGGGCTTCCTCGATAGAAATTCTTCCGGGCCGGATCCTCTCGAGGTATGTAAAGACTTCATCCATGTATTCGAGCTTGCAAGCATCGAATTCCATGGCCCGGTTCGCACTGAGACACGGCCTTTGCGGAGGATCTCCTCCATGTTGTCAGGAGCATCTACAAAAATACCCGCCATAGTACCTGTTACAAGAGATTTTTCAGTATCGATTCTTAGTTAGAACAGTGCTTCTGTAGTGATACTGAAAAAAAAAACAGAGAATACAGTAACAGTTCTCATAGGCATACTAATAAAATCGAGATAAGATATGAAGATGAAGTTGCAAGTAAGGATTGCTTTTGCAAATCTCGGATTTTTCGGATTTGAAAGATTTGAAGTATGCTAATGGCGGTTTGAGAAGATATGATCAAATATATATATCAAACGTGAAGATGAACAGTTATTTGATCAAAGGTTGAGTTTTAAACTGCTTTATGGAATGGACGGTCAAGATTAGAAGATATATTATAGGTAATGATCACATATGCCGCCTAATTCAAAGCCAGTTGTAAAATAGCCTAAGTAGTAACTGTGAAAAGACATGTATTAAATGCGCGCAGAGTTCAGCAAGCTTATGTATGGAATGTCGTGCATTAAATTAATATCATGCTGAATCTTTGTCATAAATGCAAGGTTCTGTAATATAAATTACTACTGAGTAGAGATACGCAAACCTGTCAGCTGAACATAGTAGTCAGCTGATACCTCATGTAGATGGTTTCGAATCTCTACGTGCATCGAATACATTCGATGCGAGAGTGAACATTCCCCCCTTACTTGAAATGGTCCTCTCATGGAACCTTCTTCTTGGCCGGGGTCGGTAGGGTCCAACGAGACCTAGCTCTACCGAAAGTTCTCCGAATGCGGATTCGGCTAGAGGCTTGGTCGGTATGTCGGCCCGTTGCTTGTCGGTATGGATCTTTTCCATCCCGATATCCTTCTTTTCGACATGGTCACGAATGAAGTGATGCTCGATGTCCACGTGCTTGCATCTCGTGTGTAGTACGGGATTACGAGTGATTGCAATGGCACTCGGTACTATCGCGAGAAGATCGGCACTTCATTCCGAATGACGTCATAGTCTCTCATTCTTGTCTCGGCCCAAAGGATTTGGGCACAACAACTTCCGGCAGCCATGTATTCGGCTTCGGTAGTCGACGTAGCTCCGAGTGTTGTTTCTTTGAAAACCATGAGATCGCTGCTTGCCGCAAGGAACCGACATGTTCCCCGAAGTTGATTTTCGGTCAATTCTACATCCTGCATAGTCAGCATCAGAATAGCCAGTTAGTTCAATATTATCATCAGCTGGATACCATAAACTCATGTCAAGTGTTCCTCGGAGATAGCGGAGAATCTTCTTTGCTGAGTCCAAATGGCTCTGATTGGGATTCGCCTGAAATCGAGCACAGACACCTACAGCATAAGTTATGTCAGGACGAGTAGCTGTTAAATATAATAATGAACCAATTATAGCACGATATTCGGTTTGGTCTACTGATACTCCCTCTTTATCAAGATCTATCTTCATATTCGTATTCATCGGGATCTTGATAGATTTGCCGGATGTGCAGCCGAATCATTTGATGAGGTCTCGAGTGTATTTGCCTTGGTTGATGAACGTTCCCTTTTCAGATTGCTTGACTTGAAAACCAAGGAAGTAGTTCATTTCTCCCATCATTGACATCTCGAACTTATCCTTCATCATCTTTTCAAATTGTTGACACATGATGACATTCTTTGATCCGAATATGATGTCTGAAGGAATAATAGGGTTTACAGTAAGGCTACCTTCCTCCTGGTGTGTTGTCGCGGCTCCGATTGTTGCTCCTGTGTCAGATCTTCTGATCTGCGTCCCGGCCTTTTTCTCCCTCTGGGTGGTCAGAGATCTGAAGAAAATAAATTTATTCTCTCTCTATAAACTCACGCCACTCTCGATTTTTATGAATCAATTGTGTGAGTTTCTGAACAGAATACTAATATATATAGACTTCAAAAACCTATATAATATTAATATATTTGTAGCCCATTAATTTAATTATAATCCAATGGGCTTCTATTAAATCAGCCCATAATATAATTAATTAATTTATTGGGCTACTAATATTTATCAATTAATTGGCCCAGCCAATTAATTCCAGATAAATAACATTATTAAATAATGTAAAATACATTAATCCATTAATAATGAATTCTGAGAGATAATAAATTACTAGGCAACTAATTGGGCCAGATCAGGGATCCAATACAAGAAATAAAGTTGGGCCTCCAATTAATTAATTATCCATGCTCGGCCCAGAGCAAAATTAATTAATTAACACGATTCATTCCACTAGAGAATCCGTCTTGACTTACCCCTTTATCCCAATTTGAGCAAGGGCTTGTATTTTAGACTTAATCGATCTCCGTATTTAAGATAGAAATATCCGTTAATTAATTAAGCTTACCGATCGCTTAAATTAATTAACATCTTGTATTCCTGAGTAGTACCACTCGACCTTATTAACACACTCTGAACTTAATCAACCGGCCGGGTTTAGTGTGCTAATCCTTTCGAGTTCCTCAGGGGATATTATCAACCCATTCCTGGGATACGGCTGCAAGATACAAACAACCAGCCTGAGCCACAAATGACTACTAACACCCAAGATACGTAGATCCGGTCGCTCATTGGACGTTCACCATAGTAGGTCAAAGTGATAGATAGCCAAATGCACTCAGCTGAAGTCTTACCAAGCTTAAGACTAGCTAAGTCACCGAGATCTTGGTTTTCCACTAATGTCAGTTAGGAAAACACATCTCACTGTGATCCGTCAATACACCACCTTAAGTGTACCAGTAAAGACAAGCAGCTAAGACAAGCCACTTCTTATCTAAAGCTGCGGCTTAAACCGACAACTTCATCCTTAAGTTGTCTCGGTTGTGTTGCTTGTTTATATCTTGTTAGTTCAACCAATTTGTGTTGTCTTCTGTGATACCCGACACACCACACAAATCTAACTATTATACAAGATAAAGGATAACATGTGCAAATATACATATTTATTAGATAGGAGAATAAAATAGTGGTAAGGGCAAAAACACATTGTATACAAGCATAAAAGTGCTTCCAGTATACAAAATCCCAACAATTCTCCCACTTATACTAAAGCAAACTTTTAGTATACAATGTGTCAGTTCTAAGTAAACTAGTATTTAGCTGCAAATCCTATCTATCACTTCTCTTCTCCCACTTATACAAAAGTTTCTGCAGTCCTAAGTGGGGGGCATATTTACCAGTCCTAAGCCACGGACATGCTTCTCGTAAGCCGGAATTGGTAAGCTCTTCGTGAATGGATCAACTATGTTGTCTTCAGTTCCGATCTTTTCTATGAGTACGTCACCTCGATTTACGAATTCTCGTATAATGTGGTACTTCCCGTCTATGTGTTTAGACGCCTTGTGAGATCTAGGTTCCTTAGAATATGCCACTGCACCCGCATTATCACAATAAATTGTGATTGCCTTAGGCAAATTCTGAACTATATCAAGATCTTGGAGAAAAGTCTTGAGCCAGATTGCCTCTTTCGGAGGCTTCGGGAAGCGACTACATACTCTGCTTCCATGGTTGAGTCCGCAATGCATTTCTGCTTTGCACTCCTCCATGAAATGGCTCCACCTCCTAAGGTAAACACATAGCCCGAGGTCGACTTCTTCTCGTCTCTATCAGCCTGGAAATCCGAGTCTGTATAACCCAAAGGCACAAGACTGTCTGATTGGTAAACAATTCTATAATCTCTAGTCCGTTTAAGGTACTTGAGAATATTTTTCACCGCTGATCCAGTGCTCTTGTCCGAGATTAGGCGATATCTTGAGACCATGCCTACAAGGCATATGAGATATCCGGTCTCGTACAAAGCATTGCATACATTAGACTACCGACGGCGAAGCATATGGTATTAGTCTCATACTTTCTATCTCTTCGGGCGTTTTAGGGTACCCGATTCTTGGATAGAAAAATGCCATGTCCGAAAGGTCTTGAACCTCTCTTGGCATTTTGCATGCTAAAACGAGTAATAACGGTATCAATGTAGGATGCTTGTGACAAGCTTAACATCCTTTTCTTGCGATCTCGAATAACCTTGATCCCAAGGATGTAAGCAGCTTCACCTAAGTCCTTCATTTGAAACTGCTCGGATAACCATTTCTTTACGTCTGATAACACTTCAACATTGTTGCAAATGAGAAGGATGTCATCTACGTAAAGTGCAAGAAACACCATTTGTTCCATTAACACAGATGCGGTATACGCACACCTCGTTCGGACGAGATACAAATCCATAGGATTTGACTACCTCGTCAAACGCGGTGCCATAACCGGGAAGCTTGCTTAAGCCCATAAATAGACTTCTTAAGCTTCCAGACTAGATGCTCTTCGCCCTCCTTCACATAACCATCTGGTTGTTTCATATAGATGTCTCTACCTTTTTCAAGGTGCCCATTTAAAAATACGGTCTTGACATCCATTTGCCAGATTTCTAGGTTCATGTGAGCTGCTATGGCAAGGAGAATTCTAATAGACTTGATCATTGCTACAGGCGAGAAGGTTTCTTCATAATCGATACCTTCTTTCTGGGTAAAACCCTTTGCCACTAGCCTGGCCTTAAATGCCATGATCTCTCCATTCGAACCTCTCTTTCTTTTGTATACCCACTTACTACCAATGGCCTTGGAGCCCTCGGGTAGTTCAGTGATCTCGTATACATCCATATCAGTTATGGACTTCAATTCTGAGTCCATGGCGATTCTCCAAGAATCTGCATCTATGTCTCCCATTTGCTTCGTTGTAAGTCCGGGGATCCACGGTGTCTTTTTCATCGGCGGGGAGATGGTCGAAGTCTCCCCAGTGAACATATACCGATCAGGTGTGAATATCACCCTCCCACTACGTCGAACAGTGTCAGGAGTTGTGTTAATAGATTGTGCAGTTGCTCGTGGAGCTCTATCTTGCACAACCGGCTCGTGAGTGGGTCTCGATCACCTTGTAATTCCTCAAGGATGATCTCGACTCGAGACTTATGATTACTAATATAATCCTCTTCTAAGAACCGAGCGTTGGTGCTAACCACGATCTTCTGTTCTTTAGGATCATAAAAGTATCCACCCTTCGTTTCCTTCGGATATCCTATGAACAACATAACCTCTGAACGTGAATCCAACTTGTCGGCCTGTTTATTCAAGACATAAGCGGGACACCCCCAAATCTTTATGTGGTGCATCTTGGGCTTGTGCACGCTCCACAACTCGGACCCGGAGTCGTGTTAACCGACTTGGATGGCACACGGTTCAGCAAATATGCTGCAGTCTCTAGGGCATATCCCCAAAAGGAAACTGGCAAAGTTGCATAACTCATCATGGACCGAACTATCTCTAAGAGAGTTCGGTTCCTTCTCTCTGACACACCATTCTCGCCGAGGCGTGCACGGTGCTTGTCGGTTGGGATGTAATCCCACATTACGTCAAGTAGTCCTTGAACTCGTTGGATAGGTATTCCCCACCACGATCGGATCGTAGTGTTTTGATTTCTTTACCTAGCTTCTTCTCCACTTCTGCCTTGAATTCCTTAAAGGTTTCAAAGCAATCCGACTTGTGGTGAAGAAGGTAAACATATCCATACCTCGAGTAATCATCAGTAAATGTGACAAAATACTCATACCCTCCACGAGCTTGTGTAGACATAGGTCCACACAAGTCAGAATGTATCAAACTTAATGCTTCTGTAGCTCTATAACCCTTTGCCTTAAAAGGCCTAGTCACCATCTTACCTTCCAAGCAGGATTCGCAAGTTGGAAATGGTTCAACTTGGAGAGACTCCAATGATCCATATTTCACCAACCTTTGGATCCTATTTAGATTGATGTGACCTAGTCTTAAGTGCCACATATAAGTTTGATTTACCTTAGAAGATTCTTTCCTCTTCTTAGGATTTAATAATGAGGAAGCAACATTAACAGATGTACATGGATTAGATGTAATAGTATATAGAGATCCATTTAAAGTCCCATTGCAGATAAGATCTTTCCCTTTTGAAATCGAAATTTGATCATCAAAAACAGATCTATAACCATCCACAATAAAAAGTTTTGAAACGGAAATAATGTTTCGCCTAAACTCAGGCACCAATAAAACATCTCTTAATACTAAAATAGAGTCTAAAACAGGTAAATGTAAATCTCCAATGGCAATAGCTGGAACTCGCGATCCATTGCCCATGGAAACCACCACCTCGCCATCAGCCAGAACCCTTTTTGCGAGAAACCCCCGCAAGGTGTAACAAACATGATCGGTTGCTCGGAATCTACTACCCATTCATGGGTAGATGCGGAAACAAGCACGGTTTCGATTACTAAGGCGATGCGTGTACCTTTTCTGTTTTGCCTTGAAGTCGGGACATTCGGTTTTCCAATGTCCAACCTTACCACACTTGAAACACTTCCCCTTAGGTTTTTGAACCCCTGCGGTGGGTGCTAACCTTCGTGCTCCCACTATTTTTCTTGACGTTTGTAGCCTTCTTGCCCTTTTTCTGGAACCTACCTTTCAGAGGGTTCCTTGAGCTGCTAGTAGTGTTCAAGATTTGGGTTCCTTTACCTTTAGTCTGACCCATGATTCCTTCTGCAGTAATCAACTCACTCAAAAGTTCATTCAGAGTGTAGTCTTTCCTTGACATCACTACATTTAGGCGGAAATTCTCATATGACTTAGGTAGTGAATGTAGAATGACGTCTATCTTGATGCCAAGATCCAAGACGCCACCAACTTTTGCAAGCCGATCTAGTAGCTCGATCATATGTAAAACATGATCCTGCACGGATGCACCTTCAGTCATCTTGCAGGTAGTAACCTGTCTCAGAAGATGAAATCTCTGAGATCTGTCGGTCTCACCGAACTTTTCAGCCATGGAATCCCATATCACTCCCGCATGAGGCGTATTATCATACTGTGAAGCAAGAGAATCAACCATAGTGGATAGAATGACAAAACGAGTCTTATCATTATCCTCTATCCACTTTTCAGATTCCCTTATCTGCTCCTCAGTCAACCCTTCTTCGGGGAGTTCAGGTTCAGGGGTACTGAGAACATACAAGATCTTCTCATTTTGGAATATTAGTGTAAGGTTTCTCCTCCACTCTTTAAAATTGTCAACACCCTTTAAGGGTCGGCTCATAAGACCATTAACAACAGCTTGAACAGACATATCTGAAAAATAATGTAAAATAAAGCATGTAAGGAAAATATTTGCACATAATTCGTAATTAACGATCATTGTAACCTTTTGAAAAACCAATGATGTTAAAAACCTAGCAAGCCACGCAGGTGGACGTTTACTAGCGTAACCCTAAACCAAGCTATTTACCTAGCTCTTTAATTCCAATCCACGTCAAGGTTCTTAAGACGAATGGAATTAATAGTTCGATATTCTGGACCATGTCACTATTAAAACGCGGGAAGGGACTTCGAGGGAAGTGAATTGTACCTGCGGTGACATCTAAGCATTGACCATTAATTTGACCAAATAGAATCAAATTCTCGAAATTGACATAGTTACTCGAACCATGCCGCATTCATTTTGATCTAATTAGCCATCCTATTTAATTATTATCTTCTAGAGTACTCGTGTTTACTAGGCACGCAAGCCACGCAGGTGGACGTTTACGGCTTCGCTCCCACTACTCAATAATAATCAAATATTGTTTTGGAAAACTCATCTCACAAAGCGGTAGCTCAAAAATGCAAGCAAGCCACGCAGTGGACGTTTACTTACATAATCTTACTACTTTCGTGTAGAGTCCAATTAATGGAGGTCCGATTAAGCTGTTTAATATCCAAATTAATGGAATCTAATTAAACATTTAATTTTAAAATTGCTTAGTCTTTTTGTTCAAAAGGTTTGTAACGAATCATGCAATCCCACACAATTCCTAAAGCGTACGATTACTAAACGCACATAATAAAACGTGCTCGCGAAAAATAAAACATGCTTTTAGAAACGATATAAATCCTATTTACATGCTTTTCTAAGCGCAATTAATCACATAATCGCATGCTAAAGCATAAGTAAAAATAAATACGCAAATAGGAAATTTAAAATCGTTATCGGGCTTAAACACACGTAATTCCTAACTATTACATGACCCGATCATAATTACGGATCTTCGAAATCTTCAAAAAAACTTGAATGCGGAACCGCTTCGAAAACCGCATTGCCATGTCATCGGGGCCATACGCCACGTGTAAGCCACGTGGCGCATACGCGGACGCCGACTCGGCGGGCGCGTGGCGCGCCACGTCGGCGCGCCATGTCATCATCTTCTTCACACAAGCGCCACCGCCGCCGCCGATGTTCCAGGCCGGTTCCCGCCGGCCGTCTGCACCATGAGGAGCGCCGGACCACGGAGAGCCCGGGAACCGGCCTCGCCGTGTCGAGAAGCCGTCGGGGACGGCGCAGATATGCGCCTGCGCGCGGCGCGACTGCCGCCGCGCCTTTTACATGCGTATCCGTCCCTCCTCCACCATCTCCAGTCCCGCCCGACGTCCCCCAGACATCGGATCTGTGAAGAACGGCCGCCTGGAGCCTCCGCCGCGACGTATCCCGCGTGATAAATCGTGCCTCTGCCGCCGCCGCGTTCGCCACCCAAATTCGCCCTTTCCGAGCCGCGATTCGATCAATTAAAAGAGGGGAAATATTATCGGAACACTCACGACCACCGGGTAACGGATTCCGGCCGAGATTAGTTCCTCAATTTCCCGAATTTCAAACGATTCGCCGGAACGAATTCATGGTGAGCAGCGAACTTCAGACGTCGATTCCGATCGCATCCGGGATTGGATGATCCCTTGCAACCTATCGGCGCGAAGCTCGTAATACGAGGATTACAACGGTGCAAGCCGATCGTCAATCCGACATCGGACGCGCCGGGATTCTCCGCCGCAAGATGCGGCGGAACCCTAGAAAACTAGGGTTTTCCTGCGAAAATCTGATTTTTCGTCGTCTCAATTTTCGTGCCTTCCGGACCAATTACAGTACAATTAAAATACAATCACATAGCACATTGATCCTATCAACTACTCGTGGATTTTCTCACGAGAAAAACGTTACAACGGGGTCAAAACAGTGGCTCGCAGGCCGCCCCAAACACGAAATAAGCCCGATAACGACGGAATAAAAACTAATTATGCAACAATCAGAGCCTAAACCTCGCTCTGATACCAATTGAAGGAATAATAGGGTTTACAGTAAGGCTACCTTCCTCCTGGTGTGTTGTCGCGGCTCCGATTGTTGCTCCTGTGTCAGATCTTCTGATCTGTGTCCCGACCTTTTTTTCCCTCTGGGTGGTCAGAGATCTGAAGAAAATAAATTTATTCTCTCTCTATAAACTCACGCCACTCTCGATTTTTATGAATCAATTGTGTGAGTTTCTGAACAGAATACTAATATATATAGGCTTCAAAAACCTATATAATATTAATATATTTGTAGCCCATTAATTTAATTATAATCCAATGGGCTTCTATTAAATCAGCCCATAATATAATTAATTAATTTATTGGGCTACTAATATTTATCAATTAATTGGCCCATCCAATTAATTCCAGATAAATAACATTATTAAATAATGTAAAATACATTAATCCATTAATAATGAATTCGAGAGATAATAAATTACTAGGCAACTAATTGGGCCGGATCGGGGATCCAATACAAGAAATAAAGTTTGGGCCTCCAATTAATTAATTATCCATGCTCGACTTGAGCAAAATTAATTAATTAACACGATTCATTCCACTAGAGAATTCGTTTGACTTACCCCTTTATCCCAATTTGAGCAAGGGCTTGTATTTTAGACTTAATCGATCTCCGTATTTAAGATAGAAATATCCGTTAATTAATTAAGCTTCTTGATTGCTTAAATTAATTAACATCTTGTATTCCTGAGTAGTACCACTCGACCTTATTAACACACTGAACTTAATCAACCGGTAGGGTTTAGTGTGCTAATCCTTTCGAGTTCCTCGGGGGATATTATCAACCCATTCACGGGATACGGCCGCAAGATACAAACAACCGGCTGAGCCACAAATGACTACTAACACCCAAGATACGTAGATCCGGTCGCTCATTGGACGTTCACCATAGTAGGTCAAAGTGATAGATAGCCAAATGCACTCGGTGAAGTCTTACCAACCTTAAGACTAGCTAAGTCACCGAGATCTTGGTTTTCCACTAATGTCGGTTAGGAAAACACATCTCACCGTGATCCGTCAATACACCACCTTAAGTGTACCGGTAAAGACAAGCGGACTAAGACAAGCCATTTCTTATCTAAAGCTGCGGCTTAAACCGACAACTTCATCCTTAAGTTGTCTCAGTCGTATGCTTGTTTATATCTTGTTAGTTCAACCAATTTGTGTTGTCTTCTGTGATACCCGACACACCACACAAATCTAACTATTATACAAGATAAAGGATAACATGTGCAAATATACATATTTATCAGATAGGAGAATAAAATAGTGGTAAGGGCAAAAACACATTGTATACAAGCATAAAAGTGCTTCCAGTATACAAAATCCCAACAATGTCATCCACGTAGATCTACACAAGTAATAAGTCTTCTTCCAGTCGAATGCTGAATAGAGTGCGGTCTACTGTGCCTTTGTGAAAACCTTTCTGAAGAAGAAACTCATACAGGGTATCGTACCAAGCCCTGTGTGCTTGTTTTAACCCATACAGAGCCTTTCTGAGTCTATATACTTGATGTCCCTGCTGAAAGCCGGGCGGTTGTTCCACATAGACTTCTTCTTTCAGCACGCCATTCAGGAACGCAGACTTCACATCCATTTGATAAACTCTGAATCTTTGATGTGTTGCGTAGGCTAGAAATAGTCTAATTGCCTCCAATCTTGCAACTGGAGCGAAAGTTTCATCGAAATCTATTCCTTCGACAGCGGTAGCCTTTAGCCACGAGCACTTGCTTTGTTCCTTACTATAACGTTGTTTTCATCTCGCTTGTTTTTGAAGACCCATTTGGTTCCAATGACATGTTGATGACGGGGTCTGTCTACAAGCTCCCACACTTCGTTTCTCGTAAATTGATTCAGCTCCTCCTGCATAGCTATGATCCAGTCAGCATCCTTTAATGCATCCTCAATGGTCTGAGGCTCTTCGGTAGACAAGAAGCGGGGAAAATAATGCGCTTTCTCCTTTGAGAATCTGGATCTTGTCTTGACATTAGCCGAGGGATCTCCAATGATTAGATCGGCAGTGTGAGCATCGAGCCACGATCTACGAAGTTTCGGCTCTTCATCCGAAATTTGTTCAACACGGATAGTAGGTGAGTTAGGCATTTCGGTTGTACTATTACGAGATTGAAGAATTTCGGTGATAAGAGTATGGTCTCTCGAGTCACCGGGTTCGGGGGCATTCGGCTCGGGAACATTACTAGATGTTCCCCCCCGAGTTGTTATTCTCGGTAGTGGTCTCGGTTACCTCAACGGTTTCCTCATCGACCTGAGTTACCTGGGATTGATTATGTTCGGGAGAATCAATCTGCTCAGCTACTTGCTCTGTTGGTTGAGATTCAGTAGATTTGTCTTCAGTTTCTTCGTCTGAATCATCATCCCAACATAGCTGGATCTTTTCAGGTTTGTCCTTTAAGCTTAGATCCCGTAGGCGTCTCACGATGTCCTTAGATTCGAGAATTTGAGTTATTGCTCCTGTCTTCAGTAGCAAACTCGTTAAAAACAACATGAGGGCTTTCCTCCACGCAAAGAGTCCGATAGTTGAATACTCTGAAAGCTTCGCTGACCCGAGAGTATCCTAAGAATACTCCCTAATCTGACTTGCTATCAGAAGTCTTCAGCTGATCTTTCCCATTATTGTGGATAAAGCATGAACAACCAAATATATGGAAATAAGATAGAGAAGGCTTCCTGCCATTCCATAGTTCATATGGTGTTCTTCCATGCTGCTTCGTCAGTAAAGATTGGTTCTGAGTGTAACATGCAGTGTCCGTTGCTTCTGCCCAGAATTTGGATGGGAGTCCTGAATCTGCGAGTAGAGTTCTAGCTGCTTCTTTGAGAGTTCTGTTCTTTCGTTCAGCAACTCCATTCTGCTGAGGTGTGCGGGCAGCCGATGTCTCATGCTCTATTCCTTCTGCTTCGCAGAACTCCTCTACCATATAATTAAGGAACTCAGTTCCTCTGTCAGAACGGATTTTTCTGATCTTGGTGTTCTTCTTGACACTAAGCTTTTTCAGAAGCTTTGGTAACTCTGTTTTGACGTCAGACTTGTTGGCAATAAATATGACCCATGTGTAGCGCGAGTAGTCATCTATGACCACTAAAGCATACTTCTTGCCTCTGATCGTCACTAGGGAGATTGGACCGAACAAATCCATATGTAGCAGGTGAAGGATTCCATCAGTGGAAGGAGATGGAACTGTTGGATTTTGATTCTTTGTTTGCTTTCCCTTCAGACATGCTTCACACTGAGTGACTTTGCTGAATATTTCATTCGGCAGTCCCCTTGCTAGAGTGTCTCTTGCTAGTTTGTTGAGCGTCTTGAAGTTGAGATGGTTGAGTCTTCTATGCCATAGCCACCCCGTTCGATTATCGTTCTTCGCCAACAGACAAGCTTCAGGTTTAGCTGAGTTCCAGTCAGCAACATATATGTTCTTTCTGCGCGAACCTGATAACACTGTTTTCCCTGTAGATTTATCAATAACATCACAGAAACCAGCGTCAAATATCACTCTATTCGAGTTATCACAAAATTGACTAACAGAGAGAAGATTATGCTGAAGTCCTTCAACATAGGATACTCTAGGAACGTTGGCGGTTCCTATCTTTGAGTGTGCCGTATCCTCTCGTGTAGCCTTTGGCATTATCTCCAAACTCGATTCTGGGTCATTCTTCAATGATATAATTCTTCAGTAGACTCCTTTGGTATGTCATATGTCTTGAGCATCCGCTGTCTACATACCATGGGTCTCTGCGCACCTGCAAAACAGAATTATATTCAGGTACCCTTTATTTTTGATTTTGGGTCCTTAGATGTTAGCTTTAATAACCCAAATCTGTCTAACAACCCTGGTGGTTTCAGACATCTTCTTTCTACTAGAGTCAACATACTTGACCACTGGACTGGTCACAGGTGACTTCTTAGGCCTCTCAGGTTCAGGAGTCCGGATCTTCTGAGCTGGTGGACTGCTGACCTTTGCCTTTTGTGCGTTCTTCTTTTTCTGACTCTTGGAACCTCCTCTGATTATAGGATCATAGTAATATGACCCATACCGAGCTGGATGTGTCAACCGAGGTGGTCCATCCCGATCGGCCCACTTAACTCTGCTAGTTCCCCCTTTGACCGAACCGGGGTGTCCGGGTCCGATCTTACGGTCGGTGTGCGATACTTAGGATGAGGTGCTTTCATCTTGTTTGTTCTTTCTTTGAGGGGTTCGGAGGATTTGCATTGATTGCTTCCCCTCGAACAAACCTATCGGTAAGACGCACTACGAGCGAACGGGGGCAGATGAGGAAGCTTCCTGGTTGAAGCCAAGTCCTTCCTTGCAATGCTTGGGCTTGTTGCTTGCGAGCATAGCCTCCAGCTTCTTTTCAGCGCCCATGTAACGCTCAGTCATCAGGCTCCTCCAGACATCATCACTCTTCTTCAGTGTGTCGTGCTCGGTCTGAAGTCCTGACATTTCTTGCTTCAGCAGACTCAGTTCAGTATCTTTCTGAGTCAAGTCATTAGTCAGAACTGAAATCCGATCTTCTTGATGCTGAGACTTGGCCATCAGAGAGTTTATCTCCTCCTTGAGTCTCAACACAAGTCCTTCGGCCTCAGTAGCAACCTGACTCTCCTGAGAAGGTCTCTGATTCTCCACTTTCAGGGTATCCAACTCCTGAAGAGTCTTGCTGAGCTGCAGACTCATTTGAATTTGTTCATCTAGTAGATCTTCATATGCGGTTGTGATGTCCAAATTCTCATATGCACCTGAAATAGTGTCGTGTGTGCAATGTGAAGAGGAGTTAACTTGTTCATGAGAATTTACCTCATCCTCTTCGCCTGCCATTAGGCACTTTTCAGTTGTTTCTTCAGCTTCAAGCTCTAGGGCCATGAAAGCTGCATCATCATCCGATGAATCCATAAAGGAGTCGACCTCTTCTGAGTCGTCCGAGATTTCGCCCGGCTATGTAGGATTGTCTTTTCTGGGCGAATTTCTCTCTCCTTGCCTTACGTCTTTGCGCGTTCAAAGCACTACGAGCTCGGGACAATCATATTGATAATGTCCTGGCTTCTTGCAGTTATAGCAAGCGATGACTCTTTCTTCTTTGCTTTCGCTATTCTTTGATGGTTCTGAGTCATCCTTCTTTCTGCATTCAGAAGATTGTGAGTCAGGAGTGTGTTTCGATATATAATTTGACTTACCTTTCGTTTCCCGATAGGCTTTAGTCACTTTTCTGCGTCGCTCCTTCTCCTTCTGATATTTCACAGCGAGCAGCGCATACTTCTGAGCGAGACTTCCTTCTTGTAGATCATTGAGTGAAAGTTCAGTCTTACTCGTCGTCTTGCTCGTCGCGGGAGATGCTGTGCTGACTGACGCTTTGAAAGCATGGTCAATCTTTATGTCAGCTTCAGCTCTCAGCTTTCTTTGAGGTCTATCGAACTCAAACTCCTCTGCCTGTAATTCTGAAAAGATATGGTCAGGAGACACAGCATCTAAGTCAGAATGTCGCAATAGAGTGGCAAAAGTGTCCAGTGTCCGTCCGGCAGTGCCCTCAGTATCTTTAGATTCATTTCTCGGTTGCTGAATGTCTTTCCCAGTCTGTTGATTGAGTTCATCAGATTGGTAAATCTGACGTTCAGATCTTCGATTTTGTCACCAGGCATGAGAGACAAGCTTTCCAGCTTTTGGAGTTCCAGCGCTAGTTTATTCGCTTTAATCTTCTGAGTCCCTTGACTCAGTAGCGCTAGAGCATCCCAGAGTTCTTTAGCGGTTTTGCATTCCTGAACCCTGCCAACATAAGAATCACTAAGAGTGGTTAGTATGGCATTCCTGGCGACTCGGTCTATATTGTGAAGCTTCTTCTCTTCAGGAGTGAAGAGACTTCTGTCTTTAGGGATCTTCTTCCCAGTCACCATTCCTCCTCCTTCAGCTTGAGTTACAACACTATCGATCATGGGAACGATAGGTCCATCTTCAAGCACTTCAGTCATACTGTCATGGAGGGATGTCAGATGTGCTTCCATTCTGACTCGCCATACTCCATAATTCTCCACCGAGAACATGGGTACCATTCTTATACCTGACATATCAGCCATGAAGAATAATGATATGAATGTAGAGTGATATGCAGTGAAAACGTTTTCTCCGGATCCGTTCGAATAGACTAGTCTCAAAGTGACAAGAGTCTTAAGGAACTCCTGCTCTGATACCAATTATTGGTCCCGAGTGTACGGTCAGGTGTAGAGGGGGGGGTGAATACACCTGATTCGATTTCTCAACTTCGAACACGAACAGTCCTATTCGGGATGGTATCGGCGAAAGCAGTTCGGCCAGACCAAACAGTCATTACGAATCGTGTGCGGCAAAGAGTCGACTCTCCGAGACACGCTAGGCGACCGAGTCGAAATTCAGTATCTACAGTAAGAGTTCAGCGTGCGGAAATGTGTGTAGGCCCAAATCAGTTGAGTGGTGAAAACGTTTTATGAAAGTCTCGGTTCAACGAGATATTCGATTCGGTATCTTGAGACGGTTGATTGATTTTAAGAAATGATGTTCGGTATGAATAGTAAAATCAATGCAACGGTAAATAAACGACACGAGAGATTTTTAAAGTGGTTCGGATATCGCTCAAATCCTACGTCCCATTGTCCCGAAAGATCGGGAGGCTATTATTTATCCCGAGTTAGTCTCGGTCGGCTTGCGCTTGGGCAAAGCCGCGTCTTGGTTTTTATGCGATCCAAGTCTCGGTTACAACGATCAAACTTAGAAGTGTTTGACAAACTTCTCCAACAGTGAAGGAGTCCTTATACAATAAGGATTGGGTTCAAAGGTGAACTCCTTCGTCTAAGCTATAGATAAGAACAGTTGAGCTTAGGGTTAGAGGGATAGGGAATATGAGAGAGTAGCTTCTAGATCGACGAACAGCTGAAGGTAAGCTTTGAGTTCGTGTAACGTCGATTTGGATACTAGAGGCTTTATATGTCGGTTCAGCTTGATTCCTTATGAGCTAGAATGTAGTCTTTCGCCGGAAGATTGTTCTTCAAGTTCTTGCTAAGACTTTGTTCTTTGGATTCTTTGCTCGTTGAGTGCTTTCTGGATTTTGGCTTTGTGGTTCGTGCATTCAGTGTATTCTTCTTGAATAATCCCTCTATTTATAGAGCAGAGATTGAAATAGATCCGTTGGAGACGATCTTCTTCTCTCTCTCTCTTTTGGTAGCAAACGGCTCTTTTTGACGTAGGTCACAGTGCCTTTTCCTCCTTTTTCGGAAAATGTTGACTTGCAGCTTTAGTAGGTAGGATGACACGTGTATGTTTGTCATTTGTCGAGGCGGATAGAGCGGTTGAGACAGAACAGACTTCGAGGCTAATTGAAGCTGACTTCTTTCTTCCTCGTATATGACTATGCTGATTGCATTTCAAAAAGATCTGACAATTCAGAAGATTGTCTGCCGATGCTGATTCTGACCTTGTATTCAGTAGATAGACAGCTGAGATAAGTCTACTAAAGATCAGCTCTGAGTTCAGTGAACTACTCCTGCCGGAGTTCGGTTCGATCGACTCTCTCGATATCTTGCTCCCGCCGAGTCCAGGTATCACCGAGTCTTCTACACCGGTTCGAGGCGGATAAGCTGCGGCGCCTTGACCAGAGCAGAGTGTCTACTGAGTCTGAAACCTCAAAGACAAACAACATATACAACGGATTGGTTCACCAATCAGATAGGGTTTTGGGATCTTCAAATCTTAAGACAAGTACAGAGCACAAGGCTACTGAGCTTAAGATCAGTGTCTAAGACCGAATCATTTCCCACTAAGAGTAACAGTGCTGAGGATGGAATCATCACCCAACACTCTACTATTTGGACATCAGCCATATCCGTATCAGGTTCATCCTTCATAATACCTTCCCCCTTTTTGGCATCATCTGCCTTAGAGAGTTGGGTGCGGATGGCTTGAATGTCTCTCTCCACATTGTGGACTGAATCCTTAATCTGAGTTGTTGTAGATTCAAAGTCCTTGACGAGATCGCAATATAATTCCCAGTCTTTTTCTTGATCAGCTCTAGATGTTTTAAGCTGTGCAGCTGACTCCAGACGGAGTTTCAGCAGAGCCTGATCCTGCGATTCTGTCATTTCTTTCGAATAAGTTTCGAGCCTCGCACTGTTGGGTAATAGATTTCGAAGGCTAGGGGTGGCAATCTTATTCCGTTCATCGATTTCGAGCTTAACGGTTGTGAGAGCTTGAGTCGTTTGCTCGAAAATATCTTCTGGCGATTCGGAGCAAGCTGCCGACTCGAGCTTCTAGATCGACTTTACGAGTCGCTAAGGGCCGCCTCAATAATCTCCTGAAAGTTGGGTTGAGGAGTAGGTACTGGAGTCTTTGAGATGTCAGCAGCTATTCTGTTGGTCCCGAGTGTACGGTCAGGTGTAGAGGGGGGGGGTGAATACACTTGATTCGATTTCTCAACTTCGAACTTGAACAGTCCTATTCAGGATGGTGTCTGACTGAAACAGTTCAGCAGACTAGACAACTGTTCTAAATCGAGTTAAAGGCTAAGAGTACTGACTCAGCTGAGATCTGCTACTGACTAGGTCAGATTCAGTATCTACAGTAAGAGTTCAGTGCGCGGAATAGTGTAGGCCCAAATCAGTTTTTGTGAGAAAATGTTTTAAGTCTCAGTTCAGTAGATTTAAAAGTTCAGTATGCTGAGACAGTTGATTGATTTTAAATATGATGTTCAGTATGAATAGTAAAATCAATGCAACGATTAAGAAAGCGATAAGAGACACGGGATTTTTAAAGTGGTTCGGATATCGCTCAAATCCTACGTCCACTGTCCCGAATGATCAGGAGGCTATTTATTATCCTGAGTTAGTCTCAGTCAGCTTGCACACTGGGCAAAGCCGCGTCTTGGTTTTTATACTGATCCAAGTCTCAGTTTACAACACTATCAAACTTAAAGTGTTTGACAAACTTCTCCAACAGTGAAGGAGTCCTTATACAATAAGGATTGGGTTCAAATGTGAACTCCTTCGTCTAAGCTATGGATATAGCAAGTGAGCTTAGGGTTAGAGGGATAAGGAACGAGAATGCGGCTATCTAGAGCGACGAACAGTGAGGGTTTAGCTATAGGTTCGTGTCGGTCGCTTGGATACTAGAAGCTTATGTCGGTTCGGCTTGGTTCCTTTTGAGCTGGATGTAGTCTTTCGCCGGAGATAAATCGGTTGATTCTTGCGGAAGACTTAGTCGTTAATTTCGCTCGTTTGAATGCTCTCTCGTGTTCTAGGTGCGCGCATTCTCCAGTTTTTCAAATCTTGAATGATCCCTCTATTTATAGAGCAGAGATTGAAATAGATCCGTTGGAGACGATCTTCTTCTCTCTCTCTCTCTTTGGTAGCAAACGGCTCTTTTGGTGTAGGTAACAGTGTACTTTCCCACCTTTTTAGGTAAAAGGTTGACTGCAGCTTTAGCAGGTGAGAAGACACGTGTATGCTTGTCATTCGTCGAGATGGATGGAGTGGTTGAGACAGCACAAACTTCGAGACGAGTCAAAGCCGACTTCGCTCTTCCTCGTACATGACAATGCTGATTGTCTTTCAAAAGATTCGACAATCCACGAAGACTATCGCCGTTCTTTGAGTCGACCTTGTATTCGGTAGATAGGCTGGCCGAGATAAGTCTATCGATGATCGGCTACGAGTCCAGTGAACTACTCCTGCTGAGTCCAGTTCAACTGACTCTCTCAGTATACTGCTCCTGCTGAGTCCAGTATTCACTGAGTCTTCTACACTGGTGCTGAGGCTGATGAGCTACTGAGCGCCTTGACCAGAGCAGAGTGTCTACTGAGTCTGAAACCTCAGAGACAGATACGAATACAAAGGAATGGTTCACCAATCAAATAGGGTTTTGGGATCTTCAAATCTTCTCAACAGTTCAGAGCATGAGGCTACTGAGCGTGATTCAGTACAGAAGATAGAGTCATTTCCCACAAGTATGATCATGCTGAGGATTGAATCATCACCCAACAATTTCCCCCTATTTGATGATGCCAAAACCTATCATCTATGTCTTATCAACTATGCTAAACACTAACTTACTCAGAAACAGAGCTCCTTACAAATATTACAACTAGGATCAGTGGAGTTGTCTGGTAAGTGCTAGACTACTGAGGGAGACAGGGCAGAACAATTTCCCCCTTTACAATAATTTCCCCCTTTACAATAATTTCCCCCTAAGAGAAATAATAACTCTCCGAAAGTCTAGTCTATCAGAGATCTAACCGAGCAAAACCTGACAAGTAAATAAACAAAGTGTGTGTGTGTGTCAGTAATCACTTCAGTGATTCTGAGTGTTAAAGCATAAAGCAAACACGGCTATTTAGACAACAAGTAGTTGTCAGAGCCGAAAAAATATTTGTATATATATAATAAATAGTTCAGTACATTACAAATCTTGCTAAGCTAAAGGAGAACTTAAGAAGGAGATCCCTTAAACTGCTGAATCCTATTCATGAAACCTTGGGATTGATCTTCAGGCAGTGGGACTCCATACATTACGAACGTGTTCTTCCTCGCCTTCGTGTAATCGGCGAAGTCTCTGCCGGATCATCTTGTTCTAGTCCTCTGTTCAACGCAGCATTCTTCACTTCTTGTTCAATCATTCCGAGATGTACTGAGTCGTCTTGTCTTCTGGGTGGAGGAATGATCCTTGTTTCAGGAACGCTGACTACTACCCCTTCGCCATTCTTGCTCGTGCATATATGGGTAAAGATCGGGTTCAGTAATGGTCATCCACTCGACATAGGCATCAGCCTTAGACATTTCGAGGCCGGAATCGCCGGAAATAATTTCTCTTGATAAACTCTATCTTGGCCGATTCCCATCTCTCGATTGAACCGAATAGGCATCCATTCGTCCGATCTCGGCCATCTATGTGTTTTCGGATCGTTTGGCTTCCTAAACCTTACGTATCGATAAGGAATGTCGGCTTTCGAAGGAACTCTCGGCTGGCCTCTTGTTCGGTACGCTTCCCGAGTGCCTCAAGGTCCGCCAAATGTGTCCTTCCGTTCGGCGGCCTCTATCTGTCTAGCTTCCTCTCCTCGTAGAGATATCTATCCAACCGAGCAAAGATTTCTTCAATTTCGCATCTTGCTCTTGAGGCTTCGAGGAGCTTGTTACGATTCGGCGGGGTACTAGATCTAGATTTGGATGTACCCACGCCTTTCGGTACTCTTCGCTTCTTTGCTCCTTTTCTTTTTCTCTGTCCTCTTCATACGTTATGATGAGCTTTCTCGGAGGCGATCTAGCGGTTCTCTTTCCTCCTCGGATGGGGCTTTAGTCTTTCCTTTGGCAGAGCTTAGACTTTGGCTTGTTAGGCGCTTCGGCCTCTGCAATTTCTCCGGCGCCTCTCATCCGCAGCCTATTTGGGCTTCCTCCTCGCCAGATATGTACCTTAATCGCTTTCTTTGGAGGGGTTGGAATTTTAAGCTTCGTTTGCCCTTGCCTTCTTGAACTGGTGGTGGAAGAGGAGCCTCTTCTTCTTCGAGTCCTCCACCGCTTTGTTCGGCGTACTCAAGCAACCTCCTTAATAATGTCTTTGGGAGTCTCGGGTTGCACGAGTAGTCTGCTGGGGTCCTGAGCCACTTGGGCCGGTTTCGGTTGTGCTCGCGGCCGAAACACCACGGGCCTCACCCTTCGAGGCCGAGTTTGAGTCGGCTTCTCGGTACTCTTCTTTCCTTCCCTTTTTCCTTCACTTTCCCCCTTTTTGGCATCATCAATGAGCACGGGGGTAGGGACTAGGACTGACTTCTTCAGACGTTTGTAGGAGGTTGACAGGTCATCAAGACGATCGTGGAGCTTAGTCAGAGCCTCATGCAACTCGTTCCTCTCCATGGTAAGGTCTTCCCTTGTACCTTGTGAGAGAGGTCGTTTGCTTCCTTGAAGTCTTTCGGCTTCTCGGTGATCTTGTCTTCCAAGGCCGGTTGGATATTCTCAAGTCTTTGTTCAGTGGCCTCGGATTGTTCAGTGATATCGTCAGTATGAGCCAGTTTAGAAGCCAAAAATTCATCAAGTAGCTTGGCTTGGCTCTCCTGAAAGATCTTGAGCTGAGCTTCGAATTTGACTTGCTGGCGAGCCAACGCTTCGAAATAAGCGCGGAAACATCGGGGGCGGCCGATGAAGAGACAGAAGACTTGGCCCACGAAGTTCTTTAGTCGTGGCTTGAGCGATCTGCTTCCATGTCCTATGGATAGCCTTCGCAAGATCTCGATTTTTGATCCCTTGGGCGTTAAGGCTTTTACCACCGATCGAGATCTCTTTGCGGTCCGGGCCGGGCGCCGCTTCGAAAGTCGGCCGCAAGCAAGAGCCGAGCGGGCTCGCCGAGGATGAAGCACCCGGCCTTGGACTTCTCAGGACCAAGGATACTGAGAGGTGGTGTTGCTTCAGTATGGGTATCCTTGTCCTGTGGATGTCCCTCATCAGGCTTTCCAGGGCCTGAATCACTGGGTGGGTCCTGACCGTCGTGGTCAGACCCACTCGAGGGCGGCGAGCCGCCGCTTGGCGTCGATCGGCAATAATTGCAAGCATGGCTGCCCTTAGATTCTCCAGCGTGTTGAGGTTCTCGGGCTCTGAATAGCCTATTTCCTCACGCAATCTCAGTTCTTCCAAGTGTAGCTGCTGACAGGAGTAGTGTAGAACAAGGCGTTGAAGCTGAGGCCACTCCTGAAAGCGTAGGATCATATGGAGCCTTGTTGACTTGGCTAGGACGAGCAAATCGAATGGTCGGCAAGCTCGGAATGAAGCTGGATGATCTCTCGGGAAGCTCTAGAGACGATCATTGAAGCTTCCATCCCGATTGATTCACCTTCGGATGCGTCTCGGACTCCAAGTCCATGTGTGAAGTCTCGCTCTTCGGTTTGAGGGATCGAGCTGAGTGGAGGGACGAGAAGGGGGCCGTCTAGGCGGCGAATATCTGCGCTCCGAGCTTCGAAGCATCCCCTTGGTCCCTTTCGGTGGAAACGATCTTCTCCATCGCCGAGTCTTCTCGGAAGACTCGGACTCATCAACCAGTGCATGGGCCGAGTAGTCTTCTCGGGAGCCCGTTCGCAGGCACTTCGGACCCTCCTCGCAGGCCGGCACCTCAACGGCTTTCTTCAGTTTCTTTGCCGGTGCCTTAGGAGTTTTAGCGAGAGGGGTTCTTTTCTTTGTAGGCGTAGCCTCGTTGAGACTTTGATTGCGGAGAGCTCGCCGAGGGTCCCGACCCTATCTCTCTGAAGCGGCTCTTGTCTTGTTGTGAAATCTGACCTTCTTCACATTGAAGTACTCCTTGTCACTGTAGGTGATAGGCTCAGATCTACATAGATCTTCGATCATGATGGACAGTTTGAGTCCATACAACAATTTGCCCTTTGCGCTCAGCATGTTCGATGCCTTGTCGAACTTAGCAGCCTGAGCCAAGAATTCTCGGAGAAAGAACTCCGTCCAATTTATCTGGGCTCGGTCGTATATGGCCATCATCATTTGAATCTTAGGCCTTGACACCTGGTCAAACGACCCTGCTTGGCTTGTCAGTAGCTGCGTCACTATATAAGCAAGTGCCCTGAACTGAGGCAACATCTTTGTTCTTCGTAAAAGCGCTACGAAAGTAGTGGGCTTTCCACAAAAGACGGTAAGATATTCATCAACTTGGTCATCTCTGTACCTGACTGTACTGGTCCCTTCGGAGGGCAGATCAAAACTCCGCTTCAAAGCATCCTTGATGGACATCTGCTTCAGCTCCGTAGTGGCGTTTTGGATAGAATGGGCAACAAACCTCGCCACTATGTCTCCGCACACCGCGTCCGAATTCAAGTACAGCTCTGCAACCTGTCTCGGGAGGAAGAACGAAGGCCTCCTAGACAGAAATTTCTCCGGCCACGACTCGCGCGGCCGAGAATATATCGTCCATGTACTCCGGATCGCATGAATAGAAATCCATGGTGGGTTCAAACCACACGCGATCCTTCTCCGAATGTTCCGCATATCCGCCGGAGATATCATAGAGATATTGGTTTCCGCCATTGTACTGTTACAAGAAATGAATCGCACCGTTTCTTGGATAGAAACAGGTCTTTGTACAATGCGATATCGAAACATATAACAAATACATTAACAGATATAAGCATACCAATAGATAAAATTCGAGATAAGATTGAGAGTGAAGTTGCACGTAAGGATTGCGAATGCAGATCTCGGATTTTTTGGAATTTGCAGGTTATGAAGTATGCTAATGGCGGTTTCAAAGATATGATCGAATATATATATCAACTATGAAGGTGAACGGTTTTCGATCGAAGGCTGAATGTAAACTTGCTTTATGATATGGACGGTTAAGATTAGAAGTTAAAAATAGGCAATGATCACAAAAGGCGCCTAAGTCAAAGCCAGTTGTAAAATAGCCTAAGTAGTAACTGTGAAAAGACATGCATTAAATGCGTGCAGAGTTCAGCAAGCTTATGTATGGAATGTCGTGCATTAAATGTGAGTCGTTAATAATAAAGACAAACCAAAAGATATTAATGTCATGCTGAATCTTTGCCATAAATGCAAGGTACTTGTTGTATTAAATTACTACGAGTAGAGATACGCAAACCGTCGCTGAACATAGTAGTCACCGATACCTCGTGTAGATGGTTTGTCTCTACGTCGAATGTATCGATCGAGAGTGAACATTCCTCCTTACCGAAATGTCTCTCTCCACGAAACCTCTCACCGACCGGGGTCAGTAGGGTCCAACAGCACCTAGCTCTCTCGAAAGTTCTCTCGAATCTAGATTCGGCTAGAGGCTTGGTCAGTATATCGGCCGTTGCTTGTCGGTATGGATCTTCTCCATCCCGATATCCTTTTTCTCGACATGGTCACGAATGAAGTGATGTCCGATGTCCACGTGCTTGCATCTCGTGTGAAGTACGGGGTTCGAGTGATTGCAATAGCACTGCATCTTGTCGCGAGAAAATCGGCACTTCATTCCGAATGACGTCATAGTCTCTCATTCTTGTCTCGCCCAAAGGATCCGGGCGCAACAACTTCCGGCGAGCCATGTATTCGGCTTCGGTAGTCGACGTGGCCACCGAGTGCTTGTTTCTTTGAAAACCATGAGATCAGCTTGCTGCCAAGGAACTGACATGTTCCTGAAGTTGATTTTCGGTCTATTCTACATCCTGCATAGTCAGCATCAGAATAACCAGTTAATTCAATATTATCATCAGCTCTGATACCATCCAATGACATGTTGATGCCGAGGTCTGTCTACAAGCTCCCATACTTCGTTTCTCGTGAACTGATTCAGCTCTTCCTGCATAGCAATGATCCAGTCAGCATCTTTAGGTGCATCCTCAATATCTTGAGGCTCTTCAGTAGACAAGAAGCGGGGAAAATAATGCGCTTTCTCCTTGACGAGAATCGGATCTTGTCTTGACATGTCTTGAAGGATCTCCAATTATAAGATCAGCAGTGTGAGCATCTAGCCACGATCTACGATGTTTTAACTCTTCATCTGAAATTTGTTCAACATAGATAGTAGGTGAGTTAGGCATTTCAGTTGTACTATTCTGAGATTGAAGAATTTCAGTGATAAGAGTATGATCTACCGAGTCACCGAGTTCGGGGGCATTCGGCTCGGGAACATTACTAGATGTTCCCCCCCGAGTTGTTATTCTCGGTAGTGGTCTCGATTACCTCTACGGTTTCCTCATCGACCTGAGTTACCTGGGATTGATTCTGTTCGGGAGAATCAATCTGCTCAGCTACTTGCTCAGCTGGTTGAGATTCAGTAGATTTGTCTTCAGTTTCTTCGTCTGAATCATCATCCCAACATAGCTGGATCTTTTCAGATTTGTCTTTTAAGCTTAGATCCTGTAGCTCCTTACTGATGTCCTCAGATTCAGAATTTGAGTTATTGCTCCTGTCTTCAGTAGAAAACTCGTTAAAAACAACATGAGGGCTTTCCTCTACGCAAAGAGTCCGATAGTTGAATACTCTGAAAGCTTTGCTGACCCGAGAGTATCCTAAGAATACTCCCTGATCTGACTTGCTATCAAAAGTCTTCAGCTGATCTTTCCCATTATTGTGGATAAAGCATGAACAACCAAAAATATGGAAATAAGATAGAGAAGGCTTCCTGCCGTTCCATAGTTCATATGGTGTCCGCTTATCTTTGCTTTGTCGGTAGAGATCTATTCCCGAGTATAACATGCGACGTATCGGTCCTGCCCGGAATTTGGTTGGGAGTCCCGAGTCTACGAGTAGAGTCCTTCTTGCCTCTTTTAGAGTTCCGTTCTTTCGTTCGGCAACTCCATTCTCGCCGAGGTGTGCGTGCGGTGAAGTCTCGTGCTCTATTCCTTACGCTGCGGAACTCCTTTACCATGGAATTAAGGAATGCGGTTCCTGCGTCCGAACGTATTTTTTCGATCTTGGTGTTCTTCTCGACACTGAGCTTTTTCAGAAGCGTTGGTAACTCTGTTTTGACGTCAGACTTGTTGGCAATGAATATGACCCGTGTGTAGCGCGAGTAGTCATCTATGACCACTAATGCATATTTTTCGCCCTCGATCGTCACCGGGGAGACTGGACCGAACAAATCCATATGTAGCGCTGAAGAATTCCATCCGTGGAAGGCGATGGAACCGGAGGATTTTGATTCCTTGTTTGCTTTCCCTTCGGACATGCTTTACACCGAGTGTCTTTGCTTGAATACTTCATTCGGCGGTCCCCCTTGCTAGAGTGTTTCTTGCAAGCTTGTTGAGCGTCTTAAAGTTGAGATGGCTGAGTCTTACGTACCATAGCCACCCCGTGCGGTTGTCATTCTTCGCCAATAAGCAAGCTTCGGGTTCGCTGAGTTCCGATCGGCCACATATATGTTCTTTTCTGCGCGAACCCGATAACACTTGTTTTCCCCGTGGATTTATCAATAACATCACGTAAAACCGGCGTCAAATATCACTCTATTTGAGTTATCACAAAATTGACTAACAGAGAGAAGATTATGCTTTGAAGTCCTTCAACATATGATACTCTTGGAACGTTAGCGCCCAATGCTCGAGTGTTCCATATCCTCCGGTATAGCCTTTTGCATTGTCTCCAAACTCATTCGGGTCCTTCTTCGGTGATATAATTCTTGATAGACTTCTTTGGTATGTCATGTGTCTTGAGCATCCGTTGTCCACATACCATGGGTCTTTACGCACCTGCAAGACAGTAATTATATTCGGGTACCCTTTATTTTTGATTTTGGGTCCTTAGATGTTAGTTTTAGTAACCCAAATCTATCTAACAACCCCGGTGGTTTCGGGCATATTCTTTCCACTCGGAGTCAACATATCTCGACCACCGGATCGGGTCACGCTGACTTCGAGGCTTCGAGGTTCGAGGAGTCCCGATCTTCCGAGTTGGTGGATCGCCGACCTTAGCCTTCGTGTGGCTTTCTTTTTCTTCGACCTTTGGAGCCTCTTCGACTATAGGTTCATAATAGTATGACCCATACCGAGCTGGATGTGTCGCCTTTGGAGGTCCCTACCGATCCGCCAATTTTGATTTCTTTGGTTCCCCCCTTGACCGAACCGGGGTTTCTTGGCACCGATCTTCTTGTCGGAATGCCTGATGTGTGGGATGAGGTGCTTTCATCTTCTGTTTGTTCTTTGCTAGGGGGTTCATTATATTTGCGTTCATAGTCTCCCCTTGAACAAACCTATCGCAGAAGCCGTACTTCCGAGTGTATCTTGGGGCGGATGAGGAAGCTCCCCGGCTGAATCCAAGTCCTTCCTTGCGGTGCTTTGGCTTATTGCTTGCTAGCATAGCCTCTAATTTCTTCTCAGCACCCATGTACCTCTCGGTCATCGGGCTCCTCCGGACATCATCACTCTTCTTCGGTGTGTCGTGCTCGGTCCGAAGTCCCGACATTTCTTGCTTCAACGGGACTCGATTCGAGTATCTTTTCGAGTCAAGTCATTGGTCAAAACCGAAATCCGATCTTCTTGATGCTCGAGACTTGGCCATCGGAGAGTTTATCTCCTCCCTGAGTCTCAACACAAGTCCTTCGGCCTCGGAGCAACCCGACTCTCCCGAGAAAGTCTCCGATTCTCTACTTTCCGGGTATATAACTCCCGAAGGAGTCTTGCTGAGCTGCAGACTCATCTGAATTTGTTCGTCGAGCAGTTCTTCGTATGCGGTCGCGACGTCCAAATTCTCATCCGCACTTTTGAAATAGTGTCGTGTGTGCAAGTGTGAAGAGGAGTTAAGTGGTTCATGAGAATTTACCTCATCCTCTTCGCCTGCCATCATGCACTTTTCAGCTGATTCTTCAGCTTCAAGCTCTAAGGCCATGAAAGCTGCTTCATCGTCAGATGAATCCATAAAGGAGTCTACCTCTTCTGAGTCGTCTGAGATTTTGCCAGCTATGTAGGATTGTCTTTTCTGGGCGAATTTCTCTCTCCTTGCCTTACGTGCTGCGCGTTCAAAGACTATCGAGCTCGGGGACAATCATACCGATAATGTCCCGGCTTCTTGCGGTTGTAACAAGCGATGACTCTTTCTTCTTTGCTTTCGCTATTCTTTGATGGTTCGAGTCATCTTTCTTTTCGCATTCGGAAGATTGTGAGTCGGGAGTGTGTTTCGACATATAATTTGACTTACCTTTCGTTTCCCGATAGGCTTTAGTCACTTTTCTCGCGTCGCTCCTTCTCCTTCGATACTTTACAGGCGAGCAGCGCATACTTCCGAGCGAGACTTCCTTCTTGTAGATCATTGAGTGAAGGTTCGAGTCTTACTCGTCGTTTTGCTCGTTCTTTGGAGATCTGTTGACCGATGCTTTGAAAGCATGGTCGATTTTTGTGTCGCCTTGGCTCTCTGCTTTCTTTGAGGTCCGTCGAACTCAAACTCCTCCGCCTGTAATTCGAAAAGATATGGTCGGGAGACACAAGCATCTAAGTCGGAATGTCGCAATAGAGTGGCAAAAGGTGTCCAGGTGTCCATCCCGGCGGTGCCCTCGGAATCTTCGATTCATCTCTCGGTTCTTCGAATGTCTTTCCCGGCCCATTGATAGAGTTCATCAGATTGGTAAACTCGACGTTTAGATCTTCGATTTTATCCCCGGGCATGAGAGACAAGCTTTCCGGCTTTTGGAGTTCCAACGCTAATTTGTTGGCTTTAATCTTCTCGAGTCCCTCGACTCGGCAGCGCAAGAGCATCCCGGAGTTCTTTAGCGAGTCTTGCATTCCCGAACCCCGCCAAGATAAGAATCACTAAGGGTGGTCGGTATGGCGTTTACGGCAACACGGTCTAAGTTGTGAAGCTTCTTCTCCTCAGGAGTGAAGAGACTTCTGTCTTTGGGAATCTTCTTCCCGGTCACCATTCCTCCTCCTTGAGCTTGGTCCTGAGTTACGACACTATCGATCATGGGAACGATAGGTCCATCTTCAAGCACTTCAGTCATACTGTCATGGAGGGATGTCAGATGTGCTTCCATTCTGACTCGCCATACTCCGTAGTTCTCCACCGAGAACATAGGTACCATCCTTATACCTGACATATCAGCCATGAAGAATAATGATATGAATGTAGAGTGATATGCAGTGAAAATGTTTTCCCTCGGATCCGTTCGAATAGACCAGTCTCAAAGTGACAAGAGTCTCAAAGAACTCAGGCTCTAATACCAATTGTTGGTCCCGAGTGTACGGTCAGGTGTAGAGGGGGGGGTGAAGACACCTGATTCGATTTCTCAACTTCGAACTTGAACAGTCCTATTCAGGATGGTGTCCGGATCAAAGCAGTTCGGCCGGACTGCATAACCGTTCGAATCGAGTTAAAGGCTAAGAGTACTCGACTCGACCGAGATCCGCTAACCGACTAGGTCGAATTCAGTATCTACGGTAAGAGTTCGGTGCGCGGAATAGTGTAGGCCCAAATCGCTTTTTGTGAGAAAACGTTTTAAGTCTCAGTTCAGTAGATTTAAAAGTTCAGTATGCTGAGACAGTTGATTGATTTTAAATATGATGTTCAGTATGAATAGTAAAATCAATGCAACAGTTAAGAAAGCAGTAAGAGACACAGGATTTTTAAAGTGGTTCGGATATCGCTCAAATCCTACGTCCACTGTCCCGAATGATCAGGAGGCTATTTATTATCCTGAGTTAGTCTCAGTCAGCTTGCACACTGGGCAAAGCCGCGTCTTGGTTTTTATACTGATCCAAGTCTCGCTTACAACACTATCAAACTTAAAGTGTTTGACAAACTTCTCCAACAGTGAAGGAGTCCTTATACAATAAGGATTGGGTTCAAATGTGAACTCCTTCGTCTAAGCTATGGATATAGCAAGTGAGCTTAGGGTTAGAGGGATAAGGAACGAGAATGCAGCTATCTAGAGCGACGAACAGCTGAGGGTTTAGCTATAGGTTCGTGTCAGTCGCTTGGATACTAGAAGCTTATGTCGGTTCAGCTTGGTTCCTTTTGAGCTGGATGTAGTCTTTCGCCGGAGATAAATCGGTTGATTCTTGCGGAAGACTTAGTCGTTAATTTCGCTCGTTTGAATGCTCTCTCATGTTCTAGGTGCGCGCATTCTCCAATTTTTCAAATCTTGAATGATCCCTCTATTTATAGAGCAGAGATTGAAATAGATCCGTTGGAGACGATCTTCTTCTCTCTCTCTCTTTTTGGTAGCAAACGGCTCTTTTGGTGTAGGTAACAGTGTACTTTCCCACCTTTTTAGGTAAAAGGTTGACTGCAGCTTTAGCAGGTGAGAAGACACGTGTATGCTTGTCATTCGTCGAGATGGATGGAGTGCTTGAGACAGCACAAACTTCGAGACAGACTGAAGCTGACTTCTCTCTTCCTCGTACATGACAATGTTGATTGTCTTTCAAAAGATTCGACAGATCCGAAGACTATCGCCGTTCCTGAGTCTGACCTTGTATTCAGTAGATAGACTGCTGAGATAAGTCTACTGATGATCAGCTCTGAGTCCAGTGAACTACTCCCGCGAGTCCGGTTCAACCGACTCTCTCGATATATCTTGCTCGCCGAGTCCAAGTATTCACCGAGTCTTCTACACTGGTGCTGAGGCTGATGAGCTACTGAGCGCCTTGACCAGAGCAGAGTGTCTACTGAGTCTGAAACCTCAGAGACAGATACGAATACAAAGGAATGGTTCACCAATCAAATAGGGTTTTGGGATCTTCAAATCTTCTCAACAGTTCAGAGCACGAGGCTACTGAGCGTGATTCAGTACAGAAGATAGAGTCATTTCCCACAAGTATGATCATGCTGAGGATTGAATCATCACCCAACATATTCTGTCTAAGCTCTGTGTCTGAGCCTTGGTATACTTTGTCCACTTCAGATGGACGTCCTTAGCCAAAAGTCTGTTTTTCTCTCCTTGGCGTCGAATGGCTTTATTTACAGACTTTGAGGACACGGAACCGATAGGTTGTATCTGGTACGAGCTGGTTCCGAGCCTCTCGCTCAGAAAATGTGAGGAGCTGCTCCCTACTGTACTTCGGAGCACCTTGAGCATCACCTGATGTATCAGGATATGGTGAATTGCTCTTCTCACGGGGAGTTGAACCCTCAGCAGAGCCTCCCAACTCTGTATCCTTAGGTGTCTGATCCTTCCTCTGATTGTTATCATCATCATCTTTCTTATCATCAGCAGGAGGAGATGGGGGTGGAGGAGTGTTACCAGGGACTGACTCTCGCAAGCTTAGAAGGTAAAGCATTGCGGCTATGAGATCTTCAAGAGTAGCTAAGTCAGCTGGTTCTCCGTACCCTATTACTTCTTGTAGCTTCTGCTCCTCATCGTGCAGGTAGAGAACTGAGTGGGTTTTGATTATGTCTTCTAGAATATCCCAACTCAGAAATCTTAGAAGCATTTGAACCCTAGCCCTGATGGCTATGTCGACTAAGTCTGAGTGCCCAGCGATCTCAGGAATATGATCGTGTACTTCAGCTGCGGCACGGAGACGAGTGGTGTAAATAGCTGTCCACTCAGTCGCATTCTCCTCAGTCGGTTCCCTAACGTCCGACTGTGTGTCATCGGAGCTGATGACTTGAGCTTTCTCCTTGAGTCAGAGTCTAAGATATGCTCATCTTGTTGTGGAGGAGGAGCCTGTGCTAAGATGGTTATCGGCTGAGCCATAGTGACCTCAGCTGGTTGTGGCCTATTAAGCCTCCTCTTGGGCACGTCAGCGGGAGATGGCAAGACAGGAGCAGCTCTCTTCTGCTCAGGTGGCCCTTTGCCAATCGACTTCTCCGTCGCTTCTTCTTTAGTCTGAAACTTTATCAACTTAGTGTTGTACAGCTTTGAGTCTTCAAAAGCTGAGTTCCTCTGTACAACACTCTCTATTAGGACTGACATCTTGGTCCCGAATAGAAGCTTACCCACACTGGCCAACCTTCTCTCGCCAATGGGTAGCGTAGTGAACTTCTGGGCTTGGGCTTTCATCTGAGTTGTATAATAGTCAGCCCAGTTCACTTCTACTCCATCATCTATAGCCATCATCAGTTGAATCCTTGGCTTGGACAGTTGATCGTACGATCCAGCTGAGCTTGTCAGTATGTGCGAGACCACATACGCTAAACCTCTGTACTGAGGTAGCAAGAGATTCCTCGGGAGAGCTGTCTTGAACGTCAGATCACTGCGTCCACAGAACTTTTGCACATAAGCGTTGATCTCCCTCTCCTTATATCCGATAGGGGAGATTCCAGAATTAGGAAGCTGAAACGCGAGGACCAGAGCCTCTCGGATGTTGAAGGTCTTCTGAGACGCCTTCCACTTGTTCGGATTAGTCTCCTCCATGTAAGAAAACGAGGCTTCTTCTCCTTCGGCAGCCACTGAATTCCAGTTGAAATATGCCTCCGCCACTTGCCTCGGCAGACTGGCACGGGGATGCTTGGTCACGAGGGTCTCCAACCCAGACCTCTCCAGAGCATCGAACATCGGTTCCAGATATGTGATATCCACCTGGCGGAAAGCCATTGTGGGTTCGAACTGAATCCGGATGGTCATGATCTCCACTATAGGTTCAGGAGTCTGTACGATCGCCATAGAAATCTGCAAAACAACTTGTTAGCACTTGAAAATAGAGTAAGTTAGTAGTTATCAGCAAATTTTAATACATTACCGAGTATTAGAGCTTGAAAGATGCACAGGCAAGGCAGTTATAAGAAGTAAAAACTGATTGCGAGTAAAGCTCGTAAGGTATGAAAATGGCGAAAAGTAACGAATGATAGAAGATGAAAGATTTTGTATATATTGGCTTGATTGCACGTTTTAATCTAACGGCTGAGTTTTAATCTTTCATAACTGTGGAGGCTAAGATTTAATGTTATAAAATAATGATTACCAACGCCGCCTAAAACATAGATTTACGTAATAAAGGTAAGTGAGAAGACATGCATTAAATGCGCGACAGACAGCATTAATTACTCAGGTTAAGGTTTCCTACTGACCTTTCCTTAAACTATTAATGGCGGGAAATGAATGCACATTAACTACTGAGTGTGAGCGACTGATGCAATAAATGCGAGCATGCTTCAAAAAAATAAGTACACAAAATTACGCAAACCTCTTTCACCGAACTTATCGGTGGTTACCGTTATGTATAAGGAGAATGGTTGTCATGCTGATGACTAGGTTCCCCCTTGCTGTGTACAGTGTGACTTTCCCAACTGAGTCACTGTACTTAGTTATCTGACCTGTCGTACTGATTCCTTATGCTTATACCAATTGTTACCAATTGTTGGGCAATGATGTTCTCAGTAGTCGGCATCTACTGAGGCATCTCAGTAGGATCCAGTAGACCTAGCTCAGCTGATAGTTCTCTGAACCTGTTCTCAGCTAGTGGTTTGGTCAGTATATCTGCCATTTGCTTGTCAGTATGGATCTTCTCCATCCTGATATCCTTCTTCTCGACATGGTCTCTAATGAAGTGGTGTCGGATATCCACGTGCTTGCATCTGGTATGTAGAACTGGGTTCTGAGTTATGGCAATTGCACTTGTGGAGTCGCAGTAGATGGGCACTTCATCCTGAGTTATACCATAATCTCTAAGTTGTTGTCGAAGCCAAAGGATTTGGGCACAGCAACTTCCTGCAGCCATGTACTCAGCTTCAATAGTGGACGTTGCTACTGAATGCTGCTTCTTTGAAAATCAAGAAATCAGCTTGCTGCCTAGGAACTGACAAGTTCCGGAAGTTGACTTTCGATCTATCCCGCATCCCGCATAATCGGCATCGGAATAACCTCGTCGGTATTAAGTTATCATCGGCGGGATACCATAACCCAAAGATCGTGTTCCTCTTAAATAGCGCGAGAATCTTCTTCGCTGAGTCTAAATGACTTCGCTTGGGATCTGCTTGGAATCTTGCGCATACACCTACAGCATAAGTTATGTCAGGACGGCTAGCTGTTAAATAAAGTAAAGAGCCTATAATTGCTCTATAGTCAGTAGAGTTAACAGAAGCTCCCTCTTTGTCTAGATCGATTTTAAAGTTCGTGTTCATGGGGATTTTGACTGGCTTGCTAGAGTCGCAGCCGAATCTTTTGAGAAGGTCTCGAGTGTATTTGGCTTGATTGATGAAGATTCCTTCAGGTGATTGCTTCACTTGAAATCCAAGGAAATAATTCATCTCTCCCATCATGGACATCTCGAATTTCTCTTTCATCATCTTCCCGAACTGCTGGCATATGGTCTCATTTCTGCAGCCGAAAATGATGTCGTCCACGTAGATTTGCACCAGTAGGATGTCATCTCCTGACTTTATGTTGAATAGGGTGCGATCTATTATCCCCTTCTGAAAACCTTTCTGAAGTAGAAAGTCTGATAGGGTATCATACCAAGCCCTGGGTGCTTGTTTTAACCCATACAGAGCTTTCCTAAGTCTGTACACCTGATGTCCCTGCTGAAAGCCGGGCGGTTGTTCCACGTAGACTTCTTCCTTCAGTATGTTGTTCAGAAAAGCTGACTTTACATCCATCTGATAGACTTTGAAGCCTTGATGTGTTGCATAAGCTAGGAATAGACGAATGGCTTCCAATCTAGCGATTGGAGCGAACGTTTCATCAAAGTCAATTCCTTCTGCCTGACTATATCCCTTTGCAACTAGTCTTGCTTTATTTATGACAATGACGTTGTTTTCATCTCGCTTGTTTTTTAAGACCCACTTAGTACCAATCACGTGCTGATGTCTAGGTCTGTCAACAAGCTCCCATACTTCATTTCTGACGAACTGGTTCAGCTCTTCTTGCATAGCAATGACCCAGTCAGCATCTTTAAGTGCGTCCTCTATCGACTGAGGTTCTTCTGTAGACAAAAAACAAGAGTAAAGTGAGCTTTCTCCTTGACTTAATCTTGATCTCGTCCTTATAGTTGCTGATGGATCTCCAATGATAAGATCTGAAGAATGAGCATCGAGCCACGAACGCCTGAGTCAGGCTTCTTCTTCTGATACTACTTCTGCACAGTCAGTAGGAGTGTTAGGCATTTCGTAAGTATCGTTTCGCGATCGTAGCAATTCGGTAAGAAGGTTAGGATCTACCGAGTTTCCGGTGTTCGGGGGCATTTAGCTCGGGAACATTAATCGTTCCCCCCGAGTTTATATTCTCGGTAGAGGTCTCGATTACCACATGGGGCTTCCTCATCGACCGATGTTACTCGTTGATGATTACGTTCGATAGAATCAACTAGGTCGGCTACATCGACCGTTGGTTGAGTCCGAGTTTGTTCATCGTCGACTCATCATCCCAACAATGCTGGATCTTTTCAGCTTTATCAGTAAGTCCGAGATCCTGTAGCTTGCTGCTGACATCATCAGGATTTGACTCTGTTTCTTTCCTGTTCTCAGTAACAAATTCATCAAAAACAACATGAGGGCTTTCCTCCACACAAAGAGTCCGATAGTTAAAGACTCTGAAGGCTTTACTGACTCGAGAGTAACCTAAGAAAACTCCTTGATCAGATTTGCTATCAAATACCTTCAGCTGATCTTTCCCATTATTGTGGATAAAGCAAGGACAGCCGAAAATATGAAAATGAGAAATAGAAGGAATTCTCCCTTTCCATAATTCATATGGTGTCTTCATGTGTTGCTGAGTGAGTAGTGAGCGATTCTGAGTATAGCAGGCGGTGTCAGTAGCATCAGCCCAGAACTTCGAGGGTAGTCCAGAATCTGCGAGGAGCGTTCTTGCTGCTTCTTTGAGTGTTCTGTTCTTTCGTTCAGCAAGTCCGTTCTGCTGAGGGGTGCGTGCAGCTGATGTCTCGTGCTTAATTCCCTCTTTATCGCAGTATGTCTTAACTACTGAGTTTAGAAACTCTGTTCCTCTGTCCGAGCGAATTCTTTGAATCTTGATGTCCTTTTCCACACTGAGTTTCTTCAGCAGATTGGGCAACTCAAGTTTGAACATCGATTTATTGGCGATGAAGATGACCCAAGTATATCTCGAGTAGTCGTCAATAACGACGAGGGCATACTTCTTGCCTCTTATAGTCACTGGAGAGACTGGCCCGAATAGGTCCATGTGCAGCAGCTGAAGGATTCCATCAGTGGAAGGTGACGGAATAGGTGGATTGCTATTCTTTGTTTGCTTTCCCTTCAGACATGCTTCACAATTTCTCGTCTTTAACGAACGATTCGTTGGGCAGTCCTCGACTTTGGAGTTCTTGGCTAGCTTGTTCATGGTCTTGAAATTCGGGTGTTCGAGTCTCTTGTGCCATAGCCATCCCGACTTGTCACCGATTTTTGTGTCGTGCAAGTAAGCAAGCCTCGAGGTTCGCGGTTTTCCGATCCGCAACATAGATGTTTTTCCTCCGCGAACCCGATAACACTTGTTTTCCCCGTAGATTTGTCAACAATATCACGTAAAACCAGCTTCAAAGATTACTCTATTAAGATTATCACGAAATTGATCGATCGAAAGGAGATTATGTTGAAGTCCTTCAACATATGTTACTCTTTGGAGCCGTGGCGAGTCCCAATTGTCGGCGTTCCGTATCCCCTTGTATAGCCTTTGGAGTTGTCACCGAATTCACTCCGGGACCATCTTCTTATACGTAGTTGGTCGCGAGGCTCTTACGGTAAGTCATGTGTCTCGAGCAGCCGCTGTCCACTATCCAAGGGTCCTTATGCACCTGCAAAACAGAGGCATTTTTAGGTACCCTTTGGTTCAGTTGGGTCCTTACTGGTTAGTGGGTGATTTCGGAACCCAGATCTGTCTAGGAACCTTAGAAGTCTGAGACTTCTTCTTCTGAACCTTGACAGCTTTCTTCTCCATAGGACTTGGAGATACTGACTTTCTGCTGATGATTTTGGGTTCAGGCGCTTTCTTCTTCTGAGTCTTAGCGCTTCTCCTGACCCTGGGCTCATAGTAGTATGAGCCGTACTGAGCCGGATGCTCATATAATGGCTCTCTGTACTGTTCTGCCCATCTGACCTTCTTGGTTCCCCCTGAATTTGATCGTGGTGTCCTGGGGCTGTAACCATTTGTCAGCTGTTTCTTATGATTGCTCGGCTGAGGTGCAATCATTTTCTATTTGTTCTTCGCCTGAGGTGTAGTGTCAGCAGTTTGCACTTTCCCCCTGACGAACCTATCAGCCAGTGATTCTGAGCTTTTAGAAGTGGAAGCTTCGTGAATATAACCAAGGCCTTCTTTTACAGTAGTTGGCCGTTGTGCTCTGAGCATGCTTTCTAGCTTCTCCTTAGCTCCCAGGTACTGTTCAGTCATCCGTCCTCTCTAGACCTCATCACTTCTCCTGAGAGAATCATAGTCCTTCTGTACGTCTGAGAGTTTCTGACTGAGTTGGGCTATTTCAGTCTCTTTCTTAGAATTGTCCTTAGTCAGGACTGAGATCTGAGTCTCTTGAAGCTGAGACTTAGTCATAAGAGATTCAATCTCTTCCTTGAGTCTCGCAACTAGATTCTCTGACTCAGTAGAGACCTGACAATTAGAAGAAAGTCTCTGATTCTCAGCCTTTACCTGTTCTAGTTCCTGGATGGTTCTGCTGAACTCTCTGCTCAGCTGAATCTGTTCCTCTAGTAGATCGTCGTAGGCTTGTACCACATCTAGAGGATCATCTAAGACCGAGCACGTGTCGTGTGTGCTGTGTGAAGAAGAGGTAATATTAAGTTTAGAATTTACCTCAGCCTCTTCTCCGGCCATCAGACATTGTTCAGCTGATTCCTCAGGAACCTTCTCTCCGACTTCAACAGCTACGAATGCAGCTTCATCTTCAGAAGAATACATGAATGTATCCTCTTCAATTGAGTTGTCGGATATCTCTCCGGCTATGTAGGCCTGCCTTCGCTTGGCAATTTTTTCTCTTCTGGCCTGCCGTTCTGCTCTTTGAGAAGCTGAGAGTTCGGGACAATCATACTGATAGTGTCCCTCCTTCTTGCAGTTGTAGCAGGTGGATGTTCTGCTGCTCTTACCAGCTGAGTCTTTAGACGGACTGGCAGCAGACTCCGATTTCCTGCATTCAGTAGAAGGATTAGATTCTTCTTTCTTATGATAGTCTTTCTTACCTGAAGAAGAATCTCGGTTGTATTTCCTCAGCTTTCTGACTTTCTCCTTTTCCCTCTGATATTTGAGAGCCATCAGTGCTAGCTGATCAGGGCCTGGAGTCTCGGAAGACTTTGCTACTGATGTGGCCACAACTTTGCTTGAGGAAATAGGCTTGGCTCCTGTGTTGCTGACTGTTGCCTTGAAGGCATGGTCGAACTGTGTGTCAGCTGGAGCGCTTAAGCACTTTTGGGGTAGGCTATGCTCGAATTCCTTCGATTTTAATTCTAAAAATATAACATCAGGAGTTAGAGCATTTAGATCAGAGCGACGTAAATAAGTAGCAAAAGGAAGCCACTTCTGTCGGGGCAACGCTCTCAAGATCTTGGTGTTCATCTCCTTGTTGGTGAACGACCTCCCCATCCCATTGATGACATTGACTTGATTGGTGAATCTGACACTCAGCTCGTCAATGGTTTCAGTAGGCTCCATTGCAAAGGCGTCGAACTTCTGAAGCTCTAGCTCGAGCTTGTTTTCTTTGATCTGAGGGGTTCCATGGCTTAGTACAGCCAAGGCGTCCCATAGCTCTTTCGCCGTCTTGCAATCTTGTACCCTTCCGAGGTGTGAGTCACTGAGCGTAGTCAGTATGGCATTACGTGCAACTCGGTCAAGGTTGTGCAACTTCTTTTCTTCAGGCGTGAAGGCAGATTTATCTTTGGGAACCTTAGCACCAGTTTGTGCTCCCGCGCCTCCTCCAGCAGCAAATACTACACTGTCGATGATGGGAATGATCGGTCCTGACTCTAGGACATCTGACATGCTGTCGTGGAGTGACGTTAGGTGTGCCTCCATACGTACGCGCCATACCGTGTAGTTCTCTATTGAGAACATCGGTACCATCCTAATACCGACATATCCGACATCGTAAGAGGAAGGGGAATAAGGATGCTGAAAAGATGCTTATGCAGTGAAAACGGTTTTCAAGATCAGTTCGAGAGGACCAGTATTTCAGAACCGGCGATCAGTTGAACACCGTGAGCTCTGATACCAATTGTTGGTCCGGAGACGATAAGTCAGGTGTAGAGGGGGGGGTGAATACACCGAGCTCGGTTTCTTTTTCTCAATGAAGGTCACCGTAGCGTTGATTGCAACCGATGAACGAGTGCCAAATAAGCCTTCGATCGCGGGACAGAGTGAGTCGGCCTCGAGCTCTCTCCTACCGACCGTTGTCGGTACTTTGAGAATCGATCGGAGAGGCTGTTGTGCGGAAAGTGTGGGGCCCGGAATTCGTCTCTTTTGAAAACACGTTTTAGCAAATTAAATCTTTTGGGTCGTGCGCTTTATAAAATACGTTTTATGCAAGCTTATGATTTTCAAGTCGGTTGAATGCTATACAATAAAACAAGAAAAGAACACAAGCGATTTAACGTGGTTCGGATACGCAAGATCCTACGTCCACGGTCCCGAACAAAGCGAGAGAACTTGTTGATTATTCGAGCAAGCCTCAGCGGGGATACCGTGTCTTGGGACGGTTCCCTCTAAGTTATAGTCCTTAGCGACTTTACAATCCAAACCTAAGTCTGAAAGGGAAGGGAATATTCTCCAACTGAGAAGGAGTTCTTACAATAAGAACAATTCACTAAATGTGAACTCCTTCGAATCTAAGCTATAAATGTGACAATGAGCTTAGTCTAGAGAAGAAAGGGATCTAAGAACTCTAGAGAGAAAAACTGAGAAATCTTCTAAGTACGCAAGTTTTCCTCTGGATGATCTTTGAGTGTTCTAGAGCGTTTGTGAACTTGAGCTTGTCCCTTCGAAATTCCGTCACTCGGAGCTTCAAAAACTTCTCTATTTATAGTTGTGAGTTATGGCATATGTCCGTTGGAGACGACGATGCCACGTGTCACAAGCTTCCAAGGAAAACGGCCATAATTCGAACTTGTTGCAGCAGGGCAGTTAATGCACTGTTCATGAGAGCAGCTTTACTGTGTAGAGTAGGTAAGCGTTGTCGGCTTCTCATTGGTCGAGGTTTGTAGTTGGTGAGAATGTCAGAGTTGACCGTTCAACAACCTCGTATGTCTTCTGCTGAACTTCTCGAAAAGACTTGAATAGCTGGATCGCTTTCCGTAGGATACAGTAGACTGAAAAGTCTCTGTCTTCTTCAGCTGAGTCGGCTGACAGGGAATATAACTTCTGAGTAAGTCAGCTGGCGACTGCGAAGGTACTGGGCTTGCATGAGTTCTTCTGCTGATGGCTTATCAGCTGTTGGGTTGGCTTCTACTGAGGTTTACTCAGCTGATGACTGAAGAACGCAAGCGATTACACTGATGACGTGGGGTTCTGAAAAGTATCTTCGACAGAAGATCAGTTCAACAACTACCCCGTACAGGACTTAGACAAGAATATGAAAACGATTACAACAAGTCTAACCTATACATCAGCTAATCCTAACGACACACTAATCTACTGATATCAGCTAGGTTTTGGGATCTTCAATTCCATAGTGCTACTATGATTTCCCCCAATTTTCTTTTAACCGAACAACAACTGAGTATCATCTACTGACTCATATCTAACAATAGGCTAGTTGCATGCCATTTCAAAACACACCAACACCTGTGAACAACAAGCATCTTAGCTGCATTCTTAGCTCAAGTCCAGCAGCTTCTGTCCTCGCCGGAAAAGTCCAGTTCGCCGGAGCTCGAAGATCTTGCGGTGCTGCAATCCTCGAGATGTCGTCGTTTCATCTTTGGGGATGAAACGCCATAACCAAGAGCACTACCGGGGCATTTTTCGTCTTGCGGAGAGAAGCCATCCTCGACTCGACGGTTCTTTTATTTGTTTTATTTTTACGACTTACGGTTTACTTGTAATAGCAGTTTGTACATCAACAATCGCAAGACGAAAAAACCGTAATACTTACCTAGCTGCTTCAAGTAAACTAAAAAGATGTCTTCTTTAAGTGCTGCCATCTCCGACGCTGCCGCCGCCGTGCTTCTGCCGCCGCCACCAACAACGCCTCCGCTGCCGCCATCTCCTCCACCTCGGATGTTGTGCCGCCGGTGTCTGTCCGGATTTCGACCCCAACTTTTGCTAATCCTACCCTCGCTGCCATGTCCGCCGCCACAGATGCAAGGATAGCACTTAATCGTGCTAATGCCACTAACTCGGCATTCAACTTCAACGCTATGTCCTCTGCCTTGCAGAGTAATGTTCCATTTGGGAGTATGAACCACCTTGGTGTGGTGGGGGGCTCGAACTTGACCTTGACGGCACCTATGCACTCGTGTAGAGTGCTGCCCGCTGCCGAGAAACCGGTGAAGTTTGGAGGAGCCGACTTCAAAAGGTGGCATCAAAAGATGTTGTTCTATTTGACAACATTGGGGTTCACCACTGTGCTGATGGAGAATGCACATGCCCCTCCAAGTGACAACGAAGAGAACATGGAAGTCCGCATAGCCTATGAAAATTGGCTAACTTCTGACTACTTTTGTAAAAACTTCTTGCTTAGTGGATTAGATGATAGTCTGTACAGTGTATATGTAAATGTAAAGACCTCCAAGGAAATTTGGGAGACACTTGAAAGAAAATAATGTACTGACGATGCATGAACCAAGAAGTTTGTAGTCGCCAAGTTCTTGGACTACAAAATGGTGGACTCTCGACCGGTCATGGACCAAGTGCAAGAATTCCAACTCATTGTCCATGACGTCCACACCGAAGGAATGCTTTTGCCAGATGCTTTCATTGTGGCAACCATGATAGAAAAGCTTCCCCCAAGCTAGAAGGACTTCAAGAGCTACCTGAAGCACAAGCGAAAGGAAATGACGCTTGAAGACCTTGTGGTCAAGCTCCGCATCGAGACCGACATGAGGACTCGAGATGGGAAGGGCAAAGCACCCGTGGAGCCAAGAGTCAACCTTGCTGAGAAAGATGAAAACTCCAACAATGCAAAGAGAGGGCGTCCGAATAGCAACCCCAAAGGGAAGGGTAAGGTGCAAGCCCGCAATTTTGAAGGGGACTGCTACAACTGTGGCAAGTCCGGCCACATGTCGAAGGACTGCCGTAAGCCAAAGAAGAAGAGGGCTCGTCAATCCAACATGTTGGAGATGACAGAAGCCGACCTTGCGGCTGTTGTCACTGAAGAAGCAAACATCTTGGAGAATGAGGGGAAGTGGTATATTGATACCGCTGCCACGTCACATGTTTGTGGTGACCGAAGCCGCTTCACCAAGTACAAGAGTTGTCAAGGGAGGAAGCTCAATATGGGAAATCAAGCCTCATCTGAGGTAGTTGGCTATGGTACTATGGTGTTAAGGTTGAGCTCCGACAAGAACCTTACTCTTGGAGAGGTGCTGCATGTCCCCGACATCCGGAAGAATCTTGTGTCCGGCTCTATACTAGTCAAGAGAGGGTTTAGACTAGTTTTTGAGTCGGATAAATTTATCCTATCTAAATTTGGAATGTTCTTAGGAAAAGGTTACTTGTCTGAGGGCCTTTTCAAGTTATCTGTAATGACACTGCGCCAAGAGCCCGTTGAGGCTAAAAAGAATGAGAATGAAGCAACTTCCTCCTACTTGATTGAGTGTTCCGATTTATGGCATTCTAGATTAGGACATGTTAATCTAAATGCGATAAAAAGATTAGTTAATCTTGATCTAAGTAAATGAGTTTAACAAAACCAAGTGTGAAGTTTGTGTTGAAGCAAAATTGGCTAAACTGCCATTTCATTCTGTAGAAAGGAACACAAAACCTCTAGAACTCATTCACACTGACTTATGTGACTTGAAGTTTGTACAAACTAGAGGTGGGAAAAAATATTTTATTACTTTTATTGATGACTACACTAAGTATTGTACTCTTTATCTTTTAAGGAGTAAAGATGAGGCGATTGAAGCTTTTGCTAACTTCAAAGCAGAAGCCGAAAACCAACTTGATTGTAAAATCAAAATGGTACGAAGTGATAGAGGTGGAGAATATGTAGCTCCTTTTGAAGAGTTGTGCAAGACAAGTGGTATTATTCATCAAACCACTGGCCCCTACTCGCCTCAATTAAATGGTGTAGCTGAAAGGAAGAACCGAACTTTAAAGGAGATGATGAATGCTTTGTTGATAAGTTCTGGACTGCCCCAGAACATGTGGGGGGGAAGCCGTTTTGACGACTAACTACTTATTAAACAAAATACCTCTAAAAGGTAGAGATGTTACTCCTTACGAGTTGTGGAAAGGAAGGAAACCTTCCTATAAGTACCTCAAAGTGTGGGGGTGTTTGGCTAAGGTAGAAGTGTCTTTGCCTAAGCAAGTTACAATCGGACCTAAGACCGTCGATTGTATCTTTATAGGATATGCACTGAATAGTAGTGCATATCGATTTGTCATTCATAAGTCGGTAGTGCCCGATAAGAATGTTGGAACTACTATTGAGTCAAGGAATGCTATATTCTTTGAACATATCTATCCTTTTAAAAAAGATGATAAAGTTGAGTCTAGCTCTAGTGGTGAAGCAAGAGAAGTTGCTAGTAGTTCTAGAAATGTGGGGGTAGAACCCGATACACGTAAAAGGCAAGCTGACGATCTTGAAACTTTAGAACCAAGACGTAGCACTAGAGCAAGAGTTGCTAAGGACTTTGGTCTTGATTATGTTGTATTTCTTTTGGATGAAGAACCGCGGTCTATAAAAGAAGCTCTTCAAGACCCGATGGCCCACTTTGGCAAGAAGCTGTCCAAAGTGAAATTGATTCCATCATGTAGAATCACACTTGGGTCTTAACTGACTTACCTGAAGGTTGCAAGCCCTTAGGATGTAAATGGATCCTAAAAAGAAAGTATAAGGCAGATGGGTCAATTGACAAATATAAAGCTCGTTTAGTGGTTAAAGGTTTTAAGCAAATTGAAGGATATGACTTCTTCGATACTTATTCGCCTGTAACGAGAATTACGTCTATCCGTGTGCTTCTCGTGATTGCTGTTTTGCACAATCTTGAGATTCACCAAATGGATGTGAAAACTGTCTTTCTAAATGGAGATTTAAAAGAGGAAATTTATATGGAACAACCTGAAGGGTTTGTAATACCTGGCCAAGAGCGAAAGGTATGTAAGTTGGTGAAATCCCTATATGGGTTGAAACAAGCACCATTACAATGGCACTTGAAATTCGACGAGGCTATGTTGTCGAATGGCTTTAAGATTAATGAATGTGACAAGTGTGTTTATATAAAGAATACAAAGAATGGTTTTGTAATTGTTTGTCTTTATGTAGACGACATGTTAATTATGGGACAAAACCTTCAAGTCATAAATGACACCAAGCGTATGCTGAAGAGAACCTTCGATATGAAAGATATGGGAGTTGCTGACGTTATTCTTGGAGTGAAGATTCAAAGAACTCCCAAAGGGATTGTTTTGTCTCAATCTCATTATATTGAGAAAGTACTTAAGAGGTTCAATGCCTTTGATAGTACGCCGGCAAAGACTCCTCTAGAAGTTAATGTCCACTTGAGCAAGAATAGGGGTGATCCTGTTGCTCAAGAGGATTATGCTAGAGTCATTGGTTGTCTTATGTACATCACGAATTGTACGAGGCCTGATCTAGCTTGTCCGGTGAACAAACTGAGTTGCTATACTAGTAATCCTAGTAGAGAGCATTGGAAATCTCTTGTAAGAGTTCTGAGGTATTTGAAATACACTCTTAACTTTGGGCTGCACTACTCGAGACATCCCCCAGTACTTGAAGGGTACTGTGATGCAAATTAGATATCCGACACTAAAGACTCGTTGTCTACTAGTGGTTATGTGTTCACTATAGGGGGAGGAGCTGTGTCGTGGAGATCCACGAAACAGACGTGCATAGCCCGATCCACCATGGAATCTGAATTTATTGCTTTAGATAAAGTCGGTGAGGAGGCCGAATGGCTCCGTAATTTTCTTGAAAATATTCCATGTTGGACGACACCCGTGCCACCTGTGATAGCCAACCGGCTATTGGTAGGGCCAAGAGTGGGTTGTATAATGGTAAGTCGAGACATATTCGTCGTCGACGTAATACCGTAAGATATTTGATCACGAGTGGGGTTATCTCTGTAGACTATGTCAAGTCTATAGATAACCTAGTGGATCCGCTTACTAAGAGTTTGAATCGAGATCAAATGTATAAGCTCGTAGAGGGAATGAGAGTGAAATCCATAAATTAAAGACGATTATAGTGGATACCCAACCTTGTAGATTGGAGATCCCATGAACTTGGTTCAATGGGAAAACTAAGCTATATGAGTCTGTTGATACCACACTCAAATAGTCTATTCCCTAAAAGAGCTCGAGAGTGTTGGTGACCTGTCAAGTGGTGAGGTTAAGTCTTTGACTTTTAATGATTCTTGGATGCCTTGAGAAGGTGGAGTATGACAGGATACTTGAGTAAGAATCACCTATGTAAGTGAGAAGTGAGGGCCGCTTCTATGTAACACTTATGAATCCAAAGAGATTGTCCATGGCCTGAAAAGGACACAAACGTGAGAACGGACGAGGTTGAGACTTTATAGTGTTGGTGCTATTGTCTAAGTATACACTATGGAGGAATAGTTCAAGGCCAAGTGTCCACTAGTCCGCCGGTATGCTCGATAGCACTGACTAAGGAAGGTTCAAGGTCACAAGTCACCTACCCTGATGCTTTATTGTCTCTTGAGGACAGAGCTGTGTGTCTGCATGCATGCATTTGGCTATTTCCACTCATGTGGGGGATTGTTGGAAAATCGTATTAAATGCTAATTTGACTTAGGCAAAATTCAACCCGTTTAATCGTCTTTTCGAGCCTCGATATTTATCTGATTTATGAATTGAGATATATGACGTCGATCTACGTTTCGAGTAGATAATTATAGTGTGCTTAATTTCTCGATTCCGATTTTCGGTAAGTGAGAAATAGTGGCTCGAAGTTTGGGGGGACAAAACTAATATGTTACCTAAAGTGGAGAAACTTACCTAATTCGGATTTTGGAGAGTTATTACATTAATCAATGTCCCACATCGATTAATGTATAATGTTTTGTGTGGTATTTAAGTCTCTACTATTTAGTAGGAGATAACAAAGTGACATGTGGTGGGCTTGGGCCACACATGCTCATGCGCGCGAGCCTTTTCGCCGACCGTCTCACACGCGGCGCGGCCGCGCCGCACCGCGCCCGTGCCCGGCCCCGGCCCCGGTTCGGTCCGTGTCCGTGTCCTTGGACTTGGATCTTGGCATTTGGTCCTTTGGGTGGTCCGTGGGCTTGGCAGTTGGGCTAGGTGGGCTGGCCCAGTCCTTGGTGTAGTGAACCGGCTACACTAGATTCCTCTCCGTGGTGCAGGGCTCCTGCTGCACCAGAGTGTATCTTTTTGGAAGTCTCTGGAAGAGACTGTTCCACTCTCCACTTCTCCACTTACCATCCACGACCTCCTGCCTTAAATGGCACAACAACTCTTCACTTGGGGGGAAGCAGCCTATAAATAGGCTAGTTGCATGCTATTTCAAAACACACCAACACCTGCAAACAACAAGCATCTTAGTTGCATTCTTAGCTCATCTTAGCTCAAGTCCAGCAGCTTCTGTCCTCGCCGGAAAAGTCCAGTTCGCCGGAGCTCGAAGATCTTGCGGTGCTGCAATCCTCGAGACGTCGTCGTTTCATCTTTGGAGACGAAACGCCATAACCGAGAGCACTACCGGGGCTTTTTCGTCTTGCGGAGAGAGGCCTTCTTCGACTCGACGGTTCTTTTATTTGTTTTAGTTTTACGACTTATGGTTTACTTGTAATATCAGTTTGTACATCAACACTGGGTACTTTCTTTGCTGGGTAATGTTGTAAGCCCTACTACTTCACAAACAATTAGATGCATGTAAGAATGAGAGCATATACAATTAACTAAGGATTATTCTTAATCTTTCAATTCGACACATAGATGAAGCCATGGACCATGCCACAAGATAATATTCAACTCATTAAACTCAAATGTCCTACAAAACTACAAAGTAAATTACATCATATATAAAAATAACAAAACGGTTGGAGAAATAGAAGAATAATTGCATCAAGCAATTCTTAATTTCTTAAGAAGTTTGTTTTGTGATGGATCATTGGTACTTCGATTGAAATAAGGAAGAGAACGTATCAAAATTTGTTGTAAATTAGATATGAAGTGCCATGTGCTGCCGTAGGGAATTACATGTTACTCCTGCAACACACTGTAAATTGCACATGCAACGAGCCCACCAAAATCTTAAAGACTACACATAATATGCACATAATAATTTTAAACATATATCAATAACTTATGTAGATTCAACTTGAAACAAAAGTCAATTTTGCCGAACGTGTATGATACAATAATACCAACTAATAATTTAGCATTTATACTGAATGACGCTAACTAACCAATTAATGATTTGATAATTTGCATATACAAATGACCAAATTCAATCCATCCATTTATAATAAAATGGCACAAAAATTGCAGTTGCAAACAAAAACAAATGTAACAAACATTTAAAGAGGGATTTTAGCATAAGAAATAGAACAATAAGGGGCCGTTTCGTTAGGAGAATCAACTTGATTCCATGATTCCCTTTCTCGTGTTTGGTTGGATTTCTATTAATGATTCATTTTCCTTTTCTTTCATTCTCTACAACAGAGAAATAGATATCAGGTTGTACAGCAATTCGAATCTTCTGGCCCATTTTTCGTGGATCACTCAGTGGCCCACCAATTACGTGGTACTACGCGTGCATTGGTGGGCCACTGAATGGTCTACAAAAAATGGGACAAATGATTTGGGGGGGGGGGTGTACTGAAAGTAACAAGCCTATTAAAAATGGTAGATGGGACATACAACAATCAATTCCCATGTGCAGCCGTGGGGACTTTGCAGCAGGCTCAGTCCACACAAGAAATAAAACATGTAAAGAATGTGCAGATTAATAATAAGAAAACGAAAGTATGCATAATCTTTATATTTACAATTTTTTATTTTTTTTGTATTAAACACGTAAGGATTATATATAAGGGAATCTTCCAGAACAAAATTCTAGTCGTCTAATAGATAATACGAAAAGTGTAGATTGCTTCTATTTTCTATCTTAAGAGGTTCTTCCTACGTGATTCCTTCTCTATCTCAAGAAAGAACCCATATGACCAGAAGACAATATTTTGAAAAGTTGGGGTGGCCTGTTACTAGTAATGGCTCTTATTCCCTGCCTTCAAAGGCCAAACATAATTAACAATTCAACAATGATTTAACAGACAAGGCGTGATTATGTACGATGATAAGACGTCATCAACAAGACAAAACAATAAGCACCATCACACCTAATTTATCATTCAATCCTTTTAATAAACAATTCAGCAATCACAAGGACACAAATGATCAATAGTATAATCATAATCAATAAATTAAGAGCCGTGTAAACATTTCAAAGTCCAAACAAAGTAAAACACCCAACAGCAACCTTGGAAGGAAAGCAAAATGTCAACAAAGCTTGAGCCACTAGTTTGAATAAATGACCAAACTTAAATAAAACTGATAATTGCCATTTCATAAGGATCAAACATTACACAACTTGATGACTGCAACTCAGAAGCTGACATAAAACCACACAAGGAAAAGAGAAAAAAATCAAAATGCAAAGAATTGACTGTTACATCAATCCCAACCATGTCTGTTTTATTTGGGCAGGCAGAACCATGAAGGTTTTGATTATTCAAACCCAAACGGCAACAAAACACAAAACCAAACAAACTAGAATTGGAAGACTCAAATGAAGAGCAAATCCACTTATTCAATGAGTAGATATCTTCGAGCTGTGTGATTTGTTGAACCAAGACTTCCAGCTCCCAGTACTCTTGCGAGCAATCGGACGCGACTTCTCATCGGTGGCGGGCTTCTCAGTTTGAGGCTTCTTGCATAGCACGAAGTTCCGAACTCCCACTGATCCAATTGTCTCCCATGGACTCCGAGCTGTAACAGACCACATATATATATATATATATATATATATATATATATTAGTACTTCATTATCAATCATATTAACAATAGCAAATTTGTTTCACCTAAAATTTGAAGTAAGGCATCAAAACACATGATATATTAGCATGTACTTCTTAGCAAACTCATTATCAAGCTTATTAACAATAGTTAAGTTTGTGCCATCTATAATTTGAAGCAAGCCATCAAAACACATTATTTCATCAACCAAAGATCAAATCAGACAACATAAGGTTAACTAATGTTATTTGACTATGTATAATCACAATCACTTAAATATGACTATGTATAATCACAATCACTTAAATATATCAATGATACATGATCAAGAATACGAAATCACAGCATAAAAATCAATAATACAAAACAAATAAATCTTGTAATCGATTGGATACCTTCAGTTCCAGTAATTGGGCAATACAGAATGAAAGTATTGAGATCAGATCCAAGAATAGGAAGCCTGCCCTCACGAGCATACGACTTGAGAGCCGTATCAATCACAGCAGCAACGAGCTCATCATCATTCACCACGAACCGGATCGGCCCGGCGCTACCCAGGAACGTAACACTAATCAAAAACCGGTTTCCCTTCACCGCCTGATTCTTCTTCTGCTTGTAATTCAACATTTTTTTTTGCCTCAACGGTTTTATTTAATGATTTCTTTGTGGATTTTGCAACGAATGGGAATTAACGAAAGGACAAAGCAACCAACGAATTAAATCAAAGAAAAAACTGGCTTCTTCGCGAAAACAACAAAATCGCAAAAAAACAATAAATCGGAAGCTCACGGGTCTAGGCCTTGGCAGCGGTAGTACCAGCCTTCCATGCAGGATCCGAAACAGAAAGAACTGGCGGCCAAAATCGGAACCCCTCTTCTTGCGGAAGAAGGGATGACCATTAACTGCTCGCTAGAGATTTCCACCATTCACAAAGGAAAACCTTGAATTGTTTTGGTGTGGACAAAATTAAGGAGTAACAGCACAAACTGTAAGGAAAAGCCCCAAATCTTAATGAACCAAAAGCGAAAACCGTGAGGGAGCAGCGGAAGGAGAGGGCTTTGGGGAAATCGAGATGAATGGAGAACAATTGGGTTTGGTTGAGAGAGATATCGGAATGGAGAGGGATGCGTGCATTTATACTATCTCATAATGTACGCCATCACAATTTAGGGTTTTTTTTGTTTGTTTTCGGCTGCGAGCTGGATTTTGTAGAGAGAGAAAGAAAGAAGCGTGGTAGGATTGCCGTCGTTGCAAACCGGTCGTTGCCGAGAAATAATATATGATGCAATTTTATTTTCCTAATCATTTTAATAATTCCACATAATCACATAAATATTTATACCGCTATATATTTTATGAGTATAATATTACAAATTAAAGCAAGGTAATTTGTAATTTTTGAGATATTCGGGAAATCCTTTCAGATAATAAGATTTATATCGTGTTTGGAATAACTTATTAGGAGATTATGCATTTGAGAGAGCTTATGAAAACAAGTTATTCAAAAAAAAAGTTATTTTTGATTTATTTTTTTAAGCTAATACGAATAACTTATGAAAATAAGTCAAAAACAACTTATGAAAAATAGAATCTCATATCATATCTCTGACAACAATTTTTTTAAACTATACTTTTATTATTTTTCTAATTAAGTGTTTATATATAAATTTATTTAAACGCATAAGCACTTATATCATAAGCACTTGTGTTATAAGACCTTATTTAAACTGTTTTCTCAAACGGGGCCTTATTAAATTGGGAAAATTCATTATTAATTTGAGAAATAAATCAAATAATCTCAAAAGTAAGTAATAAATAAATTAATAAATAGCAAGTTGGGCTTTGATAGTCGGTAAACGAGAAAATTTGGCACAACTCAAAATTCAATTCAACGGCATGCCGGAAAGGAGATTGATATATGCTTTGTTTCTTAATAATATTATTATTAAGAAAAAGAGATTGATATATGCTTTGTTTCTTAATAATATTATTATTAAGAAAAATCTTGAACTAATAAATGGTAGGTACAAGGAATAATATTGTGGTAATCCATGAATTTAGCCAACCAAAATAACAAAATACTTTTTATAACTTCAAATTTTAAAACATCAAATATTTAACCACTTTTACTTTTTTGACTAATTTATAATTAAAATGAGTCCCACATCATTACATAACTATTAAAGTACTATTTTATCAAGTGCTGCCAAGATTAACTTAGTGAGACCAACTAGCAATTGTATACAAATTCAACAATGAGCTTTGCTGATTTACGAGAGTCACTAGATAAAGCAATATTTTAACAGTTGTGAGACCCAATTTTGTTAATAAGTTGATACAAAAGAAAAAAGTGATTACAGTATATAGTTGATGTTTTTAAATTACAAGTTATAAAAGATATATACTTATCTTTATGAGTTATATCTAGATTTCTCCCAATAATATTCCTTATATTCATGTTATATTCCAAATATCATATTACTCAATATAGCCACTTGAAATCATATATACATAAAAATAACTTATTTTTATAATATAGCAAAAAAAAATAGTTTTTTTTAGTTTTAATACTCGCCAACTCCAAAATTTAATAATTTTAAGTGTTTTATTTATTTTTATTTTTTTTAGTTTTTATGCATTTATGATGGAGTAGATATAGCAGCACACATTTGTAAAAAGTTACGAGTACCAATTGTACAGTGCAATTCTTTTAATGTGCGCAAAATCATCTCAATTAAATTATGAAGTAATAAATGGAGTAAAACCGTAAAACTAGAGATATTTTCTTGAAAAGTATTCCATAATGGCGTTCCAAATATGTGGTAATAATTATAATTATTAATTGTTAAATTTGAATACATTATTACAAAGAGTCAATTGCGAAATGCAAACATTAAGGACATCAGATACGATTTTCGCATGGGATCACTTTCTTGGAAATCTTCATTTTCTCCTGCACGTTTGTGTACATAGTATTTACATTTTAATCTTCATAAACATTATTTAAGTACCAAAAATGCATTCTCATTTTTCGAATACAAAAAATGATATTTTTCCTTTAGCAAAAAATAATTATGAGGTCATTTTCGAAGTAGAATTAATTTTGTTCTACTTTTTAAGACAAGAAAATGAAAAAAAAGTGGTCCTACTTTTACGAATAAATATAAAGAATAATTAAAAAAAATAGTGATTGGATGAATTCAAGACTGTATTGCGAAAAGATATGTCGACCACATTATAATTTCAAGTAAATTTTTTAATATTTCAATTTTTGCACTATTGTTTTAGCACGCAAATATGATAATCATAACTATATTTAAGTTAATCATAAAGACAAAAAATGACCACAATTTCGTCCATTTTCTGGATTAAGGAAAGAAATAGTTGTCCGAATTAAGATAAGAGAATCTCATGTAATCAAAAAACATCGAGAACATGATAAGAAACCACCGACTTAAGCCCGATTGTTACATGTTGCTTTCGAAGGACAGCTGGTGTCTCATTGAAAATGAAACTCTAAACTTTTTAATTTAAGGTGATCCAAATTGGAGAACAAAAATAGTTGAAGAAATGTGGAGTTATCAATATGATTCTCAAATAGTGCAAGATTTCGCAAGCGAGACTTTTGTTATTTGGGTTTTGTTAACATGGAAACTTGATTATAGATCATATAGGACAATAATGAAGGAGTTTAATTATTCGTAAGCAATTTGAATTTGGACAGCGAGTGTGTTTGCAACTCTTATTATAAGTACTTTTCATTTGATTTTGCATAAAGTTAAAAATAATTATTTTTAAGCAAAAATATGAAGTTTTTGAAATCAAAATAAAAAATAAATATTTTTGATAGTTTCAAAAATTATGGTGCTTTAAGCTAGGGGTGTTACGGTACGGCATACCGTCCAAATTTTTCCATACCGCATACCGTGCCGAAAACGTGCGGTATGGGAAATTGCATACCGTTACCATACCGGTCATTGCGGTATACCGTTGACCGGTATGCCGTAAGTGCGGTATGAGCAAGTATTCATACCGTTGCCATACCGGTCGTGCGATATGCCTTACCGCATATCGGTATACCGATACAGTGAGGTATACCGAAAGCAACGGGATACCAAAAGAACACCGGTATATCGAAGCATAAAGTATATCGAAAAAATAACCTGTTAAAAATAAGAATATAAAGATGAAAAAATGCAGAAAACATACAATTTCCGTCCAACAAATTACATCCGTAAGTATCTAAGATAATGAATAGATGCAGAAACCAAAAAATCGATCAAGAAATAAGGGAATTATATCCGTAAATATCTGCAATTAACCAAAAAACACATCAAGAGGTCATATTTTCTTTTTTCTTTAATTATATATCTATATAATTATATTTCAAAGTTGTTCATGATATTTTCAATTCCTCCTTCGTAGTAGACTTTTGTGTCCTTTTTTCGACACAAAAATTAAAAAGTAATTTCAATTGATCATTTCATAGAAAAGTATATATTATATCATAGTTTTATAATAATATCATGAAATACTTTATAATATAACTATACCTTTAAAAAATAAAATATGAACTCTTTATGAAACATGGAAGTAGAGATCTCTTCTTTTGAAAAACGAAGTCATTTTTCGGAAAACATGAAGATGTCATATTTTCTTTTTTCTTTAATTATATATCTATATCATTATATTTCAAAATTCTTCATGATATTTTCAATTCCTCCTTCGTAGTAGACTTTTTGTGTCCCGTTTTCGACACAAAAATTAAAAAGTAATTTCAATTGATCATTTCATACAAAAGTATATATTATATCATAGTTTTATAATAATATCATGAAATACTTTATAATATAACTATACGTTTAAAATATAAAATATGAACTCTTTATGAAACATGGAAGCAGAGATCTCTTCTTTTGAAAAACGAACTCATTTTTCGGAAAACATAAAGAGATCATATTTTCTTTTTTCTTTAATTATATATCTATATTATTATATTTCAAAGTTCTTCATTATATTTTCAATTCCTCCTTCGTAGTAGACTTTTTGTGTCCCGTTTTCGACACAAAAATTAAAAAGTAATTTCAATTGATCATATCATACAAAAGTATATATTATATCATAGTTTTATAATAATATCATGAAATACTTTATAATATAACTATACCTTTAAAAATAAAATATGAACTCTTTATGAAACATGGAAGTAGAGATCTCTTCTTTTGAAAAACGAAGTCATTTTTCGGAAAACATGAAGAGGTCATATTTTCTTTTTTCTTTAATTATATATCTATATTATTATATTTCAAAGTTCTTCATGATATTTTCAATTCCTCCTTCGTAGTAGACTTTTTGTGTCCCGTTTTCGACACAAAAATTAAAAAGTAATTTCAATTGATCATTTCATACAAAAGTATATATTATATCATAGTTTTATAATAATATCATGAAATACTTTATGAATTCTTTATGATTTTCGTAATGACTAATGTAAGTAAAGTACCACTTTTTAATGTATCTAAATTCTAAAATATTAAATTTGCATTTAAAAGATACTATATTACAAGATATATACGGTATGTTTTCGGGTATGCGGTATATACCGTGATCGGTATAGATCGACATTCGGTAATATTTCGGTATGCGGTATATACCGTGATCGGTATAATTTGGTACACGGCATGTGTCGTAACATCGGTACATACCGGTGATTCGGTTTCAAACGGTATCTATCGGTATACGGTATGTACCGTTACTTTCGGTATGTACCGTATCCACGGTATGCTAAGGTATACCGCGGTATAGGAAAACCCATACCTTTACCGTACCAAAAAACTTCGGTACGGTATCATACCGTGCCGAAAATCTCGTTATACCAAAAATTTCGGTATTTCGACATATTTTCGATACGGTATGGGCGGTATACCGATTTTTCGGTATTTTTTAACACCCCTACTTTAAGCACCAAAAGTATCTCAATAGACGCTTAAAAGAAGTTGTTTTAAGTGCTTAATTTTAGACAAACTAATGCAAAAGGCAAGTCTTGCAGACGTTAAAAACTGCTAATGCGGTCAAAAAAACGGATAAGTGTTTAAACTTGGCCCTTGCAAACACACAATATGACAAAATAAAATAAAATAAAATAAATAGATAAATAAATAAAAATAAAATTTATTACCTCAATTTGAATTTTTGTTACTACTCTCAAGTGAGGCTTAGATAGGTATATTGGGCTAGGAATCCTAAATCGGTTATATTAGTAAACTATACCCCAAATATTATCTTAAAGCCCGTGAGCCAATTGTGCCATGTAGAGAAGACCCAAAACTGAACTAGTCTAAATTTGACGTATAAATTTAAATCTATTGGGTTTCCTTGAAAATTATAATTTACAAGTACAAACTTCAGGTAGCCATTCTCGTGTTTCTTATTGAGAAATTAATGTTTGTAAAGTTATACACGGAAATGCTTATTATAATTATTTACTAACAATATTGTACTTAGTATCAAATAATTTGGTAGTAGTACAATTTAAAGTATAGAGAAAAGTGTATAAAAATGAGGTGACCGAAAATCCGTGTTGAATTTGGAGTGAATCAAGTGGTATGGTAAATTAGGTGAGAACTAGTAAATTTGATCATCGTCTCTCGCCATGTCGTGTTTGATGAATCCATCTTCCCATTTGCCACATTCTCACCGTTACCTCTCTCTTCCTAGACTTTGTAGATAATGATCTTAGTCCCTCCATTCAACATCACATGATACATGCATCAAATCCTACCTCGACTGCTGCCTCCACCAATCCTACCTTGGATACTACTACTCCATTCCACAAACACCTTCATCCTCTGATCTTACTTACTCCAATACCATGATCCCTCCAGCTCCTACTCGGTCAATCGTTACTCAAAGCATGCGTAGTATTCTCAAACCTCGTCGTATCTTGAGCTAAACGCTACTTCCCTTCCATCCCCATTCCGAAAAACCCGATAGCTCCTTTATTTGACCCCAATTAAAAAACTTGCCATGAATGATGAATTCGATGCCCTAATGAAAAATAAGACGTGGGAGTTGGTTCCTCGACCAATTGGTGTTAATGTAATTCGTTGTATGTGGATATTTCAGCATAAAACTAAGTCTAATGGTACTTTTGAGCGATACAAAGCTCGTCTTGTTGGTGATGGCAGGTCTCAACAAGTCAGCGTAGATTGTAATGAAACATTAAGTCCAGTTGTGAAGCCAGCGACCATAGGGACGATTATTAGTTTGGCATTATCAAAATCATGTTCAATACATCAATTAGATGTGAAGAACGTCTTTCTTCACAGTGATCTTTCTGAGAAAATATATGCATCAACCTATTAGCTTCCGAGATCGAGCAAAACCTGACCATGTTTGTCTTCTAAAGAAATCTCTATACGGTCTCAAACAAACGCCGAGATCATGGTACAGTAGGTTCGCTAATTATGTCTCCACAATTGGTTTCTCTCACAGCAAATCTGACCATTCCCTATTCGTGCATCGTGGAAATGATATGGCGTATCTATTGCTTTATGTTGATGATATTATACTCACCGCATCTTCCGATTCACTTCGTCTATCTATAATATATTTTTTGTCATCGGAGTTTGCCACAAAGGATTTAGGTACTCTACATTATTTTCTCGGAATTGCTGTCAAGAATGTTGAAAATGACATTTTTCTTCATAAAAAACAATATGCCTTAGAATTAATTGAGAAGGCTGGAATGTCTTCATGCAAGCCATCGTGTACCCCAGTTGATACAACAACAAAATTGAGCAGCTCTTCTGGTACACCCATCTCCGATCCTACCAAGCATCAGAGTCTTGTCGGTGTTCTTCAATATCTCACTTTAACTAGACCGGACATAGCGTACGCGGTTCAGCAAATATGTCTTCACATGCATGCACCAAAGGAGCCTCATTTGCAAGCCTTGAAATGCATCATTCGGTATATTAAAGGCACAATTAATTTTGCTCTTTTTCTTTCTAAGTCTACAACCTCTAATCTTGTATCCTACACGGACGCCGATTGGGGTGGTTGCTCTTTTATCTTGATGACATCTCATTTCTTGGTCCTCTAAAACGCCAACCTACACTATCTCGAATATCGAGGAGTAGCAAATGTGGTTTCCATAGCTTGTTGGATTCGAAATCTTCTTGTTGAACTCCATTGTCCTCTTCCTAAAGCTACTTTGGTTTATTATGATAATGTTAGTGCAATATATATCTCGGGAAATCCAGCTCAGCATCAACTGACAAAACATATTGAAACGGATATCCATTTTGTTCGAGGGCGTGTTGCACGAGGACTTGTAATGGTTCATCATGTTTCGTCTTGCTACCAAATTGCAGATTTCTTTACAAAAGGGCCTCCCTCGAGTTCTCTTCAATGATTTTTGGAGCAGTCTCAGTGTTCGTCCACCTCCTGCTTCGACTGTGGGGGTCTGATAAAATTATTAATATTATCTTTTATGTTGTATTTTAATATACAATCAATTGGTTAGATAGTTACCTAGCGATTAGGTCAATCTCATAATTTAATATAGATAGAGATTATCTAAATGTTGGAATGGTATATGTACGTATTCCATGAATGAAGAACACACATAATATTCTTTCACATGAGAGGGACTGACATCACCGAGGGCTAACCATTTCACCATTTTACTTCAGTTATTCTTACCAACTGAACATACTTTCTATACAATGATTTTTTAATTCTTAAAACTAATTCACACATCCCACTTAACGTAACTTATTGCACACTATTTACTATTTTTTTATAATTTCATTACCTTACTGTGCAGAATTGGTCGAACCGGTTTGGCTGAATAACTAATTGTACCAAAACCTAATTATAAGGCCCCGTTTGATTGTCAAGAAAGTAATGTTGTTAGGGAATTTGATTCTGTGGAATATGATTGCGAGGAAAATGATTAAGGAAAGTAAAATTACTGAGAAATTTGATTCCCACGAATATGATTCTACAGAAAGCAGATTACTTGCACTTGTTTGGTTGATACTAGGAAATGTAAAATTATATTATCAATAATATGAATAAAATATATTTATCATCAATTATTTGTTAATTATTATATAATTATTTCATAAATATATAAAATCACCCAAAAATATTATTATTGATATTTTGTATTATATAATTTATAATAAAATGTTCAAAATATTTAGTTAACAATATCTTTTTTAATAATAATAATAATAATAAACTTATTAAAGTACTCACTTATTTTAATAATAATATTTTTTAGAATAATAACATGATTATTTAAGAAAAATAATAATTATTATTATATTGTTATTATTGTTCATAAATAAAAATAATAAAAAGATAAATAAATTAAAATATTTGATTAAATTAGAAAAATATATTAACTACAAATTAATAATATTATTAGCTAATTATTATTCTATTTTATTACTAATAATAATAATAATAATAATAATAATAATAATAATAATAATAATAATAATAATAATAATAATAATAAATACTTTCCTTGAACCAAGGAAAAAGAATACATATTCGGAACAAGGAAAAAAAATCCACAATTATTATACTATTTTCCTTATTTCTAAGATTGTGATTACTTTCCTAGTATTCCACTTGTGGATGAAACTTCTTTATCATTGTGAGTGGATCTGGTTTGCTTTCCTTTGAGGCAAGCTATACATTCTTTTTCCTTGTTGAACACTTCATTTGGCATTCCTTGAACGAGAGATTTCCTTGCAAGTTTGTTCAGTGCCTTAAAGTTCAGATGGTTTAATCTTTTATGCCATATACAGCTTACATCTGAATTGCTTCTTGCTATGAGGCATGTATCAGGTTGACAGCTTGACCAATTAGCAACATAGATATCCCTTTTTTCTGTAACATGATAAGATAACATTTTAAGTGGACTTGTCCAAAACGTTAGCATAGCCAGCATCAAATAAAACCTGATGATTATTATCACAGAACTGGCTAACTAAAAGTAAATTATGACTGAGTCCTTCAACATAAGAAACCTTTGGTACTAAAATAGTCCCAAAAGTCAGTGTACCATAGCCTCTGGTTTGTTAAGAAGAATTGTCTCCAAATATGACTTGTGAGTCATTCTTCTCTTTATAGTCAGTCAGGATGTCCTTCATGTAGGTCATGTGTTTGTAGCATCCACTAGCCATATACCAGACAGTTTTCTTTAGTGCATCTATTGCTTGTTGTGTAAGCTTCTGCACCTACAAATAAAACAAGTTAAGGTACCCTTTATATTTTTGTTTGGGTCCTAATTGGTTAGTTAGTTCTTCCTAATCCAGACTTGTCTGATTACCTTTGATTACCCTAATGGTCTCAGATGACTCAATCTTCTTGCCATTCATTTTCTGGCCAGCTTTCTTCTTCGGACTAGGAGCAGCCTTCTTAGTTGGCTTCTAAGTTTTAGGTGCTGGTTTGGAAGCTTGTGTCCTCCTGAGTTAAGTCTTGACCTGATAGTTGGATGGAATTTGAATTCTAGACTGAGTCTTGAATTCAGTCAGACTTCTCTTCAGGTTGAGGCTGGTGCTACTTTGTCCATGAGCATCAAGATCTGATTCTTTCCCTTTGCCTTTGTCTACTGTCTGGGTTGGTGGTTCAGGTTTAAAGATGGCTTTAGTGAATCTGACTGGGAGATCGACAACCTTCGTGAATTTGGATCCATTATGTGCTCGGTCTTAAATCTTTCCATTAGTCTGAACGTCATATCTAACTCCTTCTCTGCGTCCTGGATGTCTTTGCTGACTTAGCATTTGACCAAACATCTTTTGGGTCGCGCCATACTTATCTGTGAGAGTTTTTCAATCTCTCTCAGCTTACAGGAGTTTGTTGTAGTTGTTTTGAAGGTCGAAGTACTTCAGCTTGAGTTTTTCCGGTCGGAATTCTTCAAACTTATCTCATTAGTTAGTGTTGTCAACTTTGCTTCAGATTCAGACTTTTGAGCCTTCAGGTCATCGATCAACTTCTTGATAAGCTAATCTTTATCAGTCTGATCTGATACTGATCCATCCTTCAGTTTCTCATACACTATCTCGTTTTGTTTACTGAGGATTATGAAGAGTCTTTCCAAACTCTTGTGACTTTCGAGCAATTAATCATATGCTACTTGAAGCTCAAAATCTTCTGCTACTGAACTGTATTCTAGTGTGTACTGTGTAGAAGAATTAATAGACGAGCAGTAAGATTTTACCTTGACTTCTTCATTGGTCATGAGGCAAGTCTCAGATTCTGATAGTGGGTCTGAGTCGGGCTCAATTTCAGCATGTATAGCTAGATAACCTTCATCAGCATCAGTCTCACTGAAGATCTTTTCGCTCATCTTATCTTCTTCAGACTCGTTGTTTGAGGATGATGAGTCTGTGGTGCCATTTTCAACAATGAACGTCTTTCATTCCTTGAGGAACTTGTCACGCTTAGCTCTTCGTTCGGCTCGTTCTTTCATGTTGTGTTCTGGGAAGGCACATTGATAATGCCCAGTTTTCTGGCAATTGTAGCATGACTTCAGATCGTCATCTTTCTTCTTGTATTCTCTTTTGTGAGATGAGGATCCTTCAGCTTTATCCTTTCTGACTTCCTTTCTTAGGTAGTCTTTGCCGCTTCGGAAGGACTTTGAGTAGTGCTTGTATTTGTCCTTTCTCCCATTCTTTCGTTCATCTCCTATTTGTGAATTACCTGCAAGCAGAACGAAAGTCTTTAGTAATTCTTCATGAGACTATGTTCTGGGTTTTCAGAGTTCTCAGAAGCTTTGAATGCTATAGTCTTTGAGTCATCTTTCTTCTTCTTTGAAATGTTCGGTCGCTCAATTTCGATCTCAGCGGCCTTCAAATCTGAGAATATTGATTCGGGAGATTGAGTGCTGAAATCCTCAGATCGTCGGATGGTGTAGGTGATATGTTTCTAGTCTTCCTTGGGTAGACCCTGAATGATCTTCTCATTCAGCTCTTTGTTTGAGAAAGTCTTTCCCAGAGCGTTGATCTCATTTATTAGATTGGTAAACATGATGTGCATGTCTTTGATCCGCTCTCCATCCTGCAAAACAAAATTGTCAAGTTTGCATATGGCAGCTTTAAGTTTGTTATCCTTAATCTTGTCGTTTCCTTCGCTCAGTTTCTTGAGCATGTCCCACATCTCCTTGGCGGTCTTGCATGTTCTGACCCGACTAAGATCTTCATCGCTCAGGGTGAGAAGAATTTGATTTCTGGCAACTTTATCAAGATTGCTAATCTTCCTCTCTTCAGCATTGAGCTGAATTTTGGGTTTGGCGACTTCGTCACCAGTGGCAGCAGATTTGCCGCTCTTAGAGTCAGATTGCACTGTTCGTATACTGGGAACTATGATAACTATAAGGCCATCTGTGATGACTTCCCACATGCAGTCGTGGATTGAGGACGGGTGTGACTCCATCCTCAGACTCCAGATGTCATACGTAGCGATTGAGAACATGAGCATTCCAGACTTTGCTAGTTGTTCTACCATAATTACAGATAGTGAGAAGCTGAGGTGCAGATATAGCAAAAATGCAAAAAAACAAGGACCTGATCAAGTTGACCAAGTAAACAAAAAACAGTAGTCGGTCTGACCACTGCTCTGATACCAATAATTGGTCACGGTGAGATTTTAGGAATATGGGGGGGGGGACCAAAACTTCACTTTATCAGATCAGAGGCTGACTGATAGTGAGTCAGTCAGAGAAGTAATGTGGAAATATGAATAGGCCCTTAACAAATATGCTTTTCTGAATGCAACAGTTAATCAGAAGGGAAGTGGATGAACAGTAAGCTGATCAATGAGACAGATTAGAACACCGATTTTATAGTGGTTCGAATTCACAAGATCCTACATCCACTCTTCAGTCTTCTCAGCAGGAATCCACTAGGATACTCGTAGACTGACGAGCACGGATCAATACATTCTATAAATCACACTAACAAATAATCTATCAAATGAACTAGCAGTAAGCTTCTATCTAACTGAGATAAGTGAGGTTGGGTACTGTTCAATAATGAGAGTATGAAATACTCTCTACTCCAAGCTTGTGATATTCAAGCTAAACTTCTTGGAGTATGAACGGCAGTGGGAATTTCTAAGGTATAGAACGATTATGGAAAGAGTGAGAGCTTTGTTCTTTTGCTTGAGTGTGCTTGAGCGTTGAGAAATTTCGTAACCTCTTTGAGATAGGTCTTTTGCTATTTATAGGCGAGAATTGGCATATGCTCGTTGAAAGGTATTTCTCTCCTATTGGTTCCGTGTCCTCAACGTTCGGATGCATTAAATGCATAGACACGCGTCGCGCTCCGCTTGGCCCTGCGGATCTGTACGAGGTACTGTGTTGTCTCCCTTTGACTAAGACTGACATGGCGACCTGGGATTGGTCGAGGTTGATTCTTATAATGTCGTTTTCCTCCGTTAACCATCTTCTTTGAATTATATGTCTTTTACCTTGAACAAACTTCTTATGAATGAATAAATGCGGTCTGGTGAAGATCCTGATCTGAAGATCAATTCAGTCTGGTGAGAGTCAGCTTGTAGTAGCTGAACTCGATCAGTTCCTCTATCTGAACAATCATTTCCCGATCAACCTAGTATGATAAGAATATTCAGCCTGAATATACAGACGCATGCTGAAACAAACCTATAAGAACATCAGACTGGTTCACCAATTAATTAGGGGTTTGAGATCATTCAAAACTTATATTTTTTCCAAAATTATATTGTGCTTGTAGTAACTTTTCAACATAATCACCTTAGTTTTCATACTGTTTAGAATATGAAAGGATACATATACATATGTACATATATTTTTTATATTACTTATGTACATAATGAATGAATCTTATAATTTAATGTATACACAATATATGCACATGAATGTTCTACACGCATTTGTTTTTCTAAATGTATTTATATTCCTTTCAAATTTATGCATTAAAACATGAATTAAAAAACTTTGAAGTGCTAAATAATTGTATAATAGTTATTTCTAATATATTGTATTTTTCATATATAAACCTCTATTTAATATTAACTTCCCTATAGTAATATTTTTCTTGAGTCACAAAATATTATTATATGGAAGTTTTACTATATCTCGCAACATTTTGAAAGCGAGACTTGAATTGTCGTAAGTTATTTGAATTTGGACTAGAAAAAGAAAAAAAATCCCTCAATTTGGAATTTTATTATTTATTGAAAATGTCAAGCCTCTCAAGTGATGAATATTGGGTTAGATAGGAATATTGGGCTTGAAATGATCGATCAATTTATTATTAAATTACACTCACAACATTAGATTAAAGCCCGTGGGCCAATTGCGGCATTTAGAGAAGGTACAAAACTGAAGTAGTCTAACAAATAGCATATATATTGTAAAAGTATTAATTTAAATCTTTTGTGTTCACTCGAAAATTATAATTTTCCATTACACACCTCAGACAGCGGCTATAACGTTTTCTTATCACTCGAGCGCGTGTTTTATATTAATGTGATGGTTTTGATCTTTCGCATTTTTAAAATTTAGAATAAATAATACTTACATAAATAGAAACTGATTGATATGAGAATCAATAATAGTGATAACAAGGAACCAATTCATCCATTAATTTAGAGAGTTGATGGTCAAATCAAATATGAGGTCCAAAATCTCGTTTTGTATACTTTTTTTACATATAATTTGCACAAGGTAAAAGTATAAGTTGATAGATTTATGCATAACGAATGAAGAAAATATGCATATCACATGGAAAAGTATGTATAAGTTTGTGTTTCTTATTGAGGAATTAATGTTTGTAAAGTTATATATGTATATGTTTGGTACAATTCAAAGTATAAAGAAAAGGTGTAGAAAAATGATGTGACCTAAAATCAATGTCGAATCTGTAGTGGATCAAGTGGTCTGGTAAATTAGGTGACAACTCGTGAATGTTTGGGACCATGAGAGGGACAGACAGCACCGAGTTATTATGAGGGCTGACCATTTTTACCATTTTATTTCAGTTTTTTACCAACTCATCATACGTTTATTCAACCACTTTTTGGTTTCTAATAATATACACACATCCCACGCAACGTTACTTATTGCACATTAATTACTATTGTTAGTATTATTAATTCATTACCTACATACTGAAAAATTATTCTAACAAGCCTAATGATAAAACCCAAAAGTTGTCTGAATCTTCAATACGAAGCACATTTTAAAGGGAATTTATGCATTCTTTTATATTGAATTTGCGAGCTCAAGAATTTAGGGGTGTAATTGGTTTCGCTTCGAACCGCGAAATCGATTGGATAGAACCGAAAAATATGGTTCGGTTCGGCTTCACGGTTTGGTTCGGTTTATTTTCTTAGGAATCGTTTACAATGGTTTGGTTCGCGGCTTCAAAAATTTTTGAACGGTTCGAACCGAACCGAATCAATATCCTATTTTTTAATTTTTTATTTAATATTTGTCTTTCTTATATGAGAATATTGTTGGATTTAGATATTAGATTTAAGTTAAGATCAATTATAATCTATACAAGGGAAGAGAAAGGAGTAACAACTATATATTTATGAGTTCGGAACGAGTGACATCCTATAACTATTATTCTTGCACTATTTAGGATTTAAAAAATAAATAAAAATAAAAAAGGTGAACCGATGAACAGAATCAAACCAAACCATTTGTAAGCGGTTCGGTTCGGTTCCGATATTTAAAAACACATCGAACCGAACCGAACCATTTTTATGTGTTTGGTTCGGTTCTTAAAATACATAAAAAATCGAATCGAACCGTTACACCCCTATTCAAGATTTCACTACACGTATACCTTTATCACTAGTTAAGTATGTTATATGATTGACATTTATATATAACATAAATTTCTTATATAATTAAGAATAAATAATTAGGGGGTTCGATAAGAGGGACCCGGAATGAGGTATTCTATTAACCCATAGAGAATTTTCTATCTTATTTTTTATGTTCCACTAATGAAATGAAATGGTGATAAGTGTATTTTTTTATATTATTATATATATACTTTAATTTAGATTTGTTAACCTTAGGGGAATAATTCTGAAGGTGTTTGGATTAGGAATATCTCAATATAAATTTTGGAAATAAATATGAGATTTATGAAATTCATAATAACTTGTGAATTTTATCTGAAATATAGATCTGATTCTTATTTCAAATTTTGAGAAATGATTTGAATTCATACTTTATTCCACAGTGCGATCAAACGCTCCTAACATAATTTGTAGGGCAGTAGACACACCCAACTATTACAAGCCCACGAGTGATGTTGACAAATAAACTTCCACTCAAACTCCATTAGAATGTTTTTTTGATGTATAGTAATAAAAAACTGTTGCAAAACAATTTAACAAGTGGACTCAATTTTGTGCATGTACATGCACGTCCACCAAAAAAAAGTATCTTTACCTAATGTCTTCTTCATCTTTGACTCTGTCACACCCACGATATTTTCGTATTATACTTTTCAGCATTTTCGTTTGACTTGGCTTTGAAATTGTTATTTCCACTCGTTTTTTGGGTGAAAATACATAATTAATGGTAGTAGCAAGTGGGAAGATTTATAAAGTGGATTTTGATGTTGATCGTCCAAGAATTTTGAAAAGGAGTTTTGTGTGATGGTCGGCACGTTTTAATATTGGAGAATTTGCATGCCCACACGAATATAATCTACGTCCACACACACAAATACTGTATAGGCTAAGTGACTTGTACGGTCAAATATCTGTGGATTAATTAATATTATAAAACACTTTTAGGTTACTATCTACTGGAACTTTTCTACTTTATTGTGAAGGCATACAAGAGAGATCCAACATTTTAAATTATCTTTATTTACTCTAGCAGTATTAGAAAATACAATTGAGCTTTTTATTCCTTTAAATTGAGCGATTAACTTTGAGTTTACATTGCATTCCCGATTCATCCCTAAAAATTACAAGAAAACCTAAAACAAAGCACACATTGGAGAGAAGTGGTGGGGCCTCACTCTTCACTAACTCATTGTCTCCCAGCTCAGCATATATCATTCATCTGCCAGCGAGTTGACTCACCGAATCTTTCCCTGAGTTTAACTGAGTTTCCAAGCCGAGGTGGCTATCAATGGCCTCGTATGCCATCCCAACGTCAAACACCCATTATTTTCCTCCACTCTGTACCCAACCCCACCACCAAACAACGCCAACAACATACTAGCCTGCTTGTACGCGTTCGAGCCCAAGTGGGTTGGTTTAAACCCGGCCGATTCGAACCGGGTGGACCACTGAGCCAGCGTCTCGTGCCTTTCCACACGGTCCACTCCTTCACATGCCACCACATTGCATATCTGCCGCCCCAAGTAAACCTCACTCATCACCTTATCTTGAACGCTCACCGCCTCATCACCACCACTACCGCCGCAACTCTCCAACGAATCGAAAAGGGTGGAGTACTAATGTAAGGACTGAGTGAACCGGTCTAAGAAAATATCTCCATTATGATTGGCTTCCTGCTCCACAACGGTCAGGATCTCCGGCTTCAATCTGCGCACCACCTGCAGCACCTTGTCGATGGCCGCCGGCCGCGCTAGCAGCTGATGTAACTCGAAGATCGAATTCACCGCCACCGTCTCGCCTTCCTGGATATCGAACATGGCGGCGTCGAGATCCGCTAATGAATTCGCTACGAATCCTCTGAATTCGAACTCCACATTGATAGATTCCGCCAATTGAGCTAATTTCCAACCGACTTCCTGCAGATGGTCGGTTTCATCGTCCGACGGTGGTCCAATTCCGGTCAAACGGAAGCTGGGAGGGCCGCCGGGTCTCAACGCCAAAGCTTGCAGCAGCGCCGGCCATTGCATCCCCTGCTTCATGCTGAAATCAATCACGTGAACTCGGCTTTTACCGGCGAACGCTTCGAGAATTGCTTGATTTGCAGTGAAATGCGCGAATTTCAGATAGGGGCAAGACTCGTAGAAGTGCATTTGCAGCAAATCGTTGAACGCCGAATCCTGTTGATTGGTCGGATACAATTTGTAAATCCTCCGCGCCAAAGCTTCGGCGAAATAGGTTGCTACTTTTCTCATAGCTCCGACCTGCGAAACCGCCAGAAATCCGATGTTCTTCACCAGAGCTTCGGCCAATTTGTAGTCCTCTTGTTGTACGGCTTCGGCGCAGGCCATCAGAGTGTGGACGAGTCGGACACCATTTTCCTGCGAGTCAACCAGGACAACCGGCATCGACGGAGAATCTCCTCGATACCAAGAGGTTTTGAGTTTCTTCGATTGCGGCTCAAGAGACGGCGGTTGCGGTCTGGGGTAAACTGCTTCTCCAGGTATGGAGGTAAGACCCGACCCAAAATCCAAATCAAGCGGGTTGAGACCGGTGTTGGAAGAATCGAGAAACGGATCCGGGGAGGATTGGAAATCGGAGATGGGGTTGAGGCCGGAAATCATGGATCCGAGCCACGACGCGAGATCCGAAGGATTGTAATGCACGGTGTCGGAAGCGAGCTGCGAGAAGCCGCCTTGCTGGACGCTGTCCATCACTTCTTCCAGCTGTTCGATCTTTTGCGCTACCGCCGCCATGTCGGAGGACTTGACGGTGTACCCCAAGACGGCGAAGAGCTCATCGACACCGGCGTCCTCGGCTTCGCACGGCCACATCTTGGAGGAACTGCAGCTCCCACTGTCTTGATTCGCGTGGTCGCGTTTCATCTCTCGAAGATCTAGTTTCAGATTCTAATTTTTTCCGTAAGCACAAGCGGTGAAGAAGAAGAAGAAGAAGAATAATAATATTGGGGATTGGCCTAGGGTTGCTTGGTTTTCACATATGGCTTCTGATTCTGAGCTCTTGCTCGTTGGGCGAAAGAGAGAAATAGAGGTAATGAGATAGAGAGAGAAGTTTTTGTAGTGTGTGCTCGAGGAGGGAGGGAGAAAGTGTGTGGATCAGTATTGGGGACTAGAATAATACTGGTACGAATCCAAGATAGAGAGAGGCTCGTGATAAAATTAGGGCTGCTTAAACGGGTATAGGGTATTCGGTTAATACCCGTACCCGTACCCGTACCCATATCATGGGGGTATTGGATACCCGATTAACCGAAAATCGGTTAATCGGGTATGTATCGGGTATCAATTTTTGGAAGACAACGGGTATGGGTAAATAACCGATACCCGTTCGGTTAACCCGATACATACCCGATCCAATTAAACTCACTAATTGATTTTATATTTTTATTAATTGCTCTCATAAATCCTAATTAGCTTCCTAATCCTAAGTCAAACAAAACAAACAACTTGTTGTCTTGTTGCCGTCGACGAGACTTATTTTTATTTTGAGTCGAGTCGCGTCATCGTGGGTTCTTCTTCTTCAATCTTCATTCTTCTGTTCTTCATTTCTGTGTTCTGTCTGGCCCTGGGACTGGAGTTGATTGAGTCGAGACGTGCGTGAGCCGTGAGCGTGAGGGAGACGTTCTGTGGGCCTTCGAGTTGCGAGTCAGCGACTTGCGTGAGCCGTGAGCGTGAGGGAGACGACTGCGTCCGAGCCTCCGACTTCTTCTTCCCGTGCGCTGGCCGCTGACCCACTCTTTCCACTTCGAGGCTTCGAGCCCTAATTTGAAGGTATTAATTTATATTTCTAACTTCTAAGCCCTAACTTTTACTTTATAGCCCTAAATCTAATTTGTGTTTTTGAATTGATAATGTCTTGATTCGATTCAGTCAGGATTTACGAATTACGATCTACCTCACAATTTCAAGACATTGGTTGTTTACAATTGAATACATGGCCTCTACCTCAAATTACGAGCCCTAATTACGAATTACGATCTACCTCAAAATCCAAATATTGGAGTTGTATATAGGTTGGTTTGAGGTTACATGGTCTCTTGATTTTGTGAATGCGCAGATGCGCTGCAGCCAGCTTTCTTGAAAATGGGAAGTAGACCAGATAGCTCGATGGAAAGGATCAAGCCAAAACTCTTTTTTTTTTAAGGTTAATTTCGGTTAACTTTATAACCGACCCGATCGGGTACCGGGTTAACCGATAACCGATCGGGTATGGGTACGAGTACATAAAATTTTGGGTTTTTCGGGTACGGGTAGCCGATTTTCGGTTACGGTTAATCCGTACCCGAACCGATTAACACCCCTAGATAAAATACGTACACTAATTTTTGGTAATAAAATACGCTGGTTTTAACAGTCTTTATTTAGGTGAAATGGGTAAAAATAGGCAAATTTTATCTTTTAAATGCAAAAATAGGTATTCTATGCCAAATATTAGGGGTGTTAAAGAATACCGAAAAATCGGTATACGGCCCATACCGTATCGAAAATATATCGAAATACCGATTTGTTTGGTATACCGAGATTTTCGGTACGGTATGATACCGTACCAAAGATTTTTGGTACGGTAAAGGTATGGATTTTTCTATACCGCGGTATATCGTAGCATACCGTGGATACGATATATACCGAAAGTAACGGTACATACCGTATACCGATAGATACCGTTTAAAACCGAACTACCGGTATGTACCGATGTTATGACACATACCATGTACCAAATTATACCGATCACAATATATACCGCATACCGAAATGATACCGTATGTCGATTTATACTGATCACGGTATATATCACATACCCGAAAACATACCATATATATTTTGTAATATAGTATCTTTTAAATGCAACTTTAATATTTTAGAATTTAGATACATTAAAAAGTGGTATTTACTTACATTAGTCATTACGAAAATCATAAAGAGTTCATAAAGTATTTCATGATATTATTATAAAACTATGATATAATATATTCTTTTGTATGAAATGCAATTTGAAATTACTTTCTAATTTTTGTGTCAAAAACGAGACACAAAAAGTCTACTACGAATGAAGAATTGAAAATATCATGAAGAACTTTGAAATTTAAAAATATAGATATATAATTAAAGAAAAAAGAAAAATATGACATCTTCATGTTTTCCGAAAAATGAGTTCGTTATTCTAAAGAAGAGATCTCTACTTCCAAGTTTCATAAAGAGTTCATATTTTATTTTTTAAAGATATGTTATATTATAAAGTATTTCATGATATTATTATTAAACTATGATATAATATATACTTTTGTATGAAATGCTATTTGAAATTACTTTCTAATTTTTGTGTCGAAAACGAAACACAAAAAGTCTATTATGAAGGAGGAATTGAAAATATCATGAAGAACTTTGAAATATAATAATATAGTTATATAATTAAAGAAAAAAGAAAATATGACCTCTTCATGTTTTCCGAAAAATGAGTTCGTTTTTCAAAAGAAGAGATCTCTACTTCCATGTTTCATAAAGAGTTCATATTTTATTTTTTAAATGTATGTTATATTATAAAGTATTTAATAATATTATTATTAAACTATGATATAATATATACTTTTGTATGAAATGCTATTTGAAATTAGTTTCTAATTTTTGTGTCGAAAACGGAACACAAAAAGTCTATTACGAAGGAGGAATTGAAAATATCATGAAGAACTTTGAAATATAATAATATAATTATATAATTAAAGAAAAAAGAAAATATGACCTCTTCATGTTTTCCGAAAAATGAGTTCATTTTTCAAAAGAAGAGATCTCTACTTCCATGTTTCATAAAGAGTTCATATTTTATTTTTTAAATGTATGTTATATTATAAAGTATTTTACGATATTATTATTAAACTATGATATAATATATACTTTTGTATGAAATGCTATTTGAAATTAATTTCTAATTTTTGTGTCGAAAACGGGACACAAAAAGTCTACTACGAAGGAGGAATTGAAAATATCTTGAAGAACTTTAAAATATAATAAAATAGATATTATTATTAAAGAAAAAAGAAAATATGACCTATTTATGTTTTCCGAAAAATGAGTTCGTTTTTCAAAAGAAGAAATCTCTACTTCCATGTTTCATAAAGAGTTCATATTTGATTTTTTAAAGATATAGTTATATTATAAAGTATTTCATAATATTATTATAAAACTAAGATATAATATATACTTTTGTATGAATTGAAAATGAGACTAAAGTAACATTTTAATAACGTTATTATATTAATAACATCATTTTAGACTTTTCAATTGTTTGATGTTGGATTGTGCTCTTGTTTGGGTTTTATGTTTTCTGCATTTGGATTGTTGTGAGATGTTGGATGGTGCCCTTGTTGGGTTTTTTGGTTTCTGCATCTATTCATTATCTTAGATATTTACGAATGTAATTTGTTGGACGAAAATTGTATGTTTTCTGCATTTATTCCTCTTTATATTCTTATTTTTAACAGGTTTTTTTTTGGTATACTTTATGCTTCGGTATACCGGTGTTCTTTCGGTATACCGTTGCTTTCGGTATACCTCATTGTATCGGTATACCGACATGCGGTAAGGCATACCGCACGGCCGGTATGACAACGGTATGAATACTTGCTCATACCGCACTTACGGCATACCGATCAACGGTATACCGCAATGATCGGTATGGTAACGGTATGCAATTTTCCATACCGCACGTTTTCGGCACGGTATGCGGTATGGGAAAATTTGGGCGGTATGTCGTACCGTAACACCCCTACCAAATATACATCACATAGGCAATTTATCTTTTTACACCAATTAATATTCAGATATTGGGAAAATACTCTCTCCATTATTATAAGTAATGTCAAATTAATAAAAAATTATAATAGTTTAAGATTCATTATCATTACATTATAATAAATAAATTTATGTAATATATATCTACATGTACATCAATCAACATCAATTAACAAAGAAGTAAAGAATAAGATCATGTGGATCTTGATGTGAAAAAAAAACATGAAAACAAGGAAAAAAGTGAGAAATGCCTATTTCATTCATATTTGGCATGGTTTGCCTATTTTTGCATTTAAGGTGCAAAATTTGCCTATTTTTAATTTTTCCCACCTTTATTTACCTACTTGTGATTAAAATTATTACTCCATTATTTAAGTTGTGTTTGGGTAATTGAGAAAAGAAGGAAGAAAATAACAGCAGAAGAGAAGCGCGTGAGAGCGTGGATAAGATTGGGTTGGGATGAACTATAACCAGATTCAGTTCCAGATCTGCCCCACAAAAGGGAGACATATTGACCGGATGGTCCCGCCGCACGGCGTTGCAGCAGTACTACTTAACGGCGTTACTCTACAGCCTTATCTTCTCAATTTCCTACTCGCTGATAGTCTATGTGTACACCACATGTGTACTTGTGTACATTTTCCTTTTTCGCAGTATTTTAGTTTTTATTATTTTTACTGTCGTTTAATCATACTAGTATTTGTTTTACCACGTGATATATTTACTTCCTCTGTTTTAATAATGATTGTTCATTTTTTTGGGATATGATTATTAAGAATATATATTTTATAATGTTACATTATTTAACTTTTGATAGTGTTATTTTTGTCTATACATTTATACTTATTTAAAAAGAGACATTCTCCATCTCATTAGTAAGTTTTTTTTAGACATAAATACTAAAAAAAATGATATTTTATAGTGTATGTTGTTTAATTTTTGAGTAATTAATTTATAACTACATATTTTTTATTTTTTTTAAGAAATACAATATTTCTAATGGAATAATCTGATTAGAAATCTATTACGTTACTAATTGACGGAGAGTATATTACTTAGGTAACTACGAAAATAGGATTTTCAGACAGTTATAACTAAGTCTAAACGCAGTAAAAGTTAAAATAAATTTTTTAACTAATAATAACAATTTTTTAGTTACCTTCCAAGTTCGTTACAATCACATGAAGCTTACAACCTTTCACGTGACGGCTACACGTGTAGAAATACGAGCTTGCCTTGATTTTGCCGTCAAGCTGCGCCGTTGGTACTTCCAAGGTCTATTTTCTATTTTTAGCACATGCTCGTATCACGTCTTGCCTTACTTCCAATACACGTGTCATTAGCATCTCTGGCGGCTGGTAATAATATATACCATTATTTTAATTCCTAATTTTTGTTGCCGAAATAAATACGAAGCATAGTGAAAATATTCTTGAGTTTGGATTTATTTACTTAGTACGTAACAATTCCAAATTAACGAAATTTCAAATTATATAGGATTCAATAGGGGGTCAAAAGGATGAGAACAATCAAAACCTACAAATAAAAAGGTTACTAAATGATTTGCATTAATGAAAGTCATCATCAGAAAACATATATCAAAAGCAAGGTCGCAATCCCCAACTTGAATATGAAGAATAAACGAATAATTTGGAATTTGAACATATTGATCCTAATATTCTTAATATTATTTCGTAATTAATTAATTAATAAATTAATCTCACATCAAGCGAATTATAAAAATACTGGCAATCATTTGAAACCTCGTTGGATGACTAGTTGAATTAGTATTAAATCTCCTGATTAATTATAGTATATGTTTTAATTTGTCTTAATTTTTATAGTGTATCCGCCGGCTGATTGATGGGAGACTAAGTCAAACTCTATAAATGACAATTTATTTAATGAAATCATACAATCAGAACATAGTGGACGTAAATCAAAAATTTTCATTAGTTACAAACTTATTTGCAATTTATTTCTTATTTCAACGATGTAGGGTATCAACTTTTAATGGAATTGATTTATCCGGAGAGAGAGTACTGTGTGGGATGATATTCACCAACACAGAAATGAGGGCTAACCTAAAATTTAGAGAATGTTAATATGTATTTTAAGAAAAAAAAAATTTTAAAGACAAATCGTACCATTTAAGAGGCAAAGTTGATTTTTTGTGGAATATAAGTATAAAGAATTTGAGGGGAGGGATCGCACTCACACACCCCTAGACGAGTCAGTAACTACGATATAGCATCAAATTTGCATTTCACATAAGTGAATTACATGAAGGAAAATGGGAAGTTGGATGTTTCAGAAAGGGAAAGGGAAAAAAGGTAAAATAAATAAATATGTAGTGGAAAATGGTTTAATTTCCCTTTTTTCATATAAAGGTAATTGAAACTTACATATATATGGTTGATAGCCTTAATTAGTGATAAATTCAAGGTTTAACAAGTTGAATTATTTTGTCTTAATTGCAAGCCAACTAAAAGATCCTTTAACTTAATTTATATAAGAAGTTGAATTCATTAAGTAATCATCTTATTCATAACTCCACGGATGACTTCTCCTCTCTTATGAAAGATAATTACAGCTTATGGTTGATAGCCTTAATTAGTGATCAATTCAAAGCTTTACAAGTTGAATTCCATTAGCCCATTATGAGGATCCTTTAACTCAATTTATATAAAAAAAGTTGAATTCATTAATTGTTTGAAATAATTTTAAATAGTCAAGTAAAAGTTGTTAGTTTTTCTTTATCTTAATTTATTGGTTTCCTTTTAAACCAAAGTTGCTCATTGTAAAGGAACAGCTGTACAGACTGGAATGAGAGAGAGAACGGAATTGCTAATTAAATCCTACATAATTAGTGGAAGTTTTCTAATTAAATTTTAAGAGAGAGAGCTGAATGGCTAATTAAATGCTTGGATGGAATATGAATACATTGGAGTATGAAAGTGTGGCATTAAGTCTTTGTGATTAAATGATATATAATTAGTAGAAGATTTCCAATTATGTTTTCATTGTCAGTATGAATATATTGATTTTACATTGTATCTCCTCAATCACAAATTCCGTTTTAACTTCTATTAAATCGAGCATTAAAAACCTACATAAACATAGCTATAGTATATTAGTATAAGTTTATAAATATTTTATCATTATATTTAAATTTTACGAATATCAATCAAATTTAAAACTTCCGGAGAAGATTGAAAAGTTTGACGTGTAGCACTGTACTACTACTACTAGTGTTGCTTTGTTCTTGCAAATTTATTCCTTTTTTAACTATTTTAATTCGAAAACTGAAGAGTCGCCTTATGGTTATTGGGCCTTCTTATTTCAAAACTATTGAAGATCCCACTAAAATTCGGTCCAGTAGAATTTATCCCACACCGCAAAACCAAGCGAATACTAACACTCATGGTCCCTTCCGATAAAATTGGAACGATACAAATAAGATTAGCATGGCTCCTTCACGGTTGTTTTCAAATTCAAATGCTGTGCCAATTATTTTATAAAGCATTTTTACGCAGCGGGCTGCGCTGGCCCGTTTAACAAACCCAAACCCAAGCCCTTTCCTCTTCACGTGGCGGGCGAACTGGCTCAATGGATTGAACTCATTTTAAGGGCCGTTTGGTTCGCGGAGGGAAACGGAAAGGAATCAAGAAAGAAAAAGGAAAGGTAAAACTTAGAATGATTACTTATATGGCCTCCTGTTTGGTTCGATTGTAGAAAGGGAATCGATTCCCTATTTTTCTTTTGTGGGTGTTTGGTTCAAGTAGGGGGATGAATTCCTTGCGTCAATTATTTACACACTTTTTACATTCTATAAAATGATATTCATCAAGAGTGCAAATGTATCTCATAAAATTGATTAATTAATTAAAAGAAAAAAGCAAGGAATTAATCTGCTAAATTACTGAAAATGATATTCATCAAGAGTGCAAATTTATCTCATAAAATTGATTAATTAAAAGAAAAAAGCAAGGAATTAATCTGCTAAATTACTGCTCTACGTTTTCAACAACCAGAATCTCAATATTCCGGCATAAGCTGACTAATTTTGCTTCTGAGCATAAGCCGATTCCGCTTCCGAGCCCGATTCCGGCATAAGCTGACTAATTTTGACTAATTTTGCCTTCATCGTTGTCCGCTTCCGGCATAAACTGCAGTAAAGCTGCGGAGGAGACTCACCAGCCCGCTTCCGAGCCCGATTCCGACGATGGCCGATATCGAAAGCCCCGAACTCTTCATCGGCCCTTGTTCCCTTCAAAGGAGCTCGTGTTAAACCGGGCCAAGTTCCCGATCCGGAGACTACGGCAACGGTGGCAGCGGTGCGTCGACGGCGACTGAGAGAGGAGACGACGTAGGGACGGCGGCGGCAATTAAGAGAGGGAGACGGAGGGAGAGGCGAGAGAGAAGGGGAAATCAGGAGAAGTGGTTTTTTTTTTTTTTTTGAGAAGTGAAGGGGAGAGAAGGGGAAAGGGAAAAGAAATCCCAGGGGGAGGCGGGAAACAAATTTCCTTTGACTAGGGTTTTCGATTCCCCAAAGTGGGGGAATCAATTTTCGAAAAAAATCGAACCAAACATTATCTAAAGGAGTCAATCCTCTTATTTCCCTTTCCGTTTCCTGATTCCCCCAAACCAAACGGCCCCTAATTGTTCATGAAGGATGATTCCCGAGGCATACAGTCAAGATTGAATTATAAGACATATTCATACACCCATTTTAATTGTTCATTAAGGACTGATAAGGGTAAGATTGTAACTAGATTGTCGAGTCCAAGTTTATCTGAAATACAATTAAATCTCGATAAATAATGTTCGACAAAATAATACTTCTTTCATTCCATAGAAAGTGTCTCATTTTTATGAAGCACGGAGACTAAGAAATTTGTGTTGTATGGTGTATATTGTTTGACTTTTGGGTTGTTAATTTTAATCCATCTATGGGACAACCCAAAAAGAAAAACGAGACACTTTCTATGGGACGTAGTGAGTAAATTTTATTAAATAATAATTTCTTTCGGTCTTAATTTAGACCCATAAATTAAAATCATCATTTAGCTAAATATATTAATGAATGAAAAAACTTAAATATTTAAAGGTCCGATGAAAATATAAAGTAATAATTACTAATTTTATTTCAAATATATGTACAAATCAAAATCATTCAATTACAATTATATGCTAGTACAATAATCATTTCATTTGAAACTATGTATCCATAAACTAGTTGATTAAAAAGATTGAATACACTGTAGTACAATATACATGAACTTTGTTCTTTCACAAAATTATAGAGCTCTATTATTGAATACATTAAATTATTTTCTAATTAACAAATATCCAATATAGACGCACTTTTAAAGTAAAGGCTATATATTATTGGTCCCGAGTCAAACGTTCAGGTGTAGGGGGGGGGGGGGGAAATACAACTGAAAACCTTTTTCTCAAACTCAAAACGCGATCAGTTCGTTTCACGGAAGATGTCTGCTGAACTGATTCAGTAGACCACGCAAGCTGATCTTGATCGCGCGGACAGAGTAACTGACAGTACTGAGGTCTACTAGCTGACTGATGTCAGAATTCAAAACCGTTTAACAGAGGTTCAGTAGCGTGCGAAATTGTGTAGGCCCGATTCAGTTTGTATAGAAAATGTTTGTTTATTAAAGTCGTTCAGTAGATTAGTGCAATGTTTTAGCTTTATACTGAAAACAACAGTTGTATGATTTTGTAAGAATATTTACAGTATGAACAGTTAATCAATGCAACAAATAAACGACACAACAGTTTTTAAAGTGGTTCGGATACGGAAGATCCTACGTCCACTCGTCCTTAACAACACAAGACGCGATTTTATTATACTGAGTTAGTCTCAGTTAGTTTGTACATTGGACAAACTTTTACTTGTAATTATACTGAGCAAGTCTCAGTTTACAGGGTCAAACAAGAGTGTTTGAATGTATCTCCAACTATGAAGGAATTCTTAACAGTAAGAACAGTTCAATAAATAAACTCCTTCGATTTAAGCTATGGATATTACAATGAGCTTAATGTTAGAGGGAGAAAACTGTAAAGGCTTCTAGAGTGAAGAACAAAGAGGATATATCAATTCTGGGTTCGTGTTCTTCACTTGAATAAACGATAAGTATTATAGAGTTTTGATTCTTGAATGCTTGAGTTCTCGTATGGTTTATGTGATCGTGTAGTGCGACTTTGAAGATCATGACCTTCCCTCTATTTATAGGCGTGACTTGTGAATAGATCCGTTGGAGACGAACTGTCCACGTGTCACTCTATAACTAGGTAGCAAACGGCTTCATTTCAAATTATGTAGAGTCCCCTTTCTTTTCGGGAAAGTGGTTGACTTGCAGCTTTATGTCGGAGACTTGCCAGCTGGCTGCTTGTTATTGGTCGAGATATATAAAGTGGTTGAGACACTTGCAGACTTCAAGGTTGATACTGAAGCTGACTTTTCTCATATGTACGACCTCGGGCAACTCTACTGGAATGACATTGAAGTCTACTGTCAGTTAAAGCAACTAACATGCCGTTGCTGAGTCTGACCATAGGTTCAGTAGTATACTCCTGCTGAGTTCAACTCTACTGAAGGTCAAGACTCTGAGTTCCGTAAACTGCTCCTGATGCGTGCAGTTCTACTGACTCCTGAACACCTTTCAGTATGTTGCTCCTGCTGAGTCCAGCACTACTGAATCTTCACTCCATGGCACTGTGGCGGGTAGTCTACTGATGGACAGCAAATGGAACTTCTGAGCCGAACCATGCTGAAGACAAGTCTGTTGAATCTGAAAAACTCGAAGACAAGGCGTTACAAATACAAAGGAATGATTCACCAATCAACATAGGATTTTGAGATCAGCCAAATTATTAACAACTGAACAACAACTGAATCATCTCCCAACATATATATTTTTTTAATGTGCACATAAGTTATATTAATTAGAAAAATTGAGTTTAATCTATTTCAGTTTCCTAAATTAATACACTATTAATACCGAATTAGGAGGAATAGACCAAAAGAATTCTGATTACACAGTTGAAATAACCATTATCAGTTTAGAACTTTCAAATCAACACATCGCACCAAATATTCCCCCAAACGGCCTTTAATAATATAGCCAAAACATGGCGAAAACAATGCGGATAACAGATCTTACAAATCCCTAAACATGCATGTTATTTCAATTAAAACCTCACTTCAGTATCATCTCTTACCATAACACCAGGTTCATCTTTCGTAATACTGAACCAGTGTTGTAAGTTAATTATATAGTTCAGACATAATTTATCACACAAGAATCTAGCATATAAGGCTAGCCATATTTAAATAATACTCCATGAAAGAGAGAAAGAGAAGAGACTTACAAAATATAAGCAACGTACTCTTTCTTGCACACTCTATCACAAAGTTAGAGAGAAAGTTTATAAGAAATAGAGTTTTATTTCTTTCGTGTATCTTCAACTCAAACACCCTTCTCCTTAGGGTCTCCCCTATTTTAGGGGAACCTTATCCCTATTTTAGGGCGAAAATAGTATTTTGTCTCCTACAGTTTTTCCCTATTTTTCCCCTAAAAATGAATATTTCATAATATTCTCATTTTTTTTACCTTTATTAATCAAGTTAAAATGCAATTATATAATTAAGTTAAACATAATAATATATTTATTGTAAAACTCTACATTAATTGCAAAAATGATAATTTAAATTACTTAAATAAAAATAATAGGTTACATAATAATATCTAATTCTCAGACTCATTCCACAAATGATCAATTAGTGCATTCCAAAGCGTGAATGAGCATTCGTGTCTTTAATTTCATCGGACTGAGAAATAAAGTTTCTAAATCGATCAGGTTGAGGTTCTTTCAAATTCAAAATATGTGTCTACTACGTCTCTTGGAACTTCAGTTGGAGCATCAAGGTCTCGTTCATCCCCAATTATCATATTTTGCATGAAGTCATAATATCTCCCAAATAACGTGCACCCCAAAACGTGTTAGATTTGCCACAATTGCAAAACGACTTTAGAGGACTCCGAAGACACGTTCACCTTCCTTTCTACACGCTTCTTGTTTTGCCCCAAAATATTTATTTTTGGACCAGTCCGTGCACGTATAGTTTGCATAATAGTTGTCCATTTAGTGTATATACCATCAGCTAAGTAATAACCCATATTGAATTTCTTTCCGTTCATGACAAAATGCATGGGGGGGTGCAATCCCGAGAGCAAGGTTGTTGAAAAGATGGGATGTTTCCAACACATTAATATCATTGTTTGCACCCGATATCCCGAAATGCCATATCCAGAGATGGTAACCAGCCGCAACTTCGAGAATAAATGTTGGATGTCCACTTTGATCTGCATATCTACCTTGTTGGGATAAGTGTATATGATAATATTTGAAGATCCCAAAACCCTTAGCTGAATGATGAGCCTTCGATGTTGTAATAGCTTAGTTGAGTTCAGTTGTTAGAACTCAGTATGCTAGAGTTCAGCAGTTGTGGATTCAGTAGAAGATTCTGCACTCAGCCGAAGAACTCAGGATCGAGGAAGTCAGTTGGTCAGCCATCAACCAACTGAATCTGCAAAGGAAATCATGCCAGCGAACTGATGTGTTCAAACGAATGTCGATAGAGAAACATCAGACGAAGGTCCAAGGATTTAGAGGAAGTCAACTCATCGTATTTTGAGTTTGAATGAGCCTCACCAACTCTCATATACCTCGACCAATAAGGAGCCGACAACGCCTTACTTACTCTGCCATAAAACTGCTCCTAGCCGGAAAAAGAGGAAATCTCTACAGTGCCTCTACTCAATGTTCAAATTATTTATGGCCGTTTTCTTGTCTTATTCGACACGTGTGTAGACTCCCTACAACGGATCTATTGACAAGTGGGTACCTTGGAAAATTAATCAAAAATTGGAGCAGATCAAGGTCGACTTCATCAAGAGCCCCTAAATTTGGAAGACGACAAATGAATCATCATCACCTGCTGTTCAGAGAATCCTTGATGATCTCAGATCTAGAAGTATATGCAAAAATTATGATCGCTCTCGAATAATAAGATCTCTCTCTCAAAGCACCTGAATTCAGAACTCTCCCTTCTCCTTGCACTTTAGAAGGAAACATATGCACAAAGGAGATTGAGGATGAGATAAAGTTCGCGATGGAGAGAAGGGACTTGAACTGAATGATCCTGAACATATACAAGAGATCAAAGAGCTGAGGAACATAGTTTACTCATCATACGGACTTGATCTACCAGAGAAGAAGTCAACTGACTTCAAAGCCAGATTGCAGAAATTCAGGAAGTCCAGCTGATTCTCTTTTCTCCTTCTAGCTCTGATAGGAATAGAATTTCGATGTACTTGTAATTCTTCATCATATATGAAATTCTCTCTCTTGTTGGCCTAAGAAAACTACTCATTGTCACATAGCTGTTTTTATCTTTTAACACGACTGATCACCTCAGTGATCAGAACACACACTCACCTGTTGCTTTTTTTTTTGTATTTTTTCCTTAGTTCTTAGTTGATTTATCTCTAATATATGGTATGAGGGAAATGTTTTGGCATCATCAAATAGAGAAAAAATGTTGGGTATGAGATTTAGAATGATAAGATTTGAATATTTCAAAATGCCTAGTTGAATGATGAACCTTATAATGTAATAGCTTAGTTGAGTTCTGCATGTTAGGAACTCAGTAGGTTAGCTAGAGTTCAGTAGCTGGTAGGTTCAGTAGAACATCTTGTGTTGGATATGAGTCAGTAGATTGATACTCAGCTGTTCTAGGGTTAAAAGAAATTGGGGGAAATCATAGTAGTACTATGGAATTGAAGATCCCAAAACCGAGCTGATATCAGTAGATTAGTGTGTCGATAGGATTAGCTGATGTATAGGTTAGACTTGATGTAATGCTTATTATTTTGTCTAAGTCCTGTACGGGGTAGTTGTTGAACCGATCTTCACCGAAGATACTTTTCGAACCCCACGTCATCGGTGTAATCGCTTGCATTCTTCGTCGCCAGCCGATATCAAACTCGGTTGAAGATCCCGCATCGACCGACCGGACCTCGCAGAAGCATTCTCTACAAGCCGATGGTCATCGGTAGAAGAACCAAGGCAAGCAGTATACCTTCGCAGTCGACCAACCGACTATCGAAGCTCACTTTATCGGTCCGACGACTCACCGAAGAATACGAGACTTTCGAGTATCGTATCCGACGTAAAAGCGACCCAAAGACTTAAAGTCCCTTCAAATGTTCGAAAGAAGACATACGAGGTAGTTTGAACGGTCAACTCGACACTCACCAACTACAAACCTCGACCAATGAGAAGCCGACAACGCTTACCTACTCTACACAAGTAAAGTTGCTCTCATGAACGAGACATTAATCGCACCGCCGCAACAAAGTTGAATAGTGGCCGTTTTCTTTGGACGCTTGTGACACGTGGCATCGTCGTCTCCAACGGACATATGTCACAACTCACAACTATAAATAGAGAAGGATTTGAAGATTTCAAGAAGAGGAATATATACGCGAAATCAAGGGAAATCATTCAACCTCACAACGCTCTAGAACCTTCAAGCTTATCCGAGAGACGAACTAGTTTTCATAGAACACTTCTTGTAGTTCATCTCTCTAGAGCACTTTGATCCCTATCTTCTCTAGACTAAGCTCATTGCTAGATTCATAGCTTAGATCCGAAGGAGTTCACATTTAGTGAATTGTTCTTGTTGTAAGAACTCCTTCTCAGTTGGAGAATATTCCCTCCCTTCTAAACTTAGGTTTGGATTGTAAAGTCGCTAAGGACTATAACTTAGAGGGAACCGTCCAAAGGCACAGTATCCCCGCCGAGGCTTGCTCGGAATAATCAACAAGTTCTCCCCGCCTTGTTCGGGACCGTGGACGTAGGATCTTGCGTATCCGAACCACGTTAAATCGCTTGTGTTCATTTCTTGTTTTATTGCATAGCTTTCAACCGACTTGAAAATCATAAGTTTGCATAAAACGTATTTTATAAAGTGCACGACCAAAAGATTTAACTTGCAAAAATGCGTTTTCAAAAGAGACGATTCGGGCCTAACACTTATCCGCACTACGGTCTCCGACCGAGTTTCGTAATACCGACATCGATCGGCAGAAGAGCTCGTAAGCCGACTCACTTTGACCCCAGTGATCGAAGGCTTACTTGGCACCTGTTCATCGATTGCAAACATCGGCTTCAATGACCTTCACCGAGAAAAAGAAACAGAGCTCGGGTGTATTCACCCCCCCTCTACACCCGACTTTTCGTCTCCGGACCAACAATTGGTATCGAGCATTCGGTGTTCAACCGATCGCCGGTTCGAAATCTTGGTCCTCTCGAACCGATCCCGAAAACCGTTTTCACCGCATAAGCATCTTCTCAGCATCCTTATACTCTTACTCTTACAATGTCCGATATGTCGGGTATTAGGATGGTGCCGATGTTCTCAATAGAGAACTACACGGTATGGCGCGTACGTATGGAGGCACACCTAACGTCACTCCACGACAAGCATGTCGGATGTCCTAGAGTCGGGGACCGATCATTCCCATGATCGACGGCGTAGTATTCTGCCTTCGGAGGAGGCGTGGGAGCACAAACCGGTGCTAAGGTTCCCAAAGACAAATCCGCCTTCACGCCCGAAGAAAAGAAGTTGCACAACCTTGACCGAGTTGCACGTAATGCCATACTGACTACGCTCAGTGACTCACATCTCGGAAGGGTACAAGATTGCAAAACGGCGAAAGAGCTATGGGACGCCTTGGCTGTACTGAGCCATGGAACCCCTCAGATCAAAGAGAACAAGCTCGAGCTAGAGCTTCAGATGTCGACGCCTTTGCAATGGAGCCTACTGAAACCATTGACGAGCTGAGTGTCAGATTCACCAATCAAGTCAATGTTATCAATGGGTTGGGGAGGTCGTTCACCAACAAGGAGATGAACACCAAGATCTTGAGAGCGTTGCCCCGACAGAAGTGGCTTCCATTTGCTACTTATTTACGTCGCTCTGATCTAATGCTCTAACTCCTGATGTTATATTTTCAGAATTAAAATCGGAGGAATTCGAGCATAGCCTACCCCAAAAGTGCTTAAGCGCTCCAGCTGACACACGGTTCGACCACGCCTTCAAGGCAACAATCGGCAATACCGAAGCCAAGCCTATTTCCTCAAGCAAAGCCGTGGCCACATCGATAGCAAAGTCTTCGAGACTTCGAGCCCCGATCGCCTAGCACCGATGGCTCTCAAATATCGAGGGAAGAGGAGAGAGTCGAAAGGCCGAGGAAATACAACCGAGATTCTTCCTCGGGTAAGAAAGACTATCATAAAAAGGAAGAATCTAATCCTTCTACTCGAATACGGGAAATCGGAGTCTGCCGCCGGTCCGTCTAAAGACTCACTGGTAAGAGCGTGCAGAACATCTACCCGCTACAACCGCAAGAAGGAGGGACACTATCGCACGATTGTCCCGAACTCTCGGTGCTCAAAGAGCGTAACGGCGAGCCGGGAGAAAGAAGTTCGCCGAGAGACGGCAGGCCTATATAGCCGGAGAGATATCCGACAACTCAATTGAGGAGGATACATTCATGTATTCTTCTCGAAGACGAAGCCGCGTTCGTCGCGGTTGAGGTCGCAAAGACGGTTCTCGATGAGTCGACCGAATACCGTCTCGATGGCCGGAGAAGAGGCCGAGGTAAATTCTAAACGCATTATTACCTCTTCTTCACACAAAGACACAAGACACGTGCTCGGTCACAGATGATCCTCTAGATGTGGTACAAGCCTACGACGATGTGTTAGAGGAACAGATTCAGCTGAGCAGAGAGTTTAGCAGAACCATCCAGGAACTTGAACAGGTAAAGGCTGAGAATCAGAGACTTTCTTCGATTGTCGGGTCTCCACCGAGTCGGTGGATCTAGTTGCGAGACTCAAGGAAGAGATTGAATCTCTTATGACTAAGTCTCGGCTTCAAGAGACTCGGATCTCGGTCCGACCAAGGACAATTCGAGAAAGAGACCGAAATAGCCAAGCTCGGTCGAAGCTCACAGACGTGCAGAATGACTATGACTCACTCAGAAGGAGTGACGAAGTCTGGAGAGGATTGATGACCGAACAATACCGGGAGCTAAGGAGAAGCTTGAAAGCATGCTTAGAGCTCAACGGTCAACTTTCGTGAAAGAAGGCCCGGGCTATACCCACGAAGCTTCTACCTCCAAAAGCTCAGCAACCCCTGGCCGATAGGTTCGTCGGAGGAAAGGTGCAAGCCGCTAACACCACACCTCGGGCGAAAAACAAACGAGAAAATAATTACACCTCGCCCGAGTAGCAACAAGCGGTGACCAAAGGTTCCAGCCCTAGGACACCGCGATCAAATTCGGGGGGGAATCAAGAAGGTCGGATGGGCGTAAAGCATACAAGGAGCCACTGTATGAGCACCCGGCTCGGCACGGCTCGTACTACTATGAGCCCGGGGTCGGGAGAAGCGCTAAGACTCGAGAAGAAGAAAGCGCATGAACCCAAAATTATCGGCAGAAAGTCGGTATCTCCAAGTCCTGTGGAGAAGAAAGCCGATAAGGTTTAGAAGAAGAAGTCTCGGAACTTCTAAGGTCCCGAGACAGATCCGGGTTCCGAAATCACCCACTAACCCGTAAGGACCCAATCGAACCAAAGGGTACCTAAAAATGCCTCTGTTTTGCGGGTGCATAAGGACCCGTGGATAGTGGACAATGGCCGCTCGAGACACATGACCTACCGGAAGAGCTCGCCGACCAACTACGTACAAGAAGATGGTCCCGCATTGAATTCGGTGACAATTCCAAAGGCTACACAAGGGGATACGGAACGCCGAACATTGGGATCGCCACGGTTCCAAGAGTAACATATGTTGAAGGACTTCAACATAATCTCCTTTCGATCGATCAATTTCGTGATAATCTTAACAGAGTAATCTTTGACGCCGGTTTCGTGATATTGTTGACAAATCTACAGGGGAAAACAAGTGTTATCGGGTTCGCGGAGGAAGAACATCTATGTTGCAAACTGGAATACCGTGAGAACCCGAGGCTTGCTTGCTCGCACGTACTAAATCAGGTAACAAGTCAGTGGCTATGGCACAAGAGACTCGGCCACCCGAACTTCAAGACCATGAACAAGCTCGTCAAGAACTCTAAAGTCGGAGGACTACCCAACGAATCGTTTATCAAAGACGAAATTGTGAAGCGTGCACGAAGGGAAAGCAAACAAAGAGTAGCAATCCACCTAATCCGTCACCTTCCACCGATGGAATCCTTCAACCGCTTCACATGGACTTATTCGGGCCGTCTCTCCAGGTGACTATAAGAGGCAAGAAGTATGCCCTCGTCGTCATAGACGACTTCTCGAGATATACTTGGGTCATCTTCATCGCCAACAAATCGATGTTCGGACCGAGTTACCTAATCTATCGAAGAAACTCGGTGTGGAAAAGAACATCAAGATTAAGAAGATACGCTCGAGACGGAGGAACAGAGTTTCTAAACTCAGTAGTTAAGACATACTTGCGATAAAGAGGGAATTCAGCACGAGACATCACGCGCGCGCCCTCGCCAGAACGGACTTGCTCGAACGTAAGAACGAGAACTCTCAAAGAAGCAGCAAGAACGCTCCTCGCAGATTCTCGGACTACCCTCAAAGTTTTGGGGCCGATGCTACCGACACCGCCCCGTTACACTCGGGAATCGATCACTACCGACACAACAACACATGAAGACGCCATACGAACCGTGGAAAGGGAGAATTCCTTCTATTTCTCATTTTCATGTTTTCTGGTTGTCCTTGCTTTATCCACAACAATGGGAAAGATCGGTTGAAGGTCTTTGATAGCAAATCTCGATCAAGGAGTATTCTTAGGATACTCCCGAGTCGATAAAGCCTTCGTGAGTTTTTAACTATCGAACTCTTTGCGTGGAGGAAAGCCCTCATGTTGTTTTTGATGAATTTGTTACCGAGAACGAGGAAAGATACAAAGTCAAGTATCGAGGATGTCGGCAGCAAGCTACGGGATCTCGAACTAAATGACAAAGCTGAAAAGATCCAAGCATTGTTGGGATGATGAGTCGGAAGATGAAGAAATTCGGACTCGGCCCAACAAGCAATGTAGCTAACCTAGTTGATTCTATCGAACAGAATCAACAACGAGGTAACTTCGGTCGATGAGGAAGCCCCCGTGGTAACCGAGACCTCTACCGAGAATATAAACTCGGGGGGAACGATTAATGTTCCCGAGATAAATGCCCCGAACCACGGAAACTCGGTAGATCCTAACCTTCTTACCGAATTACTACGGCCACAAAATAGTACTACTGAAATGCCTAATACACCTACCGACCGTGCGAAGTGGTATAAGAAGAAGAAGCCCGACTCGGGCGTTCGTGGCTCGATGCTCATTCTTCGGATCTTATCATTGGAGATCCATCAGCAACTATAAGGACGAGATCAAGATTAAATCAAGGAGAAAGCTCACTTTACTCTTGTTTTTCGTCTACGTAGAAGAACCTCGGTCGATAGAGGACGCACTTAAAGATGCTCGACCGGGTCATTGCTATGCAAGAAGAGCTGAACCGGTTCGTCGAAATGAAGTTTGGGAGCTTGTCGACGGACCTAAACATCGGCACGTGATTGGAACTAAGTGGGTCTTCAAGAACAAGCGAGATGAAAACAACGTCATTGTCGAAATAAAGCTCGACTAGTTGCTAAAGGATACGATCGGGCGAGAGGGAATTGACTTTGATGAAACATTTGCTCCGGTCGCCCGATTGGAAGCCATTCGTCTTTTCCTAGCTTATGCAACACATCGGAGATTTAAGGTATATCGGATGGAAGTGAAGTCGGCTTTTTCGAACGGCGTACTAAAGGAAGAAGTCTACGTGGAACAACCGCTCGGCTTTCAGCAGGGACATCGGGTGTACGAGACTTAGGAAAGCTCAGTATGGGTTAAAACAAGCACCCGGGGCTTGGTATGATACCCTATCGGACTTTCTACTTGAGAAAGGTTTTCAAAAGGGGACGGTAGATCGCACCCTATTCAAGCATAAAGTCGGAAGATGACATTCTACCGGTGCAAATCTACGTGGACGACATCATTTTCGGCTGCGTAAACGAAGTTATATGTCGGCCAGTTCGAGAAGATGATGAAAGAGAAATTCGAGATGTCCATGATGGGAGAGATGAATTATTTCCTTGGATTTCAAGTAAAACAATCGGTGAAGGAATCTTCATCAATCAAGCCAAATACACTCGAGATCTTCTCAAAAGATTCGGTACGTGATTCCAAAGCAAACCAGCCAAGATCCCCATGAACACGAACTTTAAAATCGATCTAGACAAAGAGGGAGCTTCGTTAACTCTACCGATTATAGAGCTATTATTGGTTCTTTACTTTATTTAACGACTAGCCGACTCCGACATAACTTATCGCCGTAGGTATATGCGCAAGATTTCGAGCGAATCCCAAGCGAAGTCATCTAGACTCGCGAAGAAGATTCGCGATACCTAAGAGGAACACCCGAGGCCGGGTTATGGTATCCTCGCCGATGATAATCTAATACCGACGAGTTATTCTCGATGCCGATTATGCGGGATGCGGGATAGATCGAAAATCAACTTCCGGAACATGTCGGTTCCTAGGCGAAAGAAGCCGATATCGTGGTTTTCAAAGAAACAAAGACTTAGTAGCTACGTCCACTACCGAAGCCGAGTACATGGGCCGCAGGAAGTTGTCGTGCCCGGATCCTTTGGCTTCGACAACAATTGAGAGATTATGGTATAACTCGGGATGAAGTGCCCATCTACTCGTGACTCCACCACCGGTGCAATAGCTATAACTCGGAACCCGGTTCTACATACCGGATGCAAGCACGTGGACATTCGACACCACTTCATCGGAGACCATGTCGAAAAGAAGGACATCGGGATGGAGAAAATCCATACCGACAAGCAAAAGGGCGTATATACCGACCAAACCACTAGCCGAGAACAAAGTTCGGAGAACTATCGGTTGAGCTAGGTCTGCTAGATCCTACCGAGACAAGTCGGAGAGAAGCCGACTACCGATAATAATATACTTAGCAACAATGTGTATCGGTATGGAATCAGCACGACAAGTCGAGAAAACTTAGTACATATGACTCGGTTGGGAGATGCACACTTGTACACAACAAGGGAGAACATGGTCATCAGCACAACCATCCTCCCGATAAATGATGGTAACCACTGATAAGTTCGATCAAGAGGTTTGCGTAGTATCGTTACTTAATTTGTTCGAAGCATGCCGCATTTAATGCATCGGCCGCTTGCATTCGGTTGCCTAGGAGCATTTATTCCTTACCATTTATTATGTTTAAGGTTTGAGGAAAGGTCGGCAGGACTCCTCGCCCGCGTAATTAATGCTCTCGTCGCGCATTTAATGCATGTCTTCTCCATTAGCTTTATTACGTATATCTATATCTTTGGCGGCTATTGTAATCATTCTTTTATAACATTTAATCTTAGCCGCCCCTTGATTTTGAAAGATTAAATTTGAACCGTGCGATTCAAACTAAAGATCAAACTCAATATACAAAATCTTTCATCTTCTATCAACTCCTCACTTTTCGCCATTCTCATATCTTAGAGCTTTTTCTTAGCGATTCGAGTTACCTTCCTTACATCCTCATTCAAACCGCATTGCTATATCTCTTTTCAAGCTCTATTTCACGGTAATGTATTACTATCCGCCGATAGCTACTAACTTACTCTATTTTCAAGTGCTAACAATTTGTTTTGCGGATTTCGATGGCGGTAGTACGGACTCCCGAGAAGATGGTTGAGATCATGACCATCCGGGTTCGGTTTGAGCCGACGATGGCTCTCCCAAGCAGTGGACGTTTCATTTTTGGAGCCGGTTTTTGGCGCCCTTGAGAAGTCGTGGCCGGCAACTCTTATGTCGAGGCATCCCCGTTCTCATCCGCCGAGACAAGTTGTGGAGGCCTACTACAACCGGAAATCATTAGCCTCGGGAGGAGAAGAAGCATCCTTTGGATACGGTAGGAAATTGCCCCAAATCGGTGGAGGGAGGCTACCCACTCTTTCAATATCTCGGAGGCTCTCGTTCAAGCTTTTCAACTCCCCTCACTGGTATCTCTCCCATTGGTTATAAGGAAAGGGAGATAAATAACTACGTCCAAAAGTTACGTGGACGCAGCGACATAGTGTTCAAGACGGCGCTTCGGAGAAATCTTTTGTTACCTCGCACGGGGTTTAGCTTACGTTGTCTCTCATATCTCGACGAGCTCAATGGATCCTATGATCGGCTTTCTAAGCCGAGGATACAACCGATGATGATCATAGACGATGGAGTAGAAGTGAACTGGGCCGACTACTATACTACTCGGTCAAGGCCCAAGCCCGGAAGTTCACTACTTCGCCTACTCGGAGAGAGGAAGCTAACCAAGACAGGCAAGCTCCTATTCGGCACCAAGATGTCGGTGCCGATAGAGAGTGTGGTACGAATCGCTCGGCTTTTGAGGACTCAAAGTCTTTTGATCTCAAGAGTATTAAATTTATGACAAAGGCTGGAGCGAAAAGTCAATTGGCAAGGGGCCACTCGAACCGAAGAGAGCGGCGTCCGCTCGCCCCCTAACCGTCCAAGTGCCAAAGAAGAGGAGGTTGGCTAAGACTCGACCTGCTGAGGTCACAGTGGCTCGGCCCACTTACCATTATTCGGCCCGGCTCCTCCTTCTATTCAAGAGGAGCAACTACTCGATTCGAATCTTGGAATCGAGGGAGCGACGATCAAGGACAAGGTCCAAGTGATCAGCTACGAGGAAACAGAGTCCGACAAGAGGGAACCGTCACCCGAACCTACTCGCTGAGTGGACAACAACCGACACCACTCGATCGCGTGCTTGCAATGAGATTCGACTAGAGATACCGGAAATTGCCGAGCACGCAGATCTGGTTGAAATAGCAAGAAGGACAAGAGCTCGAGATGCTCTTAAGGTTTTTTGACCTTTGGGACATTCTTATTGACTTTGCCAAATCCCAGCAGTCACCGGATGAGCTACGACGGAGGAGCAAGAGCTCCAAGCCAAGATTGGATTCGGAGAGCCGCTGATGTGGCGTCTTTCGAAGATTTGAGAGCTACAATGCTCTATTTACCGAGCTTGAGAGCTCCGATCGAAACTTACTCCGCCCCCATCTCCACCTTCGATAAAGGTGATAATGATGATCAAGATGAGGAGATGGATGGCAAACCCAAGGAAGCGGCACCGGGGAGAATCTGCAGAGGGACAAACTCCCCAAGAGAAGAGCCCAACACCACCCATAGTCACATCCGGTGAGGCTACAACCGCTCCGAAGTACAGTAGGGAGCGAGTTGATCTCGTTCTACGAGCAGAGGCTCGGAACCGGCTCTTATCGGATACAACCCATCGGTTCCGTGTCCTCACGTTACGTCAACGAGGGCTATCAAACGCCAAGGTGAGAAAAATCGACTCCTAGCCAAAGATGTTCATTTTAAATGGGAGAAGTACACCAAGGCTCGGAACGAAGCTCTAAGTAAGTTGGCCGCCGACATCTCCACCCCTAAAGAGGCTTCTCGGCCCGGATTTCAAGGAGATAGTTGAGCGAGGCCCTAAGTGCTCAAAAGTCCGATTTAACAAAGACAGAGTCGGTTGCTTGCCACTCAGCATAAAACTTTCTCGGAACAGCTGACTCAGGCCATGAAAACAATTCAAGGCTTCATTGATGAGAGAAACAAGATAGCAACCACCTCTCTTCAAACAACCATCAAGCAACAAGCTGAGGCCTTAAAAGCCATTCGTAAAGAAATGACAGAATCAAATGATCAAGCTCTGCTGACACTCCGACAGGAGTCAGCCGCTCAGTTGCAGAAATCTAGAGCTGATCAGGAGAAAGACTGGGAAAACTACTGCAACTTGGTCAGTGATTTTGATGACACAGTTACCCGGATCAAAGATTACGTGCGATGCACCGGAGCGAGACGTAAAAGCTATCCGCACCTCCCCGGCGAATATTGCGATGCCAAAAAGGGGGAAGATTTTGTGAAAGATGAACCCGATACGGATACGGTGACGTCCGGATCCTTGAGGGACGGGCTCGGGAGGCGGGACCCTCCTCGGCCAGCAGAGCCCTCACCGCAGAGATTCAGGGGGAACGAGGCTCGGGAGGCGGGACCAACTACTCGAAAGGTACATCTACCGAGGTCCTTCTCCTTGATTTCCCACTACAAGCCACCCCCATCTCCTCTTCACCGTGCACATAGATGAAATCGCTCAATTCCTTGAAGAGCCACTGAAGAAGAAGAGTCTCAACAGTACCGCCGCAGAGGTCGGGGAAGGAAATCGCTATCGAATCCACTACTCCTTCCTCCCCGATCAAGAAGTTTAAATCAAAAGCGGAGCAAGAGGCATTCGACCTCGGAATAGCCCAAGAGCTGCAAGACAAGTTTGGACCCGGGAGCGTCGGCTAGAGGAGGCGGTGAAGGACGAAAAAAGCCTAAGGGCAAAGGCGTCGGGGGCAAAGGAAAGAGAAAGGTCATTAATACAATCGAAGAGCAAAAGAAGAAAGCCCAAGAAGAATTTGCTAAGGCTCTTCCGATCGAAATCAAAGCTCTTGCTCGTAGTATTCCCATATCTACTCTTACACTGAGCGAGATAGCGGAAGATCAAACGACACGGGAGGCGACGGCTGCAAGGACCGAGTCTCGGACGAGGAGACACTAGAGCGATCGCTCTCCGTGAGAAGAAAAGGATGGGCCGACCCGGCAAGAATGAAAAGCCTATCGATAAACCAAAGGCCGATCCAAGAAGGCGGATCCCGAGAGGATCTAAGTTCATCGGGGGCCCCCACATCAAGCAACAACCGATTCGGCATGTGGATAAGTGGGTGCCGGCTGATATGAATGAACATTGGGAGAGATTGAAAGAAACTTTTATCAAAGGCTACTACGTATGGCGCATTTACCCACTTGATCGCCCGACCGATCAGCTCTTTGAGGAGTTGATTACGAGATTTAATGTTGAATTCGGTGAACGGCTGAAGCAAGTCATAGAATCACGAGAATGTAACCTTCCGTGCCCCGGCTTTCCGACGTATTCCACCGCCGAGACTTGCTAGTGGACTGCCGAGCACTAAGGACATAGAAAGAGAAGTGGAGGAAGCCGCCTACGATCCGAGTCCGCTCCCGAGAAAGGCCGGATGATAACTTGGAGATCCGGGAGATTCGAGCTAGAGTGTATAAATACTATTACCGGATCCTCCCGAGGAAAAATCCACCGACTTCAAGAAGAAAACGCGAAGTTCAAGAAGCAGACAAGCGGTGATTTTTTTTCTCCTCATCTTTTGTAATAGCATAGGAACTCGTAATTCTTGATATATATATCGGTTTCTCGCTTGCTAGACAATTACTCATTGTCTTTCGGCCTTTTACTTTGTGTTTACACTACCGATCACCAAGTGATCGACACACACTCACATCGGTTTCTACGATCTTGCCTTTCTCTCTCACCCTTGAAGTTCATTTACTATTATCGGTTTTTCCTCGGATGCTTTAAGGGGGAAATTGTTGTCGATAGGACAAGTATCTTTAATAGATATTAGAGTATAGAGGTTTTGGCATCATCAATTAGGGGAAATTGTTGGATATGAGTCAAGTAGATTGATACTCAAATGTTTCTAGGGTTAAAAGAAATTGGGGAAATCATAGTAGTACTATGGAATTGAAGATCCCAAAACCGAGCCGATATCGGTAGATTAGTGTGTCGATAGGATTAGCCGATGTATAGGTTAGACTTGATGTAATGCTTATTATTTTGTCTAAGTCCTGTACGGGGTAGTTGTTGAACCGATCTTCGATGAAGATACTTTTCGAACCCCACGTCATCGGTGTAATCGCTTGCATTCTTCGTCGCCACGCGATATCAAACTCGGTTGAAGATCCCGCATCGGTGGCCCGGACCTCGGCAGAAGCATTCTCTACAAGCCGATGGTCATCGGTAGAAGAACCAGGTGCAAGCAAGTATACCTTCGCGATCGACCAACCGACTATCGAAGCTCACTTTATCGGTCGGACGACTCACCGAAGAAGACAGACTTTCGAGCATCGTATCCGACGTAAAAGCGACCCAGCACTTAAAGTCCCTTCAAATGTTCAGCAGAAGACATACGAGGTAGTTTGAACGGTCAACTCTGACACTCACCAACTACAAACCTCGACCAATGAGAAGCCGACAACGCTTACCTACTCTACACGGTAAAAAGTTTGCTCTCATGAACGCACATTAATCGCACCGCCGCAACAAAGTTGAATAGTGGCCGTTTTCTTTGGACGCTTGTGACACGTGGCATCGTCGTCTCCAACGGACATATGTCACAACTCACAACTATAAATAGAGAAGGATTTGAAGATTTCAAGAAGAGGAATATATACGCGAAATCAAGGGAAATCATTCAACCTCACAACGCTCTAGAACCTTCAAGCTTATCCAGAGACGAACTAGTTTTCATAGAACACTTCTTGTAGTTCATCTCTCTAGAGCACTTTGATCCCTATCTTCTCTAGACTAAGCTCATTGCTAGATTCATAGCTTAGATCCGAAGGAGTTCACATTTAGTGAATTGTTCTTGTTGTAAGAACTCCTTCTCAGTTGGAGAATATTCCCTCCCTTCTAAACTTAGGTTTGGATTGTAAAGTCGCTAAGGACTATAACTTAGAGGGAACCGTCCGGTGCACGGTATCCCCGCTCGAGGCTTGCTCGAGAATAATCAACAAGTTCTCCTGCCTTGTTCAGGACCGTGGACGTAGGATCTTGCGTATCCGAACCACGTTAAATCGCTTGTGTTCATTTACTGTTTTATTGCATAGCTTTCAACTGACTTGAAAATCATAAGTTTGCATAAAACGTATTTTATAAAGTGCACAGCCAAAAGATTTAACTTGCAAAAACGCATTTTCAAAAGAGACGATTCCGGGCCTAACACTTATCCGCACTACAGTCTCCGACTGAGTTTCGTAATACTGACATCAGTCAGTAGAAGAGCTCAGAAGCTGACTCACTTTGACCCCAGTGATCGAAGGCTTACTTGGCACTGTTCATCAGTTGCAAACATCAGCTTCAGCTGACCTTCACTGAGAAAAAGAAACAGAGCTCAGGTGTATTCACCCCCCCTTCTACACCTGACTTTTCGTCTCCGGACCAACATCTTGTTTCAGCCAAAAGAACTCAGCACTAAGGAACTCAGTTGAGGTGTTTCAGAACCCACTGAATCTGCAAAGGAAATCGAACCAAGTACTGAATATCTCAAAAGAATGTAAGTAGAAGACAACTCAGTAAAAGGTCTGATAAATTAGAGGAAGTCAATTCAGTATGCTCTTGAAGTTTGAACAAATCTCACCAACTCTCTTAACCTCGACCAATGAGGATCTGCCAGCACTATACCTGCTCTGCCATAAAGCTGCTCCCTAGACTGAAAAAGAACATTCAAATTGAAAATGGTCGTTTTTCTTGTCGTATTCGACACGTGTCCAGACCTTTTCCAACGGATCTATTCATGAGTTGAGACTATAAATAGAGAAGAGTCTTCATGCAGAGAAGAACAACCGGGAACCAAAGCATTCTAGCATTCAAACTCTCTAGCGATCTTAAAGCTTAACACAATGAAGAACTCATACACCGTGAGATCATTTTATTTCTTCACTCTAGAGATCCATTGTTCCCCTTCTCTATTATAAACGATTATTGTAATATCTTAAGCTTAGAAAACTCAAAGGAGTTCAAATTACTAAACCGTTCTTATTGTAAGAACTCCTTCTTAGTTAGAGAAAATCAAACCTCGTGTTTGAACTTATAAAGTCACTAAGACTATAACTAGAGTGTATGTCAAGCGTACAGATCGACTGAGACTTGCTCAGTATAAGTAATCAAGAACTCCTGCTTTGTTCAAGACAATGAACATAGGATCCAGCGTATCCGAACCACTTTAAAAACTGCTTGTGTTGATTTATTGTTTCATTGATTAACTATTCATATTACATTCAACTGAACTTTAAAATTGCACTCATCATAAAACGTGTTTTCAAGCTGAGACGAAAATTATTTTGGGCCTACACTTCCGCATTATATCTTATACTGAATTATTGTTCACTAACTGAAGTCAGTAGACAAGACTCAGTAGACAGATACTCTATGACCACGCAATATAGAAAGCTTATTTTGCTAACTGACTCGTTCAATAGCACTATTCAGTAAATACTGACTTTCGCATTTGAGTTGAAATTTGCAGCCAGTTATATTCACCCCCCCCCCCCCCCCCCCCACACACACACCCACCCACCTGAATGCTTGTCTTTGGACCAACAAGGCTAATTCTCCCTCAAAAGTAGGTGAGAGATCTTGCCCCCTCTAAAATAGGGGAAGGTTTAGGGGATTGTTGGAGAGAAGAAATTGGAAAAAAAATGACGGAATAACCTATAATAGGGGACCCTTGGAGATGACCTTATATAAAAAAAGTGTGGAGAGTATAGTAGAGGGTAGACACCTACTACCTATATGCAAATCCTCTATCTACATGCAAGCTCACTATCTACAATGTTAAAAGACAAATTATCTTGCCAAGATTTCAAACAAAATGACATAATTGTCATAAAGAGTGAATAATGATCTTCGTAAGATCTTTCCAAAGTAGAATAACTTTGTCGGGAGAGAAATCTTTCTCTTGAGGTAAAATATTCTCGTTGTAATTCATCTAGCTGAGACAATTGTCTTCAATTATTTTTGGATATCTTCCTTGCTTTGATTTTGATGCAGAAGATTTTTCTTTATTCTTGAAATTCTCAACTAAAGCTTCCTTCATGGCTTCAAAAATATCTTCAATCGAAGCTCCCTCATTTGGATATTGAGCTTCTTGAAAATCAGTGTCTTGATTTGCTGAAGACATTGAAATATCTGATTTACCAGATTGACGAGACAGTGTCTTCTTTGAATGTTACCAACAAATCCTTTTTTACTTCGTCGAGATATTCCTTGATCATTTTCTCCTTGGATATAACCCAGACTTTAATCTCAATTTTCTTGAGATATGCTCAAATAGAGAATGAAATTCCTTTCTTAGTTTAAGCTTGATCTACTCTCCATATTTTTCAAGACTATCATTAATACGACATATAATATCAATACAAAAAATATGTCATGTTTCTGGGTTTTGTTCTATCATTTTTTTCCCAGAATGTGGAATGTGAGACTCTTTTTATACAGGGGATCATGTCCTCAGTATATCCAAATTTTGGAGTCCATTTCTAGATCTAATGAATTGGAAATTCTGTAAAGAAATATAGAGAAGATATTCCTTCCACACGTAATTCTTTTTTCTTGAATTTTAAGAATTCTTGGTGAAATATCCACCTATCTTTCAGACTTTTGTTTAAAATAATCTAGTAAGATTCTCACCGAAGTGTCATAAATATTGTTACCATCTAATAAATCATATAGGTATGTCGAAGTTATAAACTTCTGAACAGATTTTAATAAACCAAGAATATTTTTCTTGGAATTTTCATCTAGAAAAACTTTTAAAAAAAGTATCCTGATAATCCCATAAATTATATTTAGTGGGAGTTTTGTTATGTAGATAACAAAATTCTTTTTGTCTGTATGGAGATATTCTCATTCTTCCATAGATATAATCATTTTTATAACAATTATAGAGAAGTTATAAACTTTTTTTTGTCTAGTTGTAAAATGCTGGATTTCACACCTATTATTAATAAGTATATTTTCATAATATTCTCGAAACTTATAAGTTCGAGCTGCTTATGATGCATTTTCAAAATACCTTTGCATGATATCCCATGGATATTTTTTCCATTTATGATGTAAGAGATATTCTCTTCATCATTTTCCTCAGTAACTATTGAGGAATAAGTAGAATAAGTAGAAGTATTATCCTGTTTTTGAGTGTTACCCTCTTTTTGTTTCTTAAATTCCAGAAATTCTTAGAAATCTTTGTCATGTGACAAGTCTGCAGCTATAAACCTTTGTTTTTCATGTTGAGCCAGAATTTTCAGTTGTGAGCTTTTGCCTCCCCTTCCTCTATAAGAGAAGACCTCTATAAGAGGAAGGTCCTCTTCCTCTATAAGACATTCCTGCAAAACTCATTGGATATATTCTAGAGTTAAGAAATCATGAAGATTATTTTCTTCCTGTTTCTTATATATAATTTCAAAATCAAATAGAGCTAAATGAGTCTGCCACCTAACAAATATTTCTTTTGAAACATCATGTTTAAAATCTTTATTAAACATATAAAGTTTGTAGATTTGCAATCAGTTTTTATGATAAAAAATCTATTATATAAATCATCTTAAAATTTCAAAACACATTTTACTATGGCTAAAATCTCTTTAGATATAGTAGCATAATTATTTTGAGAATTATTCCATTTTCTTGAATGAAATCTTACAAGATATTCTTGTTTTGTTTGAGGATTTACCTGCTTAAGGATTCCTCCTTCGTAACCAATATATGAGGCATCTGTCTCAACAATTTTACCCCAATTGGGGTTATTAAGAATTAAACAAGGTAAAGTTTTAACTTTGCTTTTAATGTGTTATACAACCTTAGTGTGTTGTTCTGTCCAAGGATTTGAAGCTTTTTAAGCCTATCATAAATGATGGTTGTGTCTTGGGCAATATCTCTATAATATGACGAAATATAATTCAAACTTCCTAAAAATCATTGAAGCTATGTTTTATCAGTAATTCCATCAGTAAAATTTGCAGCAAACTCAATACTCCTATTAATTGGAATTATATGTCCTTTTTTCTATGTTGTGTCCTAAAAATCTGATTTATTTGAGATAAATTCATTTTTGGCGTAGATATAACTAGCCCACTTTTAACAATGATATCTTTAAATATCCCGAAATGCTTAAAATGCATCTCTATATCTTTAGAAAATACTAAAATATCATCAATATAAACTATACCCCCTCCGTTCCATAATTCTACTCCCTTATACCTTATCGGGTTGTCCCAAAATTCTTTTCCACTTTCCTAAAATAGAAAATTATTACACACACTTTTGTCGAGGGCCCCACCATCTTACTCACAACCAACTACTCTCCTAAATTATCATGCCCAGAAGAAAGGGGACTAGAATTATGGAACGGAGGGAGTAATAAACTCACTATACAGGGAGAAAAAACCATTCATAATCTTCTGAAATTTAGAAGGTGTATTTTTCAATCCAAATGACATAACATTACATTCAAATTGTCCTATTGGAACATTGAAAGCAATCTTATATACATCAGATTTATTAATTTGAATCTGCCAGTATCCTGACTTCAAATCAAATCTTGAAAATATAGCGTAATCATATAATTTGTCTAATAAATCTTTTTTTATTAAGAATATGATATATAATTCATTTTAAGACTTTATTAAGGGATTTATAGTTAATTCTAATCTTGGTACTCCTCTCTCTTGCTTATTAACATAAAAATCGTACAAGATCAATAAATTTTTAAGGATTGATTAATCCTTTATGTAATAAAGACTCAAATCCTTTATGTAATAAAGACTCAATTTCTTTTCTACATAATTCTAAATACTAATAATTTATTTGACAGGGTCTAGCCTTTGTTGGAATTCTTTTTTCATCAAAATCTTCCTCATAAGGAAGAGAAACAATATGTTTCTTTCTTCCCAAAAAACATTTGGATGTTCATTACAAATTTTTAACGAGAAATGATTTATAATCAATTCAAAATTATTCTTTTAATTGACAATTAGTATTCGAAAGAATTTGTAGCTCTTGTAGATAATGGAGCCGACTTATATGTTATGCAAGAAGGATTAATATCCACTAGGTATTTTAAGAAAACAACTCATACATTGTCTCATGCAAGAGGTAATAAATTAAAAATAGATTATAAATTATCAAAATAAATATTTGTATTAATAAAAAGTTTATTGAAACAAGTTTCTTATTTGCTAAAGATATTACTAACCAGTAACCAAGTTATACTTGGAATGCCTTTTTTAATGAAGATCTATCCATTAAAAAGAGTAGATAAAGAAGGAATCATGAAAACTTTTAAAGGGAATAATATTTTTAGTAAATTTATTTATGAATCTTTTACTAAAGTTCTACATAAAGTTTATGATAATATTTCTCAAAAAAGAAATCAATTTTATTATTTGAAGCAAGAATTAAATTTTATTACTATTGAAGAAAAACTCCGGTGAAATATTTTTCAAGATTGACTGGGATTACCATTATAATTAGGATTGATAACATTATTCATTGATTTATACATTTTATAAATAATACCCATATATCACCATTGTAAAATACAGACCATGAGTCAAATTTGAAAATCAAAAGAATTCTACAATTGTGAATATAAGTTATATTGAGGAAACTATTTTTTGTTCTCATTTTGAATTGCTCCATAGTGTTTTTTCAAAATCCTTACTTGTTGTGTTCTGTATTTGTGTAATCTAGGCGGTAATATGTTCAAAGATTATTGAATGCAAATATAAGAAAATATATAATTATTGATTGAATCGGGCAAGAAATCCAGCAATTAAATATAATTCCCCAATCCAGTCAGCCAAATCAAGTAGGTCATTGACTAAGGAAATATCACATTATCAAATTATCAATACAGTTTCCCTTTGGTTTTACAACTATGGCGTTATCGTAATTTGATGCAATAAGGAGGCCATTTCAGTTTCTCACCAAACAGCCCCCACTATTTACTCGGTCGCATCGTTCAGACCGTCCTTTCTGTTCTCCGATCCTTCCTTCACCTGATTTTCCCTCTCCTCGAGTAGTATCCACTTCGATCGACCCCCTCCCCGCCAAGCAATGGAAGAAGACAAGTCATTCTTCTCCACCTCAGAGCAGATAAACCACTCCGACGATAACAACCACGGTTGGCAGAAGGTCACCGCCAAAAAACAGCGGAAAAATCAGAACAAGAAAGCTGCCGCTGATTTACCTAAGGTGCCTAACGGATCGATAATCGGACCGGACAAAAGCAGCGTTTTCAAGGGCTTGGAGAAGCACGCCGAGGAGCGGCGCCGGAAATTGGAGGCGCAGCGCGCCGCCGCAGTTTATGACGATGATGACAGTGGGATTCATGGGAGATCGAGGAATAGTCGTGGAATCGATGAGGACGATGACGATCTAAGCAGCGATGCTGATGTTAAGAAGAGTGGGGTGGAGGTGAATAAGAAGGAGAAGCCTAAGAAGGTTAAGAAGCCTAAAGTCACTGTATTGGAGGCTGCCGCGAAGATCGACGCCGATGATCTCGCCGCCTTTCTTTCTAGCGTTTCGGTATTTTTGTGCACTGATTGGATCTCAGTCTGTTCGTTCTGTTTTATTGGATTAGAGAAATTTATGTTTTTTTTTTTTTTTGTGATAGGAATCGTATGAAGGGCAGCAAGATATACAATTGATGAGGTTTGCGGACTACTTTGGGCGTGCATTTTCCGCTGTTAGTGCGTCGCAGTTCCCGTGGCAGAAGTTGTTCAGGGAGTCTGCTGTGGCGAAAATTTCTGATGTGAGTTGATCGGGTTTTTATTCAGTACCTTTGTTTCTGGGTCGAACTTAAAATTTGGGTCTCGAGGCAATCAGATGGTTTAAGCTGAGATAATGGCACACACTGCATGCAGCGATAAGTATTGATTCTGGTTCAATTAAATAACATATCTTGTAGTTTTTTAGAGCAATTGCATTTGTGAACTTTAAGAACAACATCTTGAATTAAAAATGTACTCATCACCCCTCTTGTATGACTCAAAACATTGGATGGTACCTTAGTACATGTGCAGATTCCCGGCCCTATCATTGACGTTTTTCCTGTTCTGATTCACATGCTTTGATTGAGATTTCATTTCTTATATTATTACTTGTTTATCTTAAAAGAGTAAGACACAATGGCATAATTTCTAAACATTCATTTACTTTTGATAAAGAAAGGTTATCAACTTTTGTGTTCTGCAAAATTTACATGCTAAGTTTTAGATTGACGTCCGTATTCGCTTGGTTTATATGAAGAACTGAAACTTTGAAATAAGATATCTACCCGTTTGCATGAATTGTTCCTGATGATTCACAGGGTTTGATTTCTTAGTTCTGAATGTAATGCTTTGATAGATATTCTTCTGTTATCAGTCTCTACATTTTCTATTTTCATTTGTGCGAGACCACGGCATATTAATTGTGTTCCTCACTTACTATCATATACTTGCATTGTATACAGACAGTTAAGTAACTCTATTGCCATTTGAGGGGAAGCCATGCTTTTGGTTGTCGACCATCTTAGCATGTTACTTCTGGGTTTTCTAGATGTTCACCGTGACTAGTTTGAAGTTCTTTTTTTGTTTGCTTCTTCTTTGAGTAGGGATTATTTGAATACTCTTGCATTTTCTGGTTATCAAATATTATTCTAATGGAATTATACAATGAATTTGCTTATTTCAAGGATAGAAATAAAAGTGCAGCTAAAGAACCATGGCGTAAGTGCAGTAATTTGTTTTTATCATATTTAAGTTAGGTAGAATGTGATTCATTGAACAAAAGAGAAATGGAAGTTATTTCTGTAAAAAAAGATGATGAACAAAAAGATCCATTAGGCTATTGACAAATACCAGAAGGAAAGCCAAGGAACCACATTGCAGAATTTTTTTTTCCTCCCCGTTACGAACATGAGGATTTTTTTGTGTTTATTCGGCACATGATGTTATGGAAACATTTTTTTTATTATTATTGTTTCAAGTTTTAGCTGACAATTATGGTTAAAAGTTATTTCTCGCTACTCTGGCTTGACGTGTTTTAGTAGTTTTTTATTTACAAATTGGATGTTTTGATGATTATATGAGAGTGCTAATTTTATTCCTCCTTACTCTTGCTGATGAGTTTTAGTGCTTTTTTATTTTACAATTTGGATGTCTTGAGGATTTATAGGATTATATGAAACTGCTAATTTTATTCCCCCCCTCCCCCTCCTCCTGCAAGCAGGTACCTGTTTCTTATATCTCTGAACCTGTTTACAAGACATCAGTTGACTGGATCAATCATCATTCGTATGAGGCGTTGGGGACGTTTGTCGTCTGGTCATTAGATAGCATTCTGGCCGACTTGGCTACACATCAATCTGGGTCTAAAGGTTCTAAGAAAGGAGTTCAGGCAGCATCTTCAAAGTCTCAGGTTATATATAGATCTTTTTGTTGGTTACAAAGAAAAAAATTTAAGAACTACGTGTCTGGGAGTTTCTCCTTTTATCTTCTAATGAGTAAATCTAGATTCCTTGCCATTTCTTACCGTGTTAAGTGCCGATTCTTAGGGCATTATTACATTTAATTGGCCAACATTTTATGCATTAGACATGCAAGCTTGATTTCAGTTTATGAGGTTGACCAAACAAAGAGAGCAGATACCACTGCCTTCTAAACCCAGTGCACCTCATCTCTAGCCATGCAGTTTTGCATCTGAGACTATATTGCTCCCTAGGAACTCTGCAGCAGCTCCCTAATAGTGAGAAACAGAGTGTTACTAAAGTTTGTGCAGGATTTGAGGCAGCAATTGCTTCTATCATCTCATTTCTCATTAAATTTAATCGAGACTTTTGGCAGAAAAACTAGTTGATTAAGTGATTTTCAATTTTATCTTTATTGTGTATGGATCCTGATAAACAAAAGAATGTGCAACCAACAGAAATTTGTATGTTTCTATATTTCATCATGTAAGAGATGAAGAAATCTTGGAATTACTCAACTGATGATTATTTGCTTTGGGTTTTCTAGATAAATTTTCTTGAACTAGTATCTTTTTTGTCCTCTCCCTTCTTTCTTATGAAGTCTTTGACTAACTGTGCCAATACAATCAATTTCAGACACCTCAGGCCTATGCTAATTAGTTCTCCGTTATTATACTGGTTCCTAACCATTGATTAATTTGTGGATATCACAGGTTGCCATATTTTTGGTTTTAGCAATGGTCTTACGGAGGAAACCTGATGTACTAATTAATCTATTGCCAAATTTGTGTGAAAACTCAAAATATCAAGGACAAGATAAGCTTCAGGTTATTATATGGATGATAGTTCAGGTGAGTTGTTACATAATTATCCAATAAAAAATTGTTTCTCTCTATTTCCTGTGGATCCACATTCCAAGCTGAAACTGACCCGTTGTGTAGGCATGCCAAGGAGATGTAGCTGTTGGGTTGTATCTATGGGCACATCAGATTTTGCCAGTACTTGGAGGGAAGTCGGGATCTAATCCGCAGACTAGGGACTTGGTTTTGCAGTTAGTAGAAAAGTATGAATTTTGAATCCCCTCTCAACAGTTGCAACTAATGGAGCTCTACTCTGATTTACTCAAATTACAAAATCTGCATGTATGTAGGATTCTTGCTGCACCTAAAGCTCGTAGTGTATTAGTAAACAATGCTGTTAGAAAGGGTGAGCGCCTAATCCCACCTGTTGGACTTGACCTGTTGTTACGTGCAACATTTCCTGCATCTTCGGCTCGAGTTAAGGTAATAGGAGTTACTCAGTAACTATTGTCATAAAATATTATTTGTAGGTTTTACCTTCTTCTTGGCAAACTTTAAGATGATATTTTTCTTTTTATGATAGGCTACTGAAAGATTTGAAGCTATTTACCCTCTTTTGAAAGAGGTTGCTCTTGCTGGTTCGCCTGGAAGCAAAGCAATGAAGCAAGTGTCGCAGCAGATACTAACTTTAACTTTGAAATCAGCTGGAGAAGGTAGAATGGCTTTCTGTGTACTTTCTTGAAAGGTGGTTAAGAATATTTCAAGAGGGTTTGACAAAATTGTGCTCTGTAGGTATCCCGACCCTATCCGAGGAATCAACTAGAATCTTCATATGGTGTTTGATGCAGAATCCTGATTGCTACAAGCAGTGGGTAAGAATTAATTGCTTCATATGAAAACTTACCTCTATGATGATTCGTTGGATATCTCTTTACTAGAAAAAAATGTTCTTACAGGGTTCCACGACAACTTCTACATTTTCATCTGACTTTACATTCACTGTGTACTTCACTCTTTCCTCTCTGTGTTAGTACTTCACTGATCCTAGGAATTTGATTTTTGCAGGAAAAGATCTATGTTGATAACATAGAAGCTAGTACTGCTATCTTGTGCAAACTTGCTGAGAATTGGATGGAATTTTCTATAAAACAGTCTTCCTTTCAAGCACTCAGGGACACCCTGAAGATTTTCAGACAAAAGGTTTACACTACATCTACCTTCTCATTCATTGTTTCGAGTTGCTATATGTGATCCTTCTCCAATGTGCGCAATTTCTTGGACTTCTAGAGTGTGTTTCTACCTTCATTGTGCGTGTCATTGACTAGGACATCTAACTTATTTCAATTGCTTCAATCAACAGAATGAGAAAGCACTAAGTGGCGAAGTAGATGTTTCTCGCCAAGCTTCATTCAAGGATGCTGATAAATACTGCAAAACAATATCAGGAAGGCTCTCCAGTGGGCGTGGTTGCTTGAAAGCTACGTTCTTTACACTCGCGGTGCTGGGTGTGGGTGCTGCCGCTGTGCTCCCAAGCCTTGATGAATGGGATTGGGATAAGTTATCTTTCGTTTAAACCCAAGAATCGTTCTGAAATAGTGTACTTCCCCCAACTCAGAGTTCGAAATACAGTTTTCTGACTGAGGCAAACAAGTTTAAGTTGGCATAGTAAAGAGGAGGAACAGCCAAGTCTGCGTGCAATAGCAACCTTGATGAGTTTAGTAAAATAGAACATTCGGAAGTTATGTTACATGTAAAAGATGGAAGTTTTATTTGATCATATGGAACTAATTTATGTTGTTGTAGGGTTAGAGATCCTCCTTGATGTAACCACCACTAATCTCGACTGTTTGCCTCACGAGCACAGAGAAATTGATATTACAGTTTATTTTGAAGTTTGTTGTTGACTCAACTTTTTTCTTGTCTTTGTGCTGATTTATCTTGAATGAGCCTTTAGTTGAACTGGTAAAGCTCATTAGTTCTTCTTGAGCGTAACAATTTTTATTCTGCTGAGGCAAGCAAGCATATGATCTGTGACAGTTGAATCAATTTTAGACATATTAGCTGGGTGGGCCAATCTGCATATATTTTATGTATACTTTCTACTTGTCTTTGGGATGTGGGTTTTTAGGCGCCGCTGGTAAAATTGTAAAGGTGTGATAACTATTTAATTATTTATTTATTTATAATTAATTTATTTAATTATATATGAATTGGTTTGGATTGGGTAAAGGTTCGAGATTGATTTTCTTATTTAAAAACAGAACAAGTGTAATGAATAACTCGAAAAGAAATATAAGAACTAAGAAGTGTAATGGGACGGAAGGATATGTTATCTTTTTCGATTATTCAACTTCCATTTCATACATTGCAAGAGGAATTTAGCATCCCAAATTGCAATTAAAAATTAAAAAGTAGAAAACGGAAAGGTAATAATAAAGTTGCAATAGCATATGGACTAATTAATAAACTCGATACGCTGTATCATAAGACAAGTAAAGGTAAATTCTTTCCTTATTCCAGTGGGAGAATTTGTAAAGTTTATCGACCAAAAATGCATAATTATATATAGACGAACATCACCTTTTTTGTATGGAAAGAGACAATTAATAAGTATTGTATTGCTATCTAAAGACAATTCAATAATGGGAGATATATAAAATTAAAACACAAACTTTATATTCTATTCAAGTTTAAATCTTTTAATGAGGTGGTTATGTAACAAGGATGAATCAATATTTATACCGAAATTAATTATTTCTACTATGAGGTGACCATTTACCAATAGTTTTACAAGTTTGGGAAAAAACCTTGCGGCTTACGCTATTGTGGAGAAAAATATTGCATTATTCTATTACTTTGCAACATTAATTTCATAATTAATTAATTAAATAAATATAAGAGAATTACAATCATAAATAAATAATACTAATAAAGAAATTAAAAATCACGTGATGATGACACATGGCCATAATAGTGAGGGGCCGCCGAGCCACCGAACCAAAAGAAAAAAAGAAAAAAAACAAAATAGAAGGAAACACAGTTCTGAACTGCTGAACAGCGATAAACAACCCCTTTCACTCTCTCTCTATAGTAACAGCAAGACAGAGAGAGAGAGAGAGAGAGAGAGGGAGAGAGCGGCGAGTCTGGATAACCGGATTAAGATTTATATAAGTGAGACAAAGAGGGAATTTGGGGGGATCTAAAGGGAAATGGCAACACTTCAGACATGGAGAAAAGCGTATGGCGCTCTTAAGGACCAGACTAAAGTTGGTCTTGCTCGTGTCAACTCCGATTTCAAGGTCTCTCTCCTCTTTGAGTATTATGTTACTGACTATCGAACTTTTATGTTGCTGTGCTCAAAAGAGGGGATTTTGTGCCAAAAATAGTAGGAATCGAGGAAATACCGAAAAAAATGGTGGTGATCGGATCCTGAGTTTATTTTGTTCTGTGCGTGATGGTTTGATTTATCAATTTGATTATTACTTTAATTTGATATTTTTGTGTTTTTTGGGTGGCTGAGAAAGGATGTTGATGTGGCGATCGTGAAGGCTACAAACCATGTGGAGTGCCCTCCCAAGGAAAGACACCTAAGAAGTGAGTTTTTCTCTTGAGAGAGACTTTCAGTTACTCGTGTCGTTAGATCCACTTATGTGCGGTGCTAATTGTCTTGAGTTTTCTGTATTTTATGGAGGATGATTGGTCCAGTTGGCATTCTTTTTGCTAAGAGAGTATATTAACTTTGCAAGAGATTTCTCAATTGTTTCTCTGCGGTGTTGAGATCAACATTTGTTTTTACGTGGGCAGCTAATATAGACGGGGTTTTGATTTGGTTTAGGCTGATTTCTGGAAATTATCTGTAAATGTCTTTCATTTGGGGGAATGGCTTTGTCAGTTTGAATTCCCGAATTTGCAGAAAGTACCTAATAGAGGGGTTTGGGATTTCAGAAATTAGTGCAAATTTCATGTTCTGTATTGATTCAGAAGCAAAACGAAGACTGGAATTTCCTGTTTAATTTTTAAAGAGGGATTCAACATTCTTCAGAGTTAGTGGGAATGATCACCCTTGCATCTATGATAATAGTGTCTGGATGCTTTTTGCAGAAATTTTGCTTGCGACTTCAGCAATGCGACCTCGTGCTGATGTTGCATACTGCATACATGCACTTGCAAGACGATTGGCAAAGACGCATAACTGGACGGTATGGATCCTGGCTATTGCTTCATCTGAATATTGTTTTCATCGTTCCTTTGTCTGGAATTTGGGGGAAAAGCACTATCATATTTAAGATAATAAATCCTCTTTTGGTGGCTTTTTCATCATTATATGGTTTAGAACTCTGTGAATATCGACTGTTAGACCTGGAAGAAAATGATCAAATAGTGCTTATTGTATTTAGGAGATGTATATGCCTATGTTGTTCACCATTCTGCAAGTTAGGGTGCTGAAAAGGCCAGGACATAATTTAAATTAAGTTATGAGGTATTTTTTGTTTAATGATAATTACAAGTCTACTTTTGGATAACCTGAGCCTCAGCGTGGGCAAAAATGATAGCACATCTACCTAGCAATGATGACGTTAGGTATTTTGTTATATGTTGGCTACCCCATGGGATAGCACATTTTATTGTTTACCACTAAAAGGTGTAAGGAATCTTTCGGAGTATTTAGTAAGTTGCTAGTGGTGTGTCCTTCCAAACTCTTCTTTAGTTGCTTACTGATGGTGGTATTTGGTTCTCTGTGTAGAGGACCCCACCAATTAGCTGTGTGGAATGACCCTTGGCATCATTAAAAATCTCAAACCATTCCTTCTTACATATTTATTGCTACATATGTTTCAAATAGAAAAAGATGGTGACACTTTGTGGAATAGACCATTCTATTTGTAGGCACACACACTAAAAGAGAGAATCAGGACGCATACACATATAAACAATCAGGATAATAGTCATCTCTGCTTCTTTCTGCATCGAAGTTGGAAATCATTTTTTTCTTCTAGTATCAAAAGCAACTGACGTGAACAAGTTTAATTTTTAAAAATCTTTTATGTAGCCCTAATTGAAGTTAGTTTTGATTTGTAGGATTTAGTTACCAGATACCTCTGCTATGAGTGTGTTCCTCAACATTATGAGTGAATGTGTTTGATTCAAATAGTTTTTTTTATTTATTTGGATTGTTAGACCTTTTATTGTTGCATTGCAATTGCTAAGGATGTCGAAACGTTATTATTTTGCAATTAGTGACAGTCTAAATCTCCATATAAGCCTGTAGAAACTACTGAAAAAATGTACTCCCTCCGTCCCACAATTCTTGCTTCAAAACTTTTCGGCACTGTTTTTAAGGAGAGTTGTTATGTGTAAAAATGTGGGGCCCTCAAATAAAGTGTTTGTAATAATTTACTATTTGTTGGAAAATGAGCAACAATTGTGGGACAGGCCAAAAAGGAAAGTGGAGCAACAATTATGGGATGGAGGGAGTATAAGTTAGAAAACAGAGAATCTTATAGTGGAGGTGTAGCTTATGTTAGGGATATAATTTATCGACGCCGACGGCGTGGTACGAAAGGAAGTATTGATGGCGTTGGTGCGGAAGAGAAAGGGTCGATGGTAAAGTTGATTGGTTATTCCTCACTAGTTCGCCGTGAGGTGTCGATGAAGCAATTGGGTACGAGTGCCGCGGGCTGGATGGTTTGGCTGCAATCAGAGTCGACATCGATTTTGGCTTCGGGGGAGATGGGTAGTCGGAATCGGGCCGCGGGGGAGGAGTTGCGGGTTCAAATGCTGGAGGAGTTTCCCGCCATTATGTTACCACCCTCGGGCCTGCCTCCGCACCGGAGTGTGGATCATCATATTCCCTTGCAACACGGGACTTCTCCCGTCTCAGTACGGCCTTATCGATATAGTCATTCGGCGAAAGATGAGATGGAACGTTTGGTTCGGGAAATGTTGGCAGCGAGGATAATTCAACCAAGTTCGAGCCCATTCTCTAGCCCGGTCTTGCTAGTGCGTAAGAAGGACGTCAGTTGGCGTTTTTGCATGGATTATCGGCAATTGAACAAGCAGACGATACCGGATAAATATCCAATTCCGGTTATTCAAGAAATGTTGGATGAACTATATGGGGCAAAATGATTTTCGAAGTTGGATTTGCGATCTGGGTATCACCAAATAAGAATAGCTCCGGAGGATGTGCCCAAAACAGCTTTTCGAACCCATTCCGGGCATTATGAGTTCCTTGTAATGCCATTCGGTTTGACTAATGCTCCGTCGACTTTCCAATCTGCTATGAATGATCTACTGCGACCGTTCATGCGCAAATTTGTGCTAGTGTTTTTCGATGATATCCTGGTTTATAGCAAGGATTGGTCTTCTCACCTTTCGCATCTACGAAGGGTTACGAATTTGTTATTGCAACATTCTTATGTTGTGAATCCGAAGAAGTGTGCATGGGGGCAAGGTGAGGTTGAGTATTTGGGTCATATAGTTTCGGAGAATGGGGTACAGATGGATCCTAGCAAGGTGACAACCATTTTACGTTGGCCGCGTCTAGTTAATATTCGCGGTGTCCAAGGCTTTTTGGGGTTGACGGGTTACTATCGGCGTTTTATCCGCAATTATGGCCGGGAGTTCTTTCTCCCGTGGGAATTGAATTTGGATTGCAATTTATTTAATTTCAGATCGTTACATTTTCTTTACTAAATTCGATTACTCAACTCCTTTACTCCAACAGCTTACAAGAATTTTGCTGTCATTCTAATGGTTTTATCATCATCTTGCGCCTTACCCTTGCTAATTTAGTTATATCTTGTGTGTTGGTTTATTTGAAACCTAGTTTCCTGTTTATTGAGCGATAGATGTATGCAAAAGACTTTGGAGCCCTTTTCCTTTTCTTTTCTATTTAGTTATATCTCATTTTGAAATCTATTCTAGGAACTCTGGCTATGTTACAGCATATGCTGGTAGCATTCTTCCCCTTATTTCTTCGTTTATCTTATCATGCTAGAAAAGCGGATATAACCAATCTGTCGGTCTTAGTTTCCGAATACATTTTCCAAATATTGTTAGTATACTATAAACTGGATTTGCTTCCCCATAAGCAACATTTGCTTAATGTGATGGCTTTTATTCTCAGTTTGTCTCTTAAGTTGGTGGTGGTTGATGATTTGCTGGGTTATTAAGTTATTCTATAGGGCTGCAGTTTGTAGATGCTGTGCACTCTATAAGTTTTGCTTATGGTCCCTGTGTGATATGATCTTGCCAACAGAGGGATATTATTTGAACCTACTTTTCAAACGCTATAAATCATATTACAATATATAAAAAATTGTTAGTATACTAGACTGGATGAACCAGCATATAGATCAGTCGTAATTCTAATTGGCTGAACTGCTTACTGATAATGAGGGCACTTTGATCATCAGTCCGGTTCCAGAGACTGTGAATATAATTATGTTAAACGTTATACTCCCTCCGTCCCAATTATAATGTCTTGTTTTCCATTTCGGGCTCTCCCAAATATAATGTCCAATTTCCCTTTTTAGCAAATTATTAACCACAACTTTTTTGTAGGACCCACACCTTTACACATCTCTACTCACAATAACAACTCTCCTTAAAAATCGTGCAAAAAGCAAAGTGGACATTATAATTGGGATGGAGGGAGTACATGCCATTTTTAATTTGCAGTTATTTAATTTGTATGAAATATATTTATATGCAATTTCACTTCTATTTGTCACAGGTTGCATTGAAAACACTAATTGTTATTCATAGAACATGGAGAGAAGGTGATCCAACCTTCAGGGAAGAACTCTTGAATTTTCAACAGAGAGGCCGTGTCCTCCAATTGTCCAATTTTAAGGATGATTCAGGCCCTATTGGCAAGTGACTGTTTTTTGTATATGCTATGTCTGCTCATCTGTCCTGCCTTCTGTTGACTAATTCTTTTGTTTTGAGTTAGAGAAGTGACCGGAACAAGTTAATAATGGTTGTTTTTAAATGAATTAATCCGTGTTACTCTCATCGTCCAGCTTGGGATTGTTCTGCATGGGTACGGACCTATGCTCTCTTCTTGGAAGAAAGAATAGAATGCTTTAGGATACTAAAGTATGACATTGAAGCTGAGCGCCTTCCTAGACCAGCACAAGGTGATGATAAGGTATGGTCCTTTTCGACAATTGTATTTGTAGATTTCTCTTCTTCATCCCAGTTTATTAATGGGTGAACTTCTCAAATGTGTCCCCATTTCATTTTGTGGATCTGCTCCTTTCTCTTTAGATTTGGACTTTTACCAAAATTGCCTTGACTTAAATAAAATGGTTGTCGGCTTTCGTTTAATAAAACATACTCCCTCAAATTTCTGCTCTTTCACTTAAATAACTGTGAGCCTGCTGTAGTTACCCTTTCATTTACTTTGTGTTAGTAAAGAGAACGAAGTTGATAATCCAAGAAATGTACTCAACTCAATAAACGGAAATAGCAAGCAGAAAGGTAAAGCAATACAAGATCGATAAGTCTTGTCTCAAATGATAAAACAAGTCCAAACATCAACAATACCAAAATCCCTTATCTCGACTCATATAAATACCTTGGCCCCCCATGGGCCTAACTTCCCAATAATAAATAGTAAATTCAACATACGAGTAATTAACTAAGACTAAGACCCAGCCATATTAATAAAAGACAGCCCGATGGCCCAATCTAATGCTCCGACCCGCCCCTGTACTCTTCTTGCACCTGTAATACACAATATCCTTTATCACTATGATATTTTTTATTCTCATTAAAACCTTTTTCAGTTTTCCAACTAGACATGAAAGAGTCTAAGAACATGCTTGTTGGATAACAATATACATTATGTTGGTTGTTCTTTATATGAAGGAAATGTTGATGTATAAATTCCTATGTGGGTCTGGTAAACAAGTTTAAAAACCTTCAACAATTTCAGATCTCTAGTGGACCTCTCAGTAGGATTCTAAACCGGGAAAAAATTTTCCCTTTTTTTAAAAAAAAAAAAAAAAAATTGGTTGTTTTTTTATTTATTTTAATAATTTTTTTTTTTTTTTTTTTTTTTTTTTTTTTTTTTTTTTTTTTTTAAGGGGAAAAAATTTTTTTTTTTTGTAAGCCGGGAAAGAGAACCTTTACGGATCTTAGAAGTATTCACATAAACATATTGTTCTAGAGATCAGTTCATGTAAAAGAGCATTTCTATGTTTTCTTCTGGTACCACCTTTTAAGTCAGTTCATCATATATGGCATTGTCTAGAATTTCTCTTAGATTTGAACCCATAGCTGATGATAGGACTAGAATAGATATTTTTTGTTTCCTACTTAGCAGTTAGCCCACCAAGCAAAACCGGTGGTTTCTTGGTCACGACCAGCTACGGTAAAGTTCCATTAAAGAGCATTTATTTATGTTGTCAAAATTTGCTAGCAGGGTTACAGTAAAACTAGAGACTTGGATAGTGCAGAACTTTTGGATCAGTTGCCTGCGTTGCAGCAGCTACTATATCGTCTTATTGGATGTCGGGTATTCTTCAACTATCTGTTGCTATCGTTCTTTGTTTCCTTTTTTTTTTTTTTTTTTGCTTTTTTTTTGTTTCTGAATTTCTAGTAATCCCTCAATTTTTTTTTTCCTGATCTTTAATTGATTTACAGCCTGAAGGAGCAGCTGTGAGCAATTATGTTATTCAGTATGCCCTGGCTCTGGTACATTTTCTATCTCTTCCTATCTCTACCATCCTCTCCCAAAAAGCTGGAAGAACTAAGGCGCCCAATCCATAATATGCTTGTCTTCATTGGTAAAATGAAATACATGTGTTAATAATATGAAACGGAGTTCCATGGTGAAGAAAGAGAAAAACCAGGATGGAATTGGGCTGTGGGGTCCAAGACGAACAAAAGGGAACTATCTTTGCTGTTGTCTGTTTTATAAAGAAACGATTTCAGTGTAGAATTGGTACATTACTGCCTAAGTCACTGCCATTGGTTAAAGAGTTTTTGTTCTTGATCTCCAGGTGCTTAAAGAAAGCTTTAAAATATATTGTGCCATAAATGATGGGATAATCAATCTGGTTGACAAGGTGAGTTAAATATAATTATACTTATCCTATTTAGTCAGTTATCTTGCTTAATAGAAAAAACCTGGACCCCCTATTTTTCTTTTCAGTTTTTTGAGATGCCAAGGCATGAAGCCATTAAAGCTCTTGATATTTACAAAAGAGCTGGTTCGCAGGTTTTTTACTCTGTCTAACTGACATAGTTCTGTCTTCTTCCTTTATTAGTTTATTATGTAGAGCCATTCTAAAATTATGAGGGACTTAGATTGCTCGTTGTGTCATGTTCATATATATTGCAGGCCACTAGCCTTTCTGATTTCTATGAAATCTGCAAAGGGCTTGAACTTGCTAGGAATTTCCAATTCCCTGTGTTGAGAGAGGTAAGCTGTCTGTAGAGAATTTTCTGATTTTCTTCTGAATAGTTTTGCCATCTCCATAAAATAGTTTTATGCATCTTATCTTTGATTTTGATTTCACAGCCTCCACAATCCTTTTTGGTGACCATGGAAGAGTATATACGTGAAGCACCAAGAATGGTTTCTGTTTCAAATGTTACATTGGTTAGTTAACTTTTATTCAAAGCAATCATTATTGGTAGAAGCAAGGATTAATCAAGGAGAATACATGAAATTAACTAAAACTTATTGACAAACTTGAAGAAGGTCTTGAAATGAGTAATCAGGCGAAGCTGGCCCAATTCAGCGCTTGTTCCACAAACGGAACAATGAATCTCCTACTCTTTAAAAATGGAAAGGAAATAGCAGAATGTCTTGGATTCTGAAATGAAGCCCTCTCCGTCCTTGTTGCTTACTCAACTAAACAACTTGCGAGCAAATAATAATAGTAATAAGCAATAAGAAGCTTTACCAAAAAAGTGGCAAGAAGCACTGGCTAGGTTACTTTTTAAATAATCGGACCAATTCCAGTACCACTTTTATCTCGTCAGTGATAATCAAGTTTGCAGGATAATTCTTGCTTATGAGTTTACTTATGATTTTTTGGTTTAGATACTGAGACATTGAACTATTTCAGGAATATCCAGAAAGGCTGATGCTTACGTACAAGGAAGAGGATGTCCCTGCACCTCCTGAAGAGACAGAAGGTCTACATGGAGAACCCGTACCACAACCTTCTGATGAAGTTTCTAGCTCAACTCCTGAGGCATCAGTTCCTCCACCTCCTCCTACCAAATTGGAGACTGATGATCTTTTGGTCAGGAACTTGAGTATTTGATAGTTGTACTGTAACAAATATTCAGGCTGAAACTATCTTTGTCACATGCTCGTCTATTTATCCTTTTCTTTTTGGTGAATTATTTCAGGGTTTAAATGACTTGAATGGGCATGCACAAGATGCAGCCATGATTGAGGAAAACAACGCTTTGGCTTTAGCCATAGTTCCTCCTGGTCAGCATTCCTGTACTCTGCTCCATTATGAATCCTCTTCATCTTTGAAAAGTAAAGCTGATACTGTTTTGTGCATACTGCAGGGTCTACACCTTTGGACTCCAATGCTTCTCAAGCAAATGGTTTTGACCCTACTGGGTGGGAACTTGCTCTGGTTACTACTCCCAGCACCAACTTATCATCAGTTCAGGATAGACAATTGGTATGCCATATTTCATTTATAGTTATTAAATTCGGCTGTGGCACTCTCTGCATCCCTTATATATACCAAATTACATTGATGTTTATTAGTTATAAGTGAGCCACATCTAAATTTATGATTTTACGAAAACGTCAGTTAACTCTATATTTATAGGCTGGTGGACTGGATTCACTTACCCTTGAGAGTTTGTACGATGAAGGAGCGTATAGAGCATCCCAGCAGCCAGTATATGGAGCTCCTGCTCCCAATCCCTTTGAAGTCGGTGATCCGTTCGCCGTTTCTAGCAACGTTCCCACTCCAGCAGTCCACATTGGTGGCATGCTGCCCCAAGACCAAATCAATCCGTTCAATCCATTTCAACCGGCGTATCCGCAGCCACAACAGCAGGTGAGCCCCCCGAATCCGTTCGGTGATGCAGGATTTGGAGCTTTTCCGGCTGCGCCGGCTCAGCCACAGACTACCAATCCGTTTGGAAGCACTGGCCTTCTATAAGAGAATATGCATATATAGAATGAATGTAATTTACTCGGCCTTAGTTGATTTTGGTATATCTGAAATGAGTGGGAAGTATGGTATTGGTGGTGTAAAACCTTCTGAAGGGAGTTGCCTTTTGTGGTCAGTTCATGTATACATAAATATTTGGTGCTTGGAAAATGCACTTCTTCTAATGTTGCTTCATTCTTCGGATATATATAGCTATATAAATTTGTTTGGAAATGTTTCTCTATTCCAAAATACGCACTACCTATGTCCGCTCCTTATGTGAATGACATGTGACATTTCAAATTATTATTATTATGATATAATGTTCGAGTTGTGGGATTTAGGAATTACTCATTTGTTCCGTCTGACTTGTCTTGTTTTTTTTTTTCCAGCAAGGAGATTAAGATAAGTGAGTGGTTGTATGTAGATGAGTGTGTGATTGTATATAGAGAGGTAGGTTCCACAAAGAAAAAATGAGAATTTATGTAGTAATTATTTTCTATTTTGAGAAACAAGACAAGTTAAGCGAGATAATTTAAAATGAAAAATAAAACAAGTCAAGCGGGACGGATAGAGTATATTGTAATATTATGATACTCCTTCCGTCTCAATTATAATGTTCAATTTTCTATTTCGAGTTGTCACAAATATAATATTCAATTTTCATATTTAGCAAATTATTATACAGCTTTTTTGTAGGACGACACTTTTATACATCTCTAATCATAACTAACAATTTTTCTTAAAAATCATGCAAAAAGTAAAGTAAACATTATAACTGGGATGGGGGAGTACTTAAAATAAATTAATAACACAAACTAAATTGTAATAATATGATGCTCAATCCGAAGAAGAAAGTTTACATCTCTGTGAAAAGCAAAAAACAGCAAAGAATAATCAAGAATAGCACTGGCAGTTGTGATCATTAGCCAAACCAAAAATAAAAAATTATAATAAAAAAGCTAAGCTGGACAAATATGATGATCTCCAACATCAGTCATACTTTAGTGGGGGCCATACATTCTGCTTTTTGTGGTGACCCATCAACTTATTTTCTTGCTAGGTGGGGCCCATCCCATTTGATACCAGGAGGGAGCAGGTCACGATTTTGGCAAAGTTAAAAGGTATTTTCAGATCCAAAGTTGACAACTCCACCACCCACGGCCCTCTCTCTCTCTCTCTCTCTCTCTCACTCTCTCTCTCTCTCTCTCTCTCACACACACACTAGATTCTATGTTTAGTTGCCAAAAATTATTCATATTTATGAATATCAAACAATTTTCTATTAATATACCTAATTAGTTGAGGAGAGCGACTACCAACTAGAAAAAAATTAGACAAATAAATGATAGCAAGAATTAGAACGTTGAAAAAGGGTAGTAGCACATTTTTTATTACTAGAAAGATCTAGCTTGAAATTCCAACATACGGGGTAGGGCTGCTTAAACGGGTATAGGGTATTCGGTTAATACTCGTACCCGTACTCATACCATGGGGGTATCGGATACTCGATTAACCGAAAATCGGTTAATCGGGTATGTATCGGGTATCAATTTTTGGAAGACAACGGGTATGGGTAAATAACCGATACCCGTTCGGTTAACCCGATACATACCCGATCCAATTAAACTCACTAATTGATTTTATATTTTTATTAATTTGTCTCCTAAATCCTAATTAGCTTCCTAATCCGAAGTCAAACAAAACAAACAACTTGTTGTCTTGTTGCCGTCGACGAGACTTATTTTTATTTTGAGTCGAGTCGCGTCATCGTGGGTTCTTCTTCTTCAATCTTCATTCTTCTGTTCTTCATTTCTGTGTTCTGCCTGGCCCTGGGACTGGAGTTGATTGAGTCGAGACGTGCGTGAGCCGTGAGCGTGAGGGAGACGTTCTGTGGGCCTTCGAGTTGCGAGTCAGCGACTTGCGTGAGCCGTGAGCGTGAGGGAGACGACTCCGTCCGAGCCTCCGACTTCTTCTTCCCGTGCGCTGGCCGCTGACCCACTCTTTCCACTTCGAGGCTTCGAGCCCTAATTTGAAGGTATTAATTTATATTTCTAACTTCTAAGCCCTAACTTTTACTTTATAGCCCTAAATCTAATTTGTGTTTTTGAATTGATAATGTCTTGATTCGATTCAGTCAGGATTTACGAATTACGATTTACGAATGCATTGCAGTCTTGCCGGCTTTATTCCCGTGTGTTTTCTATGTTCAATTGTGTAATTACTCTTTGCATTGCAGCCTTGCTGACTTGTTTTATTTGTTTAATTGTGTAATTTGTATTGTATATTATGACTTTAGTCTAGTGAATAATTGAAGCCTTGTCGGCTTGTTTGTTGCATATAGTATAATGTCTAGTCCCCAAAGTCAAGGTACACAAGAAGAAGATAGTAATGTGAATTAGAATCAGTCTGTTGGTGAAGAGTCTGAAGACATTAGGTTGATTCGAGATGTCGAGATCGAAGAAATAACTTGAGAGGAAGCAAGTATTGTTGTATGGTTTGTTGTTGACTTCTTGAGGCATTGTATTGTTGTATTTCGTTTGTGACAGTATCGCACTTGCATTCTAGATTTCTACCTCACAATTTCAAGACATTGGTTGTTTACAATTGAATACATCTGTCAGTTATTATTATACTGGATATACTTGGTTTGTGAGGTTGCAGGTGCAGAAGATTCAGATTTTGACTCCAAAATCAAAATATTGGAGTTGTATACAGGTTGGTTTGAGGTTACATGGCCTCTTGATTTTGTGAATGCGCAGATGCGCTGCAGCCAGCTTTCTTGAAAATGGGAAGTAGACCAGATAGCTCGATGGAAAGGATCAAGCCAAAACTCTTTTTTTTTAAGGTTAATTTCAATTAATCTTATAACCGACCCGATCGGGTACCAGGTTAACCGATAACCGATCGGGTATGGGTACGAGTATATAAAATTTTGGGGTTTTCGGGTACGGGTAACCGATTTTCGATTACGATTAACCCGTACCCGAACCGATTAACACCCCTAATACGGGATATAACTCTCGTTGTATTATTTATGAGTCATAATACTACCAACAATTTATTACTCTCTAAATATATAATTAATCCATATCTGGTAGGATGAAATAAAAGACAGCAACAAATAGAAGATTCGACATACTTTTCTTAAAAATCACTTCATCCGTCTCATAGAAAGTGTCATACTTTTCTTTTAAGGCTGTCCCATATAAATTATCACGTTTTAAAAAAAAGTAAAGAATGTTTAGTCTAAAATTAATAAGATAAAATTCGAACAATACAAACCACACTATTTAAATTTTTTAATCTCCGTACCATATAAAAAAAGACTTTCTATGGGACAAATAGAGTAGAAAAGATCAAACACAGCACATGTAAAAACAAAATACTCAAAAAAAGTAAAAAAATCAGCAGGTTCCGGAATAACCTAAGCAGTACAGATACATTCCTTTTAAATTTATTTGTATAGAATTTGTTTTCCTAAATAAGAAAATATAATACTAGTATTTACTATTATCATTATTTTTAGTTTCCATTTTTTTTTTAATTTGATACTAAAAAAATTAAAAAAATGTTCGTCAAAACATTTAAATTCTGAAGTTGTCTTCTTTGGCTGTTGGCTGTTCAAATCGGCAATCAACCAAAATTAATCTAACGATTCTTCCTCCTCATACTTTTTCTTCTCTCTCTAGAAATTTCTTGTTTTGCTGCTTTCATTTTCTGATTTCTTGGTAAACTTATATACTTCTAATCACTTGTGTCTCTGTTCATAACCTGTAGTGTACAAACAAATATACAATCACCAACCCAAGCCATGGCACCAAACAGATTTGCAACGACTTTGCATAGAAACACCAACAAGATCACACTGATTCTCATCTACGCGGCTCTCGAATGGATTCTAATCGTCTTCCTCCTCTTCAACTCTCTGTTCTCCTATCTGATCATCAAGTTCGCGGCGTATTTCGGGCTGAAGCCGCCGTGCTTCTGGTGCACAAGAATCGATCATTTCTTTGATCCCGCAAAAGGGAGTACGAACATGCACAGAGATCTTTTGTGCGAAGTTCATAGCAAGGAGGTTTCGAGTTTGAGTTACTGTTCGAGTCATCGGAAGTTGGTCGAATCTCGCGATAAGTGTGAGGATTGCTTGTCCTCGCGGCCTGAGTTTCAAGGTTTTTCGAAGAATTTTTCCGTACGGATGAAAGGGTTTGGAGTTTTGAATGGAGAAGAAACGGTTGGTGAGAATGGTGGGGTAAGTTTGAACTGTTCTTGCTGTGGGTTGTGTTTGGATGATGGTAGATATTCATCTTACGCGTTGCTGAAATCCTCATCTTGGGATGCTTTGGAGCGTGCCCAGATAGAAAACTTGATCACTTTTGATGATGATGATCAAGTTCAAGAAGGGGGCGGTGATGATTCGTGTGAGAAGATTCTAGATTCTTCTCCTCATGAAAAGGTTGAGATTGATGGGGATTTGGAATGTGTTTCTGGGAACTTTAATGAGCCGAAGTTGTTGGAAGAAAGGGAAGAGAGAGAAAAGGAAAGTGTGGAGGAAGAGAAGTCGGTTGTGATTATGAAAGATGAGTCTGTGCAGGTTTGTATTGAAGAAGATGTTCAGCTTGAAATTCCACCTCAGCATCTGGAGTTTTGTTTGGACTACAATGGTCATACATTAGTCCCCATTGAATTAATCGATTCAATGGACGACGAGCATCGCTTTAAGGAGGAGAATGGTAGGATTGAAGGTGATGGTGAGAGTAAGGACCAAGATTTTTTTCCAGATTCTGAAGTTGGGATTGAAGAGAGAGAACCATTGATTTCCGAAAATGGGAGCAGAGTAGAGAAGGTTTATACATTTCTTGATATTGACATCAATGAGGAACCTTCATACTCGTTGCTTTGTGCCTTGGAAATGGAAGAAGATGAGAATTCTCTTGTGTTTCACGCGAAAGACTCTCATTTCGCGACTGCAGACCATTTCAAGGATTTCCCATTTGCACGGTGGCCTTCTTTGGAGGCAAATGAAGGTGAAGAAATGGCTGGAGCACTATTGGAACAACATTCAAATGATCTGGGAGGTATAGTTTATTCTGTTTTTGTTTTGTTTTGTTTGTGAAGTTACTTTGTTAGTACTTATATCATGAATATTTAGAGTCAAAGTGTGTAAAATAGACAACTGAATCAACGTTCTTTGCCTAGATGATGTAGCATGTGAACAAGTTAATGAGGCAAACAATGAAAATGAAGCAGATGTCTCAATTGGAACAGAAATCCCAGATTTAGACATGACAGATGAGATAGGAATCCAAGATTTTGTTCATGCATATGAATGCATTCATGAAGATCCTTCAACTAGTTCCACCAGTCTATATGAAGAAGAGGATCATGGTAATTTCGAAATCAGTTTGCTTGTTTGTCTTATGCTTTAGTTACTAGGATGTTTCTAGCTCTAAGATTCTTGTTCTATTAGGTCCTATCAAAGTTGAGGAACAAATGGTGGAGTTAGAGTTACAATCTTTATCAGTTGAGGATAGGGAGGTAAATGAGATTGAAGAAGATAAGTTTCCTGATACTCCAACGTCTGTGGATAGCCTCAGCAATTTGCACAAGAAATTCTATTCTGGGACTGAAGGGTCTCTAGATGGAAGTGTGACGAGTGAGTTGGAAGGTAATAGTGATGGGGTAGTTACAGTTGAGCAGTTGAAGGCCGCCTTAAGAGCAGAGCGGAAAACTTTACAAGCATTGTACGCGGAGTTAGAAGAGGAGAGGAGTGCTTCTGCAGTGGCTGCAAATCAAACAATGGCGATGATAAACCGGCTTCAAGAAGAGAAGGCTGCTATGCAGATGGAGGCACTTCAGTATCAGAGGATGATGGAGGAGCAGTCTGAGTATGATCAAGAAGCTCTGCAGCTTCTGAATGAGCTTATGGTGAGGAGAGAGAAGGAGAAGCAGGAGCTGGAGAGAGAGTTGGATGGATATAGGAAGCAAGTGAAGATTAGGACTCTGAGAGAAAGTAAAGATGGGAGCACAAGAAGTGGATTCCAATCTGCTTCTTGCAGCAATGGTGATGATAGAGATGGATTGTCTATTGATCTAAATCAAGAAGAAAAGGAAGAAGATGGGTTTTATAGCCATCAGGAATTAGGCAACCAGACTACTCCTATCAATGCAGTTGTTGATTTGGAACAATCTTTAGCTGATTTTGAGGATGAGAGAATGTCCATACTCAAGCAGCTCAAGTTTCTAGAAGAAAAGCTCATCACCTTGGATGATGATGAAGAAATGGAGGATCTCCATGAGGATGAAAATGGTCATCACAATGGCGAATCAAACGGACAAGAAAACGGTTTTCCTTTAATGAAGTTGAAGCATCATCAACAAAGAAGAAGTGCAGGGCAGAAGGGAAAATCGCTCCTTCCTCTATTCGATGCAATCTGTGATGAGAATGGAGATGCAATGCTGAATGGGAATGGGGTTGATTCTCATGAATCAAAGTTGGAAGTGGAAAACAAGATGGTTTCCATCGAAGAGGAAGTGGATCATCTCTACGAAAGGTTACAAGCTCTTGAAACTGATAGGGAGTTACTCAAGCACTGCATTAGCTCTCTAAAGAAAGGTGACAAGGGAATGAATCTTCTCCAAGAAATCTTACAACATTTGCGTGATCTACGCAGCGTGGAGCTTCGTGTTCATACTACTGTAGTATGAACAAGTTATCACCAACACCAAGCATCAAGGAAACAATCTTGGTATAAATTTCAAAATTAACATAGTTTCCACTGCCTTACAACATTCCATTATCAAGACCATATTCTTACACCCTTTTTTCTCATTGTCAAATGTCATCCATAGCAACAAACTTAATGGATGTGAGATAGAGATCTTGTTTTGTGGTAGCCTTGGCAGACAAGAAGAAGTTGAAATCTGCAAAATTTGTGGGTATGTAAGAGTCCATCTATCTACCTCCCTTTGAGGGAAAAGGGAAAATGAGCACAAATGGCTGCCTTTTTTGTATATTTTTGTGAGTTAACACTTCATTAGGCTTTTAGGAGTAGCATAGTTTCTATTTTTCTCTTCAATTTTTCAAGAGAGAGAAGAAGGGGTAAATAAATTCCTTTTTCCAGTTTCATTGTACTTGTATAATTCTCTAATTAAACACTGTGTTTTATTTATTTGAAGGTGTAGTAGTTGTAACTTGTAAACTACATGTATCCATCTGTAACACTAAAAAAAATTAAGTTTGCTTTGTTTACTGCATTTATGAGTTCCTTTAATTTTTTTTTTCCCGCTGTCAAGTTCATATGGACAGTGATTTTTGTTATTAATAAAATCAATTTAGAAAAGTTAGCAAAAGAATGTTTTAACAAAGAAAGAATTGTGCTTTAAGCATGAACAACTGAATAGATTACAGCTAAAAGCTAAACAGGGTTGCTTAATGCCATGATTACATGCAACTTAATCATTCCTATCCACCGTATTACATTGGCTGATCTAAAAAGTGTCAGGGGACTAAATCGTGTGCCACATTCAAATTTTATTGGGGTATTAGCCTGTAAATACACGATGTTTGCCCCGAATTTGGTTTTGCACACGACATTCAAAACGCTTCTTAAAATACACCAATTTTGAAATATGTTCGATTTGCACATCGGCGAACTTTTCCGGCCAAATCGAATCTGACATGTCGTTCGACGTGGCATGTGGTTGCTGACTGGGCAGAGACATTAATACAACTGTGAAATTGCAGCATGTTTCTTAGCTAGTAAATACATCAAGTTTGATTATCTTTTGATTTTGCACATGATTTTAAAAATTTGCATTATGTCGACTTATTTATTGATAAATTAGACGTAGAGTAGCCAACAAATTATCCAGCTTTCCTTCGTTGCTAGAAAGAATGAACGGTGTTGAAAACCTTCAATTAACATCGTTTCACACGGAAAGAACTGCAAAGCCAGTGCGTAAACCGCATTCTAGAAAGAGATACCAATTGCAGGCATAATATAAAAAGTTCTTGGGCCATGCTAATCTTCATAGACTGATAACAAAATATTCAAACTATCAAATAGTTTCAAAACAAACATCCCAATCGCAAAACAAACATCCCAAATAGTTTCAAAACAAACATCCCAAAATATTCATAATCTTCATAGACTGATAATAAAATATTCAAAATACGAGATAGTAGCAAAAGTAGGAGTAGTAGCAGAACTATCCCAATTGCAGGTCTCCCAATGCCTAATTCTGACTGTCTTGGGTTGTCGGGATCTGGGTTGTCGTGTTGCCTGAAGCAGACGGAGTAGCAGAAACTGATGTTGATGCATGTGCCATCCTCTTTGGTTGTAGTTTTCTTGTCGGGTTCACATGTATGGTTTTCGCTTGAGAGGGCATCTGAAAATTGGTTACATAGAGAGTATCATTCGGCATGGATTCTAGGCAAAACTAATATAAAATAGAACTAACCCGCATATATATATTCCCTGTTTCAGGACAAGTAAGCACTCCACTGCCACTTCTTGCAATGCTTCTCTCCTTTGCTATGATAGAATTCTTTGATGTTGAACTCACATTACATCCTCTCTGCTGTTCATTTGGTGTGCTTTTCCGAGGTCTTCCAACCTTTCTCTAAAGAATAACAAGACAATACATTAGACCAACACTTCAAAGAACATATAAATGAGCATAATGAAATTTTACCTTTTCCTTTTGCTTCTCTTCATGCTCATTCTTACAGCTCCTTTTATTATGACCAACTTGGTTACACTTTCCACATGTAACACGCTGTCCTAATCTTCTCAACTTGCTTGGATCTTTGAGATCCTTCTCATGAGGATCTCTGATCCTTTTCTTCTTTGGCCTACCAGGCATCTTCCTCACTAAAGGTGGTAATACAACATACCCCTCAGCCGCAGGCCACATTTTCTCACCTCTAACGGGTTCCAAGCCAATTTGGTAGGCCTTCATATACTTCTCAATTGTGTAGTATCCGTGAACATAGTCTACTGGATCCTGTTTTATGAATTGTATGGCAGAGCAAGCATGCATGCATGGAATACCTGTGATATCCCAACTCCTACAGGAACATGACCTATCCTCGATATTCACAACAAACCTGTCATCTCTCCAGCAAACCTCAAACTTCCCCCCCAAGGCAGGATGTGTAATACAATGTCTACTGTCAAACCTAATCTTCTCCAGCTTTTTTCTAATAAGTGGACAGGCTCTATCATGAACACTCTCAATTTCCCTTATTTTCTTATATTGTCTTTCCATTAAAGAACACCTAATCTCCTCTAACATGTGTATCACATGTTTCCCCTAGCTTTCAGTATATAGCCATTGAATGTTTCACTGATATTGTTATCAACCATATCACAAACTGGATTAGGGGATATGAAGGCCTTACAGAATTTTTGAGGCTCCCTTCCAATGAAGTCTTCACAAGCTGCCTCATCTTCTTGTTTCAGTTCCTCAAGAGTGAGCTTGTACTCTTCCTCATATGTACTTCTGACAAGCTTCCAGAACAAGTTCTTCAAAGTTACACCCTTATGGTGTTTCTTCCAATTGCTATAAACATGTATGGCACAGGTTCTATGCTCTGCAAATGGGGCTAGAAAGCTCACGGCATTGATTAAACCCTACAATACAAACAATCAGAGAAATGAAAAGATGATAGCATATATATATATATATATATATATATATATAGAGAGAGAGAGAGAGAGAGAGAGAGAGAGAGAGAGAGAGAAATGCAAGATTACCTTCTGTTGGTCAGAAATGAATGTTGTTCCCAAACCATCACCGATCTGAAGTTCCTCCAGTAGAATGCTGCCATGTCCAGCATGCTTCATTCTCTATCTCCACAACAGCCCATGTAATAGGAAACATCTGGTTGTTTCCATCCTTACCAATTGCACACAGTAACATCCCTCCTAAGTGTGTTTTCAAAAAGGCTCCATCCAAACCAATAATGGGCCTACAACCTGCAGTAAAGCCCTTCCTAAGCGAACTAAACCCAATGTAGATTCTCCTAAAAACTGACCTATCACCAAGTAGCAATTCAAATCTCCCCTCCTTATCTACCCTTAGTAGTTCAGCAATGTACCTCCTGATGGAAGCATAATGAGCTGTCACTGACCCTCTCAATATCTCTAATGCTTTTGTTCTAGCTTTGTATAACCTGTGCCTGCTCACCTCACATCCATACCTTTCCATGATGTCTATAGATAACTCCTCTGAAAACATTCAGGTATTGCTTTGCTATCCACTTTGAGCTTACCAATTTGTTATTCATTGACCTTGGACAAGTATGTGAATCTTTCAGAGTTTTAATCACAAAATTATTTGTGCCCTTCACAACACTGCCGTAGGCTTTCCAAGTACATGGTGGTCTGCATCTAGCCTCCATCTGATGCTTGGAGACCCTTCTGAATTGAATAGGCCACCCATTCTCAATGGCCACAGTATTTAAAGCCTCCTTGCATTGAATACCATCCTCAAACCGCATTCCCAGTACAAACTGAAGAGTCTTATGATCACACTTAGGATCATAAGTAACCTTCTGTCTCCCAACCTCAGATGTATCAACATCTTCACAACTTGATGAAAAGTTTACCTCACAACTGGAATCCTCATAATCAGACTCCGCACTCTCAAGCTTATCTCCTCCTATTTCCTCATTCAGCCCAACCCCAACATATTCACTAATGTCATCAATCCCCCCAGTGTTGTTTCTAAGATTATTCCTTGCTTCTATGTACTCCTCATCCTCAGATGCCAATTCATCATCCTCAAGGCAATAATTTTTATCCTCCTCAGACAAGTCCTCCACATAGACATCAATCAAAGTATCTACATGATCATCTTGCACATCTGTGTTTCTAACATCATCTCCAATGCCCCCAACTGTAACATTTCTACTACTTTCTCCAGATTTATGCCCACCATCAACAAATACCCTAACAACTCTTGTGAATGCAGTTAGATAACTGAGCATCTGCATTACATCCTTATCCTCTGTTAGCAGTCTATAAGTTTCTGTTTTTGGAACTTTGTACCACAAGTTCTCCTATCTTTCATAACCTAACCCCTTAACTTGATCTTCTAAATCAAAGTATCCAAACTTATCAACATCTAACCCACCCTTCATCTCATAACTTCCACCGGTATACACTTGATGACTGCCTATTTTCCCAAACTTCCCTCCATGTTGGATATAAACTGCAAAATCCTCTTTCACAGACATTTTGGCAAAACCTTAACTGGACATGACAGAAATTAGAGGTTATACAACTGATTGACAATAACCTATATCAAGGTCTAGCAGAAATGGACTGAAAGGAACGAATAATCTTTCTAGATAAGTATATTATATTCATTGATCCAGATATGTTCAAGAATGAAATTTTCAGATCTCAATCAAATATACCAGATTGATTATGAGGACTAGCATACCTCCGTATAAGTATCATCTCTCTCAGCATAAAGCTCAAGGGAAGTCAGTTCTCTAATTCATCTCCAATTTTCACCTATTTCCAAAAAAACATGTCGAAATGCAAAATTAAGAGAAATGTCGAACATGCAAATTGAAGAAAAATGTTGAAATGCAAAATTAAGAACCAATACAGACAAGCGAAAAGATCAATACAGAAATTAATCAAAAACAGTAACGAGAAAAATTCTGAGGATGAGAAGTATGGTGGAGGCGGGCCGCACCGGTTCGCGTCGGGTGCGTCGGGGATTGTCACGAGCCGCACCGAAACTGAGGATGAGAAGTATGGTGGAGGCGGGCGATTCGATTCACAAGAGAAATCAAGACGGAGATGGAGTGGCACGTCGGAGTGGCGCGATTCGATTCCTACGACGAACGGAGTGGAGGGGAGTGGAGGCGGGCGAAAGAAATGAAACCTAGTTTCTCAACCTTCTGTCGTGGAGGAAATAACAAAAGCAAAGTTAATTTTTTTTTTAATATTAAATTATTCATAAAACGACGTCGTTTCGTTTGGTCGTCCGACATGTCCACGTCAATTATCCGGCGTACACGTAGGATTCGATTTGGGAATTTTTGAGAACCATGTGCAAATCGAACATATTTCAAAATTGGTGTATTTTAAGAAGCGTTTTGAATGTCGTGTGCAAAACCAAATTCGGGGCAAACATCGTGTATTTACAGGCTAATACCCCAATTTTATTTATGTATATATATTTTAAAATTTACTATTTTATCTCCAATTTTGCAGATTTGCACCCCTAAACTTCCGAAACTCTCAATCCACCCTTAAATCGAAATTGTAGAATGACGTGAAGCCCTAGATCCGCCCACCATATCATTGAGTTTGTAAACTAACTAAATAAGTCTTTTTAATGTTTTTAAGGCAAAAGAACATTCGTCTCCATGGAGGCATAACGATTAAGTGTTAAAGAAAAAAACAAAGAACTTTCGAAAATCTATATTTATATTTGAATAATTCGATAGCGTTAAATATGTTGAAACAAAAGTCAACATTTTTATTCCTTGTTGATAATTTCATTACAAGAATTCATATTAAAGAAGATATAGTTAAGTTGAAGCATGTAAGCAGAAATTAACATAAAAATCGTTAATGGAAAAGAATATGTGAAATCAGAAAAAAGTTTGAATGGCAGCACCCAATTAGTTAACGGCGCTGCAAACCCTTCTTATAATTCCGTTCTGTCCGAGGAGCGGCTGAATTTCCGACATCTTGATCATCGCATTTGCATAATCGGAGACGATGCTGGCCGTTGATCCACTCAAAAGCACTTGATCCGACTGCAGAAGTCCCTTCCTCAGGACCAAATTCCTAAAGTAGTTGTTGTCGAACGAATTCGGCATTAATGTCTGTTCCGTTGCTGTATATTCTGCCGCGAAACAAGAAGCATTGGGATTGACCTAATGTGTGCGCACCTGCATTTATATTTCATAATTTAACCAATATTAAAATATGCTAATAATATTTGTTTTTTTACTGTTATATTCACAAACTTGTTTAGTAACATTTAATATTTATAATCTAGTTAGATTGACTAAAATATCCTTATTTAAAATTCAAAAGATGAAATGACAAATGTGACCTGACTGTTACTAAAGGATACGGTTATTTTAGTGAATCTTGCTATATTATTTTAAATTACTACTTGTATTTGGTTATAACGACTCACCGGAAAGAGCAACCATGTCTCTTGCGTTCAGACCCTTATTCGAGAAAGCGGAGATGAGAGTGTCGACTCCAGCAAACGACTTGGAAGATCAGTGTTGGCAAGGCTACGGCTGGCGGTGGTGGAATCTCTTCTTCCCAGTTTCACATTCCACGATGGCCCGCCAACCTGCATTACTTTACATTGTTAATTTATATTCGATTCTTGAGTCATTTGTGTATTCTTACAGCAACTGAAGCGTCGCGTGCGGCTAAGATGAGTAGGTCGGCGCAGGAGACAACGCCGGGGCAGACGCGCTCGACGTCGCGCTTGGCGGCCTCGATGACGTCGTATCCTCTAGCGGAGTTGATGTTGGGGAATGCCGTCTTCTCGCTTTGTATGGCGGAGGTCTCGTTGAGTAAGATGGATGCGTCGCAGCCCTGCACGAAGCAGTCGTGGAAGTGGAGACGGATGAGGGAGGCGGCCATGCGGCGTTCCCGGGATATGGCGCGGCGGATTGAGTTGCGGATGATGGTAGGTGCGTTCGGACATGAAGCGCCGTAGAATGTAGTGGAGAGCTGCGCTTCACATGGGGTAATGTCGAGGAGGAAGAGGAAGAGGAAGAGGGTTAGTATGGGAAGAAGAGTTCGGAGTAGATTGAAGATTTTCATTTTCGAAATTGAAGTTAATTGAGAAGATTGTAGTTGTGGTGCTTGGGTTTGGGTAGTCAACATATTTATAGGGAATGGATACTGCGTCTTTCCAGTTTTTATATAATTGATGATTGAAGTTGAAAATCTTGAAATTCTACAGTTAAATCTCGATAAAGTAATATTCGATAAAGTAATAATATCGTTAAGATAATAATTTTTTCTGGTCCCGATATGGGTCAATGCATTAAAATAATGTTCGATAAAGTAATAATCTCATTAAATGAATATTTTTTCTCGATCCTAAAGTTATTACTTTATCGATATTTAACTGTACTTGATAATGCATTGGGTTTTGATATTTTTTAACTTAATTTGTCGCTTTCTTAATTCAGATTCGGTCAAAAATGGATTTAGGCATTATATAATCCGAGGAAGGGCAGACAGCGATATGATAAAAGTCAATTTACGTTATAGAGGTGTTACTCGTGGAAATTCAAATAATCATAGTATGTGGGCCTTTTTAACTTTTTCTTCCCCTTTATGGTAAGGAAGGAGTGTGGAAATATGACATTTTATCATAATATGTCTTTTTTTTTTTTTTGTTCAAATCCCACTTGAACAACTATGTGGAGCCTGTCACCTATGGTTAGCCTAGGGTGGTTGAACTCTCCTGTGTGGTTTGCAGGCTACTACACAAGGAGCGGGGTTTACCCAGTGCGCACCGAAGGTAGCGGCTGCGGATTCCACGAATCAAAAATAAAATAAAATATGTCCTTTTCTTTTTTGTTTGGTGGAGCAATCCTGCTATATACGAGTCCAATATTGTGAACCATACGAACTAAAAGGTACAAAAGATGCACATTTATTAACTTAGTTTGTCAATAAAGACTATCAAATAGTAGTACTATATAATTTTCGCTATTTTTGGATCATATGTGACAATTTAAAAAAAAAACTATATATATTAGGGTTGCAATAAGTGATGGATTTAGGAGGGCGTGTGGTCGGCTTGTTGAGTAGACTTAAGTGGTTTATTTCTACATACCGAAAATGATTTGATTAGTAACTACCATGAATTTTGGATTTGGTTAACACTAGGCAGAATATTAAATCAATCATAAACTGGACAATTACAGGAAGAAAGGGGACCTGGTCAGATAAATCCACTATTAACTCTACTTTGATCCATGACACGAAAGGTTAACTAGATCCTAGGGTTACCCAGCTCGGATGTCGTGTTGATCACGCATGCATCCACTCTTTTTTCTTGTTGTGAATTGATCATGAACCCACTCCCTATCATAACAACGACTCTAGCTTGTTGATCAACGAAAGGGAGGTTACTAAGACACATTTAGGCCGAAGGAACCAAATTAATTAGGTCACCGATGTTGATCATACAAAATGACTTCATTATCAAGTAGATCTAAGTGATTAAAAGGTTAACTAACCTAAGGTGATCAATCTTAAGCTATCAACACGTTCAACATGTCCACATCCACAAACTCTAGTCGGAATAAAGGTAGAAAGCATATTAAAAGAAGTCATGCAAATAACTGGAAAGAAGGAACTTATAACTAACAAATTCTTGATATTTAATATGCACAAACTAAATATTTGGAACATTAAAGGCATAAACAAAGAAAGCAAGAGCATTCAGCAACCAAAAAACAGCAACAATAAATCAGCAGAAACTCTCTGATTTTGCTTAAAATCAATTATTTTCAACTTTAAGATTAAAATCAATTCCAAAAACTCCTTGATTTTGCTTAAAATCAATTATTTTCAACTTTAAGAAAAATTAAATAAAAAGTACTTATAATAAACAGTTGCAAACACACCCAAAGTTGAAAATAATTGCTTTTTAAGCAAAAGCGGAGAGTTTTTGAATCAATAATAAAAACCAAAAATATTTTTTAAAAATTAAAAAACTACTTAATTAAGCAGTTTAGTTGCTTAATCTTAGAGAAGCTGCCGCAATAAGCAGATTTTTCAAACAATAAAAAACTGTGTTTGCTGTCAATAGAGGTGGCAAAATAGGCGGGCGGGCCAGCCCAGCCCTTGGCCTATTATGCCAAATCAATTTTTGAGCTCGCCCGATACTTTATTGGGCCCTGATTTATGAAGCCCAATCCGACCCAGGGCTTTCGGGCGGGCGGGTAGCCCACTAATTTCTTTAATATTTTTTTTATTTTTTAATTATATATTTGTTGTATAAAAATAAAATTAATATGCATAATTTAAACTAAATATATTAATGTTGAATAAAATATAAATTATGAAGTAATTAAACTAATTAAATAGATCATATTAATTATAGATTTATGTACAAATAAATAATAAAATTCATAGTCATGTACAAATAAACATCACAAAAATTCAAACTAAAACAATAAACAACTCAAAATAGCCAAGTTTCAATATATATTAATTGCATTTTGAATCTTTTTTGATAGGTTTTTATCTCCCATCTTTTTTTCATTTATATTTAAATATTAATATTATCTAACAATTATATATTTTTTTGGGCTGACTTTTTAGCCCAAAGTCCATAAAGCCCGTGATTTTTTTGAGTGGACTTTTTAGGACCAATACACTTTCGGGATTCTAATTTCAGAGCCCAACTCAAACATTGGCCCCTTGCCTTTTTGGCAGGGGAATTAAGAAAGTAGAGTAGATGTTAAAGTAAGAGAGAGAAGATGAATGAGATGATGAGAGAGCGGATAATAAAGTAGGTGAGAGAGATAACAAAATATGAGAGAATTAGTATTTTTCTTTTTTGGAAAAGAGTCAATATAAATGGGACGGACCGAAATAGAAAAGGGGTCAATATAAATGAGACGGAATGAGTACTACATTCTTTCATATTTTATTATTTATCTCTCTTATTTTATTATTCACTCTATCAATATTTCACTTATATTCTATCTCTTACTTTATCATCTATTCTACTTTCTTAATTCTAGTACGGTAAAGCATAGAGGGAGTATTAAACTAAGCCACCGTTCGACGTCTCAGTAGTGTTTAACAGCGCGTAAGTATATTCTGCGTTACAGCTTGAGACAGCATCAACATTTGAATTTTCTTTTACGAAGACAAATTCCAAACTTCAATAAAACGACTTATATCAAAGTCAAAATGCTTATGCAATCTATGAATATATTTAATCATTTATTAGTCTTTGAATGTTGCGCTAGTTACAGCTGAATTTCTTCATCTTACAGTGATACGTACTTTACTTTAGTTTAAATTCAATTACAGTTAAATCTCGATAAAGTAATAACTTTGGGATTGAGAAAAATATTCATTTAACGAGGTTATTACTTTATCGAATATTATTTTAGTGCATTGACCTATATTGGGACCGAAAAAAATTATTATCTTAGCTAAATTATTACTTTATCGAATATTAGTTTATCGATGTTTAACTGTAAGTTATAAATACAAAGAGATCACTACTTTACTCATTTTAATCTACTTCACATTAATTACTTTGATGGGTTTCAAAATTATAATCTTCGACCACTTATACGGAAGACCTTAGAATGCCTCTTGCTTAGAAACGTGGCAACATATTAAATTAAACTTAGCCAACTTTAAGCCTTGGTATAATTGTGTAAAATAATCAATTTAGGTGTTTGCATGCATGTGACGAGAATTGACTGACTGAATCATGCAGAATTGACAATCCTACTAAACAATCATTATTAAATTCCACCCAGACCTAATCCAACATACGAAGGATAACACGGTTGAATTCCAAGACACAAACACAAACAAAGATATGTCCATGCTATTTTTTATGTATAAAATACAATTTGGTACGCGTTGTAGCAGCCATTACTGACCAATTAACCAACACTTTCTCGCTCTATATATGTCTTCACCCCCTGAACACCTCCTCACTCAACAAACTCAAAACATCAAACAATACTGTCCTGCACAGATTTTAATTTACATACCCAATATTCCCCAATGAATCGCATCCTTATAATTCCTTTTCTCTCTCTACTGGTTGTGCTGAGCAGCATCCACTGCCAAGCACAGCTCTCCACTTCATTCTATAGCACTTCATGTCCGAACGCGTCCACCATCATCCGCAACTCCATCCGGAGAGCCATATCCGCGGAGCGCCGCATGGCCGCATCCCTCATCCGTCTCCACTTCCACGACTGCTTCGTCCAGGGCTGCGACGCATCCATCCTACTCGACGAGACCTCCACCATCCAAAGCGAGAAGGCGGCACGCCCTAATGCCAATTCCGTTAGAGGATACGATGTAATTGAAGCCGCCAAGCGCGAAGTCGAGCGCGTCTGCCCCGGCGTCGTCTCCTGCGCCGACGTACTCACCTTAGCCGCACGCGACGCCTCTGTTGCTGTAAGTACATACATTATATATACTATTTTTATTGAATTAATCAAGGAAATTAATGATAAACGTACAATTAATTGCAGGTTGGTGGTCCATCATGGAATGTTAAACTTGGAAGAAGGGACTCCACCACTGCAAGCCGGTCCGGAGCGGAATCCGATCTTCCTAGTCCATTTTCCGGCCTCGACGTTCTGGTTAAAGCTTTCTCCGATAAGAATCTTAACGAGAGAGACATGGTCGCCCTATCTGGTAATTATTCATCAATATATATAACTCACAATTAAAACTATATATAAAGAATGGTTAATTAACTAAAGGATGGAATATGAATGCAGGAGCGCACACATTAGGTCAATCCCAATGCTTCTTGTTCCGCGGCAGAATTTACAGCAACGGAACAGACATCGACGCCGGATTCGCCAGCACCAGAAGGAGGCAGTGCCCACAAAGCGGCGGCGACGCCAATTTGGCGCCGCTGGATTTGGTGACGCCGAATTCTTTCGACAACAACTACTTTAGAAACTTGGTTCAGAGGAAGGGGCTTCTGCAGTCGGACCAAGTTCTCTTAAGTGGATCAACCGCCGCCATTGTGAATCAGTACAGTGGAAACCCGAGAACCTTCGCCGCCGATTTTGCGACTGCGATGATCAAGATGTCAGAGATCGAGCCACGCCTCGGACAGGACGGGATTATAAGAAGGGTTTGCAGCGCCATCAACTAGTTAATTTCCCCATATTTTTGCGTTTAGTAACCACCTAAACTTTCATTCTCTGCATGCATGCAGTCGCCTATTTCACGTTTTCTTTCTTCATTCATTAAACGTAAATCCACTCACCATAAGTGTCTACAGTAATTTCCTCTACCATTCCATGTAATTCTTTGATTTATACAAAACGAATGAATTTTGCGTTTTCAATATCTGATATATTTATGATCATATATTCAATTTGCTTTGGAAGAAATCTCAAATTTTATGATCAATTGATAAACTAATAGACTAATGAACTATCTATATAGAAATTAAAACATCCACAACATAATAAATAGACAAATTGGCATGGAGTCCTCAAACTATGAGAATTGTGCAGAATTGGTCTTTAATCTATTGTTTTTGGTTAATGAATCCTCAAACTACGTTCAATTCGATGAATTGGTAACTTTACCCTCACTTAACCATTAGTCAATGATTTTTCTAATAAATAATAAAATAATAAAATGGCATTTTCAGAATGAATTTTATTGGTAACGATTTGGTCAATTTTAAAATTCTTGAAGACCAATTTCACCAATTTTTTCTGGAAAAAGATATTATTAAAATAAGTAGTTTAAATAAAAGAGGATTTACTAGTTTTTATAAATAATTTCATCAATTCTTTTGAAAAATAAATAATTAAAAAAAGAGAGGGAATTTTTAGATATAATTTCACCAGTTTTTAGGAAAATAATCTCATCTGCCGTTTTTTTGAGAAAACAAAATAATTCTAGAAAACAAGAGGATATTTAAGAGATACTTTAACCATTTTTTTATAGAATAATTAATTTAAAAACTAAGAGGATATTCTTAAAGATAATTTCAATAGTTTTCTTGAAAGTAATAAATGAATAAAATAATTAATATTCTCTTTTTTTATAATTAACTTTTAAAAAATTAAAACTTGTCCGAAATTATTTTAAAAATTGTCAATTGGGCACAATAAAATATATTCCAAAAAAATCCTTATTATTTATTATTTAAAAAAATTATCGATTAACAATTGACTGACGGTGAAGTTAACAGAATTACCAATTCATCCAATTTAACTTAGTTTGACAATCTATTAAAAAAAAAAGAAAATTACAGACCAATTCAGTCATTGCAATAAAAACCATATAACCTATTCTAAACCAGTTATAAATGAGAATAAACTTCATATTTTATGTTTTTTTTAGTTACATTCTTAGAAATTAACCTTTATGTATTACACTCAAATTGTAATAAATGTATAAAAAATATTAAGAAGTATATAATTGTGTTTACACTCAAGATGATGTGATCATGCTTAATCATCTAAAATTATTTGTGACATTAAATTATTTGATATATTGACGTTTTAAGTTGAAAATCTTGAAGATTAAATTTTTTTTTAATGTCGTGAGAAATTTTTTGTTGTTATTAAAATGCATATTGAATAAATCTTGTTCTTGAGCAATTATTTGCAAACCACACACGACACAACTATTGGATGATGTATTGTCTTTTAATATGTTTAAACTCTTTAAACTTTGTCGGTTTATTAATTCAGATGTTTGGTCAAGCTAGAATTGATGGACTAATTGAGGTATTATACAATACTCCAAGGAAGGGCAGACAGCGATGTTATAAAAGTCGATTCACGTTTTAGTGGTGTTATTTACTCGTGGAGATTCAAACAATCATGGTATGTGTTATATGTTTTAACTTTTTTTCCCCACAGTAAGGAAGGAGCATGGAAATATAGCATTTTAGGTAAAAAGAAAATTAATTTTCCTTTCTCCGTGAAGTGTTCGGTGAATACTACAAGTGTCTAACTTAGCAGAGCGATTTGGGTGTGCACATAAGAATATATGAATTTGGTATACCTAAAAGTACGTTTGTGCTAACGTAGAGTACTGTTTGTAATTTATTATTATTATTATTACTATTATTATTATTATTATTATTATTATCCTAAAAGAGGATTGAGCCCTAAACCAATCATTTACATAGAAGTGTGAAATAGTACTTCCTCCGTCCCGTTTGAAACGACTCATTTCAAATCGGCACGAAAATTAAGAAAGTTGATGATAAAGTATAAGAAATGAGTAAATAATAAAGTAAAAGAGAGAAGAAAAATAAGAAAATGGATAATAAAGTATGAGAGAGAAAATGATTAATATAATGAGAGTAGATAAAGTAGGTGAGAGAAATAATAAAGTATGAGAAAAATTATTTCTTTTTTTGGAAAAAGGGATGTTTCAAATGAGACACTCCGAAAAGGAAAACATATCGTTTTAAATAGGATAGGGGGAGTACTAATTAAGCTACATGTCTTTTGTATTGGTTCTTGGAAGAAATATTGTCTTTCAAAAAAGTTCTAAGTGATGTGAGATAAAAATTTCTTAAGAACTTACAATCATTTTTCTCCCTTTGTTATATGAAAGCCCATAAATATACATGGTTCGTTGATATATGTATGTCTAATACAAACACAAAATCACAAGTTTTTTGATGTTATAAAAAATTATTGATGAAATGCATGCGGTTTTGACTTTAATTTCCTTGAACATACAATTTCTAAGGTAAATGCGCATCGGTGCACAAAAGCCGTTGGAGGAATATTTCGATTAATTAAGAGTCCGTTACTAACAATTAAAAAATACTGCATATAATTAAACCTTAAAAAATAGTAGAAATTGTTGATTTCAAAAACTACTCACTCGTAAAAGAATACTACATCGATCCTGTTAAATGACACATTTTTTAGCACGTTTATTAAGAATATGATGGTTTGTGGTATAAATTATTTGAGTTTTTGTTTAATTGATTTTGTCCATATAATCTTTGCCTTTTATAATAAGACATTTATAATGAACGTGAAACTTTTTCAAGATTTTCGTGGGAGTAAGCATAAACTAAGGCTACTAAGCCACCCTTTGACCATCCTAGTAGTAATTTAAGAGCACAAATTAAGTATTACATATTCGGTCGGATGACATAGAGCTTGAGGTGTTTCACCTATGATCAAAGATCATAAGTTCAAGACCTACCAAGAGTCCAAGACTGCTATTGTTATTTAAGGTAAACCTAGAGTGGTTACTTCATTCTCTGTTACTTATGGGCTAGAATACATGAATGATATTTATCTACGACACATTTCGTAGCGATTGTGGATTACTCTCAACATTAAAAAAAAAGCACAAAATCTTCTCGGTTACAGCTTGAGACAGCAGCAGCAACAGTTTTGAATTTTCTTTAACGAAGACAAATTCCGATAGAACTTAGTTTTTATCAAAGTCAAACTGACTATACAATCTATGCATATTTAATCATTAAATTTAGTATTCTATGAACTCTGAGGCATTAATTAATTAATAATAATAATAATAATAATAATTAATAATAATAATAATAATAATAATAATAAAGGATTGAATCCTAGAACAATTACTCACATAAAAGTAAGAAATACCAACTAAGTTGTTGTTACTTGTAATACCAACTAAGTTGTATGTTACTTGTATTAGTTCTAAGAAGAAATATTTTTTTTTTAAAAAAAAGTTCGTGATGGGAGATAAAAATTTATGAAAGCCCATAAGTACACATGGTTCGTTGAGATATATATGTCGAATATAAGGGATCAGATCCTCCGTGTTATTTTCAATCCCAATATTGTTCAATTAGTCTAAGTATTTAGATGTGGTAACCATCTACAAATGCTTACACAGGACAATAATAAAAAATTATTGATGAAATACATGCGGTTTTGACTTTTAACTTTTCTTTACATATGCCAATTAAGCACTAATAATCTAAACATACAATTTCTAAGGAAGATGCCTATCGGTGCACTTAAATGCCGTGGGATGAACATTTCGATGAAGTAAAGTCCGTTACTAACAACTAATATTAAAAACACGAGTATATATATATACCCTAAACAATAGTAGAAATATGCTTAATTTCTAAAACTACTCGCCCGTAAAAAATACTACATCCGTCCTATTAATAATGTCTTTTTAACACGTTTATTAAGGATATGGTAATTTGTGGTGTATATTATTTGACTTTTTGTTTAACTAATTTTCTTGTATATTCTTTGCCTTTTTAGAACTAAGACATTTATATTGAAACGGTCCAAAGTGGAAAGTGAAATATTTTTAAGAGGATCGGGGGAGTAAGAACAAACTAAGCCACCCTTCGACCTCCTAGTACTAATTTAAGATTACAAAGTATTTTGTTCCCGTGGAAAGACATAACGGTGACATATGAGCAAATATTATATATATATATATATATATATATATATATATATATATGGATTCATATCTATCGAGACCGTTATTGTAATTTATGATTAACTTAGAGTGGTTACATATTAGTCCCCTCTATATTATGTGCTAGAGCACACGAATAAAATTTATTCCAATTCGCACTTTAATAGCGGAAAGTTACTCTTGTTACTAAATAAAGAGCAAAAAGTCTTTTCGGTTACAGCTTTAGACAGCAGCATCAACAGTTTGAATTTTCTTTTACGAAGACAAATTCCAATAAAACCGACTTATATCCAAGTCAAACTGCTTAGACAATATCTATGCATATTTAATCATTAAATTTAGTATTCTATGAACTCTGAGGCATTGACATTCTTCGCGAACTTAATTAAATAAAAAAGAAGAGAAAATCTAGAATGTCTTGTATATAGTTGTATTATTGTATAGCTGACATACCATAATAATCCTTAATCAGAATCGTCACAACTTACTAAATATAATTTGGCACTTTATTTAACGTAATTAATTGACTTTAAGCCTTGTTAAATTATTAGGTGTTTGCATGCATGTGACGAGAAGCTCTCTCTACCAAATTACCGACACCCATTGCTGACCGAATCATGCAGAATTGTCATTCTTACTACACATTAATTCATTATTAAAATCCAGGAAGACCTAATCCAACATAGAGTAATTACATAGTTGAATTCCAAGATACTAATACAAACAAAGATACAGCCATGTTTTTTCCATCATATATAATATACTGTGACATATATATGTACCCCACGCGTTTAGCAGCCATTAGTGACCAACAAACATGGCTTTGTACCTCTTTTTTGCCTATATATATATATATATATATATATATATATATATATATATATATATCTTCACCCCATAAACACTTCCTCAATCAACTCACTCCATCCAAACCATTTGCAGAGACGGGAGACCATCACTACTTCTACCATTTTCTCTCTCTCAAAATGAATCGCATCCTTATAATTCCTTTTCTCTCTCTACTTCTGGTGCTGAGCAGCATCCATTGCGAAGCACAACTCTCCACTACATTCTACAGCACTTCATGTCCGAACGCGTCTACCATCATCCGCAACTCAATCCGGCGAGCCATATCCGCCGAGCGCCGCATGGCCGCCTCCCTCATCCGCCTCCACTTCCACGACTGCTTCGTACAAGGCTGCGACGCATCCATCCTACTCGACGAGACCTCCACCATCCAAAGCGAGAAGGCAGCACGCCCTAATGCCAATTCCGTTAGAGGATACGACGTCATCGAGGCCGCCAAGCGCGAAGTCGAGCGCGTCTGCCCCGGCGTCGTTTCATGCGCCGACGTACTCACCTTAGCCGCACGCGACGCCTCTGTTGCTGTAAGTATATATATAGTGTTCTTATTGAATAACAAGAATTCGTGTTTGAATATTAATTTAATTAAGGAATATTAATGATAATTGCAGGTTGGTGGTCCGTCATGGAATGTTAAACTTGGAAGAAGGGACTCTACCACTGCAAGCCGGTCCGGAGCGGAATCCGATCTTCCTAGTCCATTTGCCGGCCTCGACGTTCTGGTTAAAGCTTTCTCCGATAAGAATCTTAATGAAAGAGACATGGTCGCCCTATCTGGTGAGAGACTAATTAATTTTCATCAATTTGGCAATAAGTAAAGTTAAAACTACAAAGAATGGTTAATTAACTAAAGGATAATGGAATATGAATTCAGGAGCGCACACATTAGGTCAATCCCAATGCTTCTTGTTCCGCGGCAGAATTTACAGCAACGGAACAGACATCGATGCCGGATTCGCCAGCACCAGAAGGAGGCAGTGCCCACAAAGCGGCGGCGACGCCAATTTGGCGCCGCTGGATTTGGTGACGCCGAATTCTTTCGACAACAACTACTTTAGAAACTTGGTTCAGAGGAAGGGGCTTCTGCAGTCGGACCAAGTTCTTTTAAGTGGATCAACCGCCGCCATTGTGAATCAGTACAGTGGAAACCCGAGAACCTTCGCCGCCGATTTTGCGACTGCGATGATCAAGATGTCGGAGATCGAGCCACGCCTCGGAGAGGACGGGGTTATAAGAAGGGTTTGCAGCGCCATCAACTAGTTCATGCATCCCCTCATTAGAATAGAATCTTTAAATTTTTTGGCATTACGTAAATTTTCCTAGTGTGCATGCATGCAGTCGCCTATTTGACGTGTTGCTTCTTCATTCATTAAATTTAAATGTAAATCCACTCTGGACGAGTGTCTGCGTTTTCCGTCTACTATTCCATGTACTTAAAATTTATTTTTCCGTCTACTATTCCGTGGACTTTAAAATTAATCCCAACAATCAATGAATTTTGCGTTTTCATTAGAACCGATCGAATTTCATTTCATATACTCTCTTTGATCCACAATTGTTGTTAGGATATTTGGACCTCAAAATGTGAATAACGGGTTCTTGGAATTCAACCGAGACAATAACAAAGAATAACACAAAGAGAAAAAGAAATAGGCACAGAAAATTTAACGTGGTTCGGCCAATAGACCTACATCCACGAGCGGCAGAAAAATAATCCACTAATAAAGAGGATAATATAAAATGGTCCTCCAGAATATGGTCCTAGACTCAAAAGCATACCCACAAAAATATGGTCAATTTGTCCAACTAACTAATCTCATAACATGTGGACTATAATGCGTAGAAGCATACTTAAACCAATTAGATAACATATCTATTTGTATGTGAAATTAATGATAAATTTTATTAATTATTTGATATGGGATAGAACTCAATTTCCTTTAAGCATTAGGATTTGAGCCACATCATAACAATTGTTGCTCCACTTTTTTTTTTTCGGGTTGTTACACAATTAATGCTTCATTTAAAAAAATAGTACTCATTTCGTCCTATTTGAAGCGACACATTTTCTTTTCGAGTTGTCTCATTTGAAGCGACACTTTCCTAAAAAAGAAATAACTTTCCAAAACAATTACAATTTTTTTTATACTTTCCAAAACAATTAAAAAGCGGGTCCAGCAAGATGATTCACACACATTCACAATCGATCACTGACACTAATAATTAATTAATCCACTTAAATCAATTAGTTGTAGGACACCGTAATTAAATTGACATATCCCCTATTTCCCCTTAATTATTCGGTAATCGCCATGGTGGGCATTGAAACGAATACTTCTCTAAATTAGATGCAACCTACGTTGGTGGGCAATCAATAGATTTAACACCTAATCAGCTTTAAGAACTAAGAAAACCCAATTTAAGAGCCTACTCGTATGGTGGGCATCTAATAGTCTCCTACCAAATTAATCCAATTGTCCTAAGAACAATTTGCTACTTATTTAGCCTAATCCCACGAGAAACGATGGAAGTACTAAATTAGCTATGAATTAAATTAACTAAAGTGATCAAGCCTAAATTAATTAATCCAATTAATTAAACCTAGATTAATTCAGAACCTAAGTGATTAATTTTAAGCCCTAGTCTCACGAAATTAAAGTGGTGTGTGTTTCACATCTCGCCGACCCCTAAAAAGATTTAGCTACGCATATCGGCCGGACTAGCCAGACAGACCGAACTGCAGGACAGAACACAAATCATGCTGAAATTCATAAAATAAATATGCACGAAAATTCAAACAAAATACCAGAAATCAGAATAACTAAGAATGCGAAATATGGTCCTAAAAATTATAAAATCATAAATTAAAGACTTCGAATCAATCCACAGGAAAATAAAAACGGAGACAATTCAAATTCGGGAATGGAAAACGAAAGCGATAACATGTTTCTTCCAAATCAAACTACAATTCTTGAAACGAAAAAGAGAAATGCAAACTTTGAAATTGATCAATCCCACGATCGGATCCTTCGGCTTCGTCTACGGCTTCTCCCTCGGATTGCTCTCGGCTCGGCTTCTCGAAATCTCTCTCTCGGTGATCGGTGTTGGATGATTGGTGTAGAAGGATGATGATGATCGGCAGAATGGCAGCTAGGGTTTTGGAACGTTGAAGACGTGATGGAAGGCTAGAATAAGATTATGATTTCGTGCTTGTCTATCTACGGCGCCTCTCTTCAGTCAATATATATATACTCCTCTTTTATCCTCCTCAATTAGGTTAACCAAGTATAGAAAGATATAATATAAGATAAATTATATTATTTTCTTTCTATACTTAATTCCCTTCTTGATTTTTTCCGAATTAAGCATATATTTCCTGAATTTCGCAACCGCCACCTTAACACCTCGTCAATGCCACATCATCATAAAAACTGCAAAACAAACACCAAAATAAATCTCAACGCCACAAAATATGCCAAAATAGACGGAATATGGATAGTACGAAATAGACCTATCAAACTCTTCTTAAAAATGTGCCGAAAAGTTTTGGAGCAAGAAATATGAAACGGAGGGAGTATAATGCAGCGATATAACAAAAGCGATAGCTTGTTTAGTCTAAAAATTCTAAACCTAAAGGTCTAACTAAAGATCCGTTGATTTTGAGTGCAAAATACCGGATAATTAAGGCCTCCAGATCAAACTTAAAAGGAATTCAAAATTAGATAAAGATTTTCATTCAAATTCCCTAAAAACTGCATTCAAGCCTTTCACATTCTTCTAGAAATATTAATTCTCATCCATACATATATGCATATGCATATAGGGCCGCATCAATATATGATCATTCAAATTTTCTTATTGCCACTAATTATTAAATGACTTTATCATCCATTTTTGCACTAACTAGCAATAATTGATATCTAGAACGCGAGTTGGTCATGCGACCAGAAAGGAAACACAACAATCGAGATCACCGTGTTCTAAAGATTTTGCCCCATAATTCGCTAGGTTACCATTGAAATCTATCCGGTCAATTTGGAACTAATATCAAATTTTATTAATCAATTGAAAAACTAATAGACTAATGAAAATATAGTGTAATAATAATAATAATAATAATAATAATAATAATAATAATAATAACAATAATAATAATAATAAATCATGATTCCAATTTGAGATCAGTTATTAATAAAAATAAGTTCTACATTGCAATATTTTAAGTTTTTTAGGTATGAATATCCTTAAAAAATTAACTTCTATAATGGTATTAAAATGAATTAAGATTTAAACATATTATACACGGATAAAAATATTCATAACTACATAGCTATGTTACATAAGGTTCGAGATTATATAATCATACTTACCTATTTTTTTTTGTGACAAATACATGATTTGATATATTGGCGTTTTAAGTTGAAAAATCTAGAAATTCAACTATTTGATTGTGGGGTTTTCATATTTTTAAAGTTTTGTCGGTTTACTAATTCAGATTTGGTCAATAATGGATTTAGGTATTATATAATCCAAGGAGGGGGACGTTATAAAAGTCAATTTACGTTTTAGTGGTGATACTTGTGGCGATTCAAATAATCATGGTATGTGCGCGCTGTTTAACTTTTTCTTCCCCACGCCCACGCGCGGTAAGGAAGGAGCATGGAAATATCACATTTTATGTAATAATTTTTGATTTCTCCTTTTTTTTTTCCATGAACTGATTGGTAAAGTAATCTTGCTATGATTTTCTAATGATAAGAGTATTTTTTGTATTTGGTCCTTTGAAGAAATATTGTTTTAAATTAAGTGATGTGAGATAAATATTTCTTAAAATCTTTACCAACATTATCTCCCTAATGAGATCTCTTGTTTAACTTTTCAATATCTAATATGTCACCAATGGAATGATAAATACGTAATAAAACTTTACTTAACTCATTTCTTATGGTTTACAAGTTAATATGAACATTTTTGTTAGATAAGACATGTGTTACAATTCCACTAACTTGTGAGCATAAATTGGATATAAATTGAAAAGATAAAAGTTGGACATGTAAATGTAATTTACGAAAGCCCATAGCGGATCTACTATTCAATTTTTTTGTGTTCAATTGGTATCCAATTTGTGTTAATAGAATGATGATACGTGTCCATATTTAACAATCATATGTCCTATTTGAAATTTAATAACACTATGGAAATAAATTATTTTAGTTATTAAGTTAAATAGGGACACTTATTAGTATATCATCACCAGGTACTAATAGAATACAAAAAAAATAGACTAGATCCATCCCTAATTTGAATAAATGCGTCTAATTTCAGTCATATAATTAAATTCAATTTAGCTGCATTTAAAAGCCATGCGAGAAAGATTTCAATAGAGTTAAATCTCTCTAAATTAATATCATATTTCATGTTATTATGTTGTTTACTATCTAAAAACAATCAAACTCCCTTCGTCCCGCTTGACTTGTCTCGATTTCCTTTTTAGGCTCTCCCACTTGATTTGTCCCAATTTTTTAAAAGAAAAATAATTACTACACAAACTCCCACTTTTTCTTTGTACTCACTCATCTATTCACAGCCAACCATTCATCTTAATCTTTGTGCCGAAAAGAAAATGAGACAAGTCAAATGAGACGGAGGGAGTGTTAATTTGTTAAAAAAAATGAACTGTTCATTTAAAAAACAAGTACAATGTTATAAATAACAGTAATTGACAATGAACACAAAAAAATACTAAAGATAATACAATTCATTTGGAACCAGTTGCATGCAAAGAAACACTATTGTGTCTAGGACTCTTAACAATTTTATGGCACTGTTCGAGAAAACAATACCGGAACTTTTTGATGCAATTAGAAAAGTTAGAGATAAAATTCAATTAAATTTAAGTTTAAGAATTTAAAATAAAAAAATAAACCTGCAACACTAGAATCATATTTCACAAAATTACCTTAGTGTTATTGATAATTTTAAATAATTATTAATTTATGATATTGATGGGACCATATATTTACATTGGAGTTTTCCGAAAATTATTATCTTATTATCTTCTCAAATTTGATGATTGTTTTACACCGGCTGGAGTCGGGCCAGAGAAAAATATTATTTTAAAGAAATTATTAATTTATCGATTATTAAATTATAAAGGTTCTACTTAAGTCCGTTAAAAATCATAATAGTGTTTGTTAAACCATAAAAAAATAACCATAGATTGTCGTCGATAATTAATATAACAACTACAACCTTATTAAATAAATAACAATAAACTAAGCCACCCTTTGACGTCCTTAGTAGTATTTAACAGCATACAAGTCCTACTGAGTTACAGCTTGAGACAGCAGCATCAACAGTTTGAATTTTCTTTTACGAAGACAAATTCCAATGAAATCGACTTATATCAAAGTCAAACTGCTTATACAATAAATACATATATTTAATCACTTATTATTAATTCTTTAAACTCTGCGGCATTTACATTATTCTTGAACTTAAGCTGAAGAGAAAATCTAGAATACTTAGTATATCATTTTAAAATTGAAACTATATTTAATTATAAGTTATAGATATAAAGGGACCACTATTTTTATATGAAATACATAATATATTCCCTACTCAGAACCGTGACAACTTATTTAATCAAACTTAGCAATAAATAAAGAACTAATACCCAAAACTAGAAACTTCCACAAGAAATTAATATGCATGCAAACTCATGCATGCCACGAGAAGGTATCTCTACCAAATTTACAAACACCCACTGCTGACCGAATCATGCAGAGTTGACAATCCTACTTAAAAAACAATTATTCAAAATCCACGAAGACCTAATCCAACATAAATTAATAATTAATATTTGAATTCCAAGACAAAAATACCAACAGCCATGCATCGAGTATAGTATACAACTCGTTACATGGTCCCCACGCGTTGTTAGCAGCCATCAGTGACCAACAAGAATATGGCTTTCTACTTCTACCACTTTCTCGCTCTATATATATCTTCACCACCTTAACACCTCCTCAATCAACCCACTCAAACCATTAAACAATACTGTTTTGCAGAGATCAACTTTTCTCTCTCTCTCTCTCTCTCTCTCTCTCTCTCTCTCTCTCGCTCGCTCTCTCAAAATGAATCGCATCCTTATAGTTCCTTTTCTCTCTCTACTGGTTGTGCTGAGCAGCATCCACTGCGAAGCACAGCTCTCCACTACATTCTACAGCACTTCATGTCCGAACGCGTCCACCATCATCCGCAACTCCATCCGGCGAGCCATATCCGCGGAGCGCCGCATGGCCGCATCCCTCATCCGTCTCCACTTCCACGACTGCTTCGTCCAGGGCTGCGACGCATCCATCCTACTCGACGAGACCTCCACCATCCAAAGCGAGAAGGCGGCACGCCCTAATGCCAATTCCGTTAGAGGATACGATGTAATTGAAGCCGCCAAGCGCGAAGTCGAGCGCGTCTGCCCCGGCGTCGTCTCCTGCGCCGACGTACTCACCTTAGCCGCACGCGACGCCTCTGTTGCTGTAAGTACATACATTATATATACTATTTTTATTGAATTAATCAAGGAAATTAATGATAAACGTACAATTAATTGCAGGTTGGTGGTCCATCATGGAATGTTAAACTTGGAAGAAGGGACTCCACCACTGCAAGCCGGTCCGGAGCGGAATCCGATCTTCCTAGTCCATTTTCCGGCCTCGACGTTCTGGTTAAAGCTTTCTCCGATAAGAATCTTAACGAGAGAGACATGGTCGCCCTATCTGGTAATTATTCATCAATATATATAACTCACAATTAAAACTATATATAAAGAATGGTTAATTAACTAAAGGATGGAATATGAATGCAGGAGCGCACACATTAGGTCAATCCCAATGCTTCTTGTTCCGCGGCAGAATTTACAGCAACGGAACAGACATCGACGCCGGATTCGCCAGCACCAGAAGGAGGCAGTGCCCACAAAGCGGCGGCGACGCCAATTTGGCGCCGCTGGATTTGGTGACGCCGAATTCTTTCGACAACAACTACTTTAGAAACTTGGTTCAGAGGAAGGGGCTTCTGCAGTCGGACCAAGTTCTCTTAAGTGGATCAACCGCCGCCATTGTGAATCAGTACAGTGGAAACCCGAGAACCTTCGCCGCCGATTTTGCTACTGCGATGATCAAGATGTCAGAGATCGAGCCACGCCTCGGACAGGATGGGATTATAAGAAGGGTTTGCAGCGCCATCAACTAGTCATGCCCTCTCTATATTTTTATTATTTTGCATTTCCATTCATTCTCTGCATGCATGCAGTAGCATATTCATTCCTCATTCATTAAATGTAAATCCACTCACAATGAGTGCCTGCATTTTCCCTGTAATTCTTTAATTTATAACAATAATCAATATATTGTTTTATTCTCATTAATCTCGATCGAGTTTCATTTGATATATTTATGATTATGCAATTTTGTAAATGCAGCTAATATCTAATGGGTTAAGTGCAAAAATACTCATTCCAAAATTCATAAATGCAAGAAACCCACTTTATACTAAAAATGCAATAATGTCCATTCTCTCTTTTTTACCCTCAAAAAGGACTGCAGCTTGCAGTCCTATGCGGTCCCCCCCCACCCATTTTGTCAGCGGCGTCAGCGGAGCAGTCATGAATGTCAGCGCAGCAGTCCATGTTAGCGTCAGCAGTCACAAGAGTGCTCAGAAAAAGGAGTTAAACAATATTTAAAGTAGTCAATTTCGCCAGACTTAATTAATTGATGATTTTGAGATATCACGTGAGCCATGCAACTGTAAAATAAATGTAGAAAATTTCGTGTTTTGTCATGTAGTCAGTTTTATTAATTTTTTTTATAGATTATTTAATTATTAATATCACGTAAGTCATCCAAAAATTATATATAGAGAAGTAGTCATGCATGTATTCATACCATTCTTCATCAGTTTAGAGAGAGAAAAAAAAATTGTATTCATATTTTGCGCAAAATTGTATCTCGGTAAACATTTTCATCATATTCGCCGAAGGTATGTTGTATATACTTTAAAGCATTTTCTATAATTTTATATATATTTAAAGCGCTTCTATGGATTTAAATAGTGTTACATTGTAAATAGGGTTACACTGCATATATTTTTAAAACGTGACATTGTAAATATAGTTAATATTGCATTTAATCAACTAGCATGGATTTTACTACGTAAAATTTGATATAGTTCTCTGTTTGCTATATTGATTTCTTATAATTTCATGATATACGACGTTTATACTGAGATGTAAAACATATTTCTTCGTTTAAAATTGTATTTCATGAAATACCACATTTACAGGACAAAAATGTATTATAGTTCTTCGTATTTCAAATATATTTACAATATTACGTAGATATACAGTAATTTTCATGAGAACTAAGATGTTTTATATTTCCAAATATGGTTAGATGGCAGAATGGACACGAATAACAGTCAAGTATGGAGGAATATTCGAGGGTTCCGAATACAAATATGGGGATGAACAACTTGCAGCAATTCCGCTCTGTCTACTTTCGTTGTCATCTCTAAGAGCTACTATTGATTCAATCACGCAAACTAATTCGATGCGTATCCCGTATCTATTGTATTCCCTCGAGAGGAATCGCGCCGGTCGGCTAGTGAAGTCACTAATGACGAGTGATGAAGATTTAAATCGACTCATCGGCTTCGAGGCAGATCCCACTGTCTGTGTTATGACGACGAGTCCGAGTGATCGGGCTGGAACAAGTATGTGGCAAACCCGATCACATGTCCCTTATTCTGATAATCGGGACCTACTTGAGCATTCCATTAGGGATTTCGACAGACATAAGTTCTTCGGTGACGGACGAGAGGAGGAGGAATACGAGGAGGTAGAGCAAGAGGAGGAGGAAAACGAGGAGGAGGCGGAAGCGGAGGAGGAGGTAGAACAAGAACCACATAACGAAGATTCGACGGATTCGGATGATCCGGATTACACTGCCGAAGAGGAGTCCGATGAAGACGAGCACGGCGAACATCAAAGCATCTACGGTACCATGTTGGAGTTTGCAACGTGGATGCGAAACGAGGGCAGTTACAATCGGTTAATGACATTACTCGAACAACCGAGTAACCTACCCATCACCTTTTCATCATTGGAGGAGGAAGATGGCGACTCGATTCCGGATATAGCAAACTGGCTAGTTCCGTTCTTCCCTATCGCTCAAACCAGCATCATTGGATGTCCTGATTTGGATGCGGTTAACGACGGCGTTCTTGAGGTGGATTCGATCTTTTGGAGTAGGTCCTTCAAATAATATTAAAAAAAAATTGGGTGTGGTGGGTGACACGGATGTACTCAAAGTTAGAAAATCAAATTTGGACTTCTATTAAAACTCATCTAATACTAGGGGATTGTGATTCAAGTTTTTTTTTATGATTCTAAAATTATGATTTCAATATCTTTTTACCAAACATCCTATACAAGATTCAGTCAGACACTTAATTACAAATCCTTTTTACCAAACGCTCCTTAAGTTACTATTTAGTAACTTTACACTAATTGATAGCATATTAATTTATCACTTGTGTAGTTGTGTGATGTAGATTTTTTAGATTTAGGTTTCTTAATTAGTCGTGTAGGTGAAATTAAATAAATGATAATTATTTCATATTATATTAGGTAAATTGTCTAAGTCTATTATATCTTATATAATATTAAAGCAGCACACAAAAAATCCATGTTCATACCATCACATCGTATCCCTCACCCTCACAGAAACATTGTGCCACTCGTATCTCCCTCTCCCCCGCCTTACAAATACAGTGTCAAAACAATACGCTTTACGATTCGGTCACTTCTCCCACGCGCTGCCAGATCCTCCTCGCGTCTTCCTACTCAATTTCGATGTCCAAACCATGCGACTGTAGGTACATTTCGCCCCAACTTTCCTCCATCTTCTATGCTTCTACTTTTCAATTCGAGCTACAAGGATGTTGAATTTCTATTCCGTATACTTGCTCCTGCCGCAAGTAGATTTTCCCCCAAGTTTCCTCCAACTTCTCTTCTTTTCCTTTTCAATTCAAGCTACAGGGATGTTGAATTTCTATCCCGTATAGGTTACTGTTTGCGTCCTCGTCTGTCTTTGCCCATACCTCCTCCCATTCTGTGTTGAATTTTAGGTGCGCTTATACTGTTTTCGTTGTGGATGCCATAATATAGTCGGTTTACCTTTAATCGGACCTTCGATCGGAAATCTGCTCCTCTTCATTTTGAAAAAATTAGTTGTCAATACGGTTGTGTTCGTTACGATAATATAAGATAAGATTCAGTTTTCTTTCATTGGTTTATGTATTTCATTCATATCGACTTCGAAATTGCAATGGCCACACAGTGGTGTTTGGTTCGCAATCTTGACGGAAACACGTGTAAATCTACTGGCCTCAAACTCCGTTTTCTGCATTTCTACGAATCCCTTTCGTTCAATAAGAAGGATGTACGATTTCTCGAAACCGTATGGCACGATGCAGGGGTACGTTTGTTTTACTGCTGCTTGCTTTTCTTCTTCTTTATTTTTTTTATTATTATATATGTTCAGCTACTTGATTTCTTGTTTTTTTGGAAATAGCTTGAAACTCTTGCAGTGCTCAGGGAGTGGAAGTCTTTTTTCGTTCTATCTATTCTTATATGGTTATGATTTTTGAGTTTTGGCTCACAGTTTCCGTTGGTTTTTTTTGGTTTTCTTGTTTTCCAATGTTATCTCGTATCATCTCGTGTCATCTGGTCTGATCTGATTAGCTTTATTATGTTTGTAATCCTATATATAGATATGCAATGCTCAGGGAGTGGAAGTCTTTTCTGCTTTATTTTCGTTCTATCTATTCTTATATGGTTATGATTTTCGAGTTTCGGCTCACAGTTTCCGCTGGTTTTTTTGGTTTTCTTGTTTTCCAATCTTATCTCGTATCATCTCGTGTCATCTGATCTGATCTGATTAGCTTTATTATGTTTGTAATCCTATATATAGATATATTGCTTTATGCCTAAACCTTATCATCGAGGTTGCTTGGAAAAAGATTCAAATTTCAATGACCTTTATATATAGACTTATATATGGACTTAAATGTATTATTATCATTAGCCTTATGTTTGTAATCCTGTCTGTGGATATTGTTTTTTGCCTAAACCAAACACCGTACTGGTTTCATGGAATGAAATTAAAATTTCGGTCGCTTCTGTGCTTTGTTGTTGTGACCTTTATACTATTATGGTTGTGGACTGTGTGTGTGAATATTTTTCTGTTCGTAGTGTGTGGTTTGTTTGGATTAGAAACCAAGCTATGTATAACAATGTGGCAGTTAATAGAATACTGTTTTTATTGTTGTTTAGTAGTTGTTGTTGAATTAGATTTTCCTTATGTCAAACAACTCTATATAGCTGTTACAATACTCTATTGTTGGTTGCTTAGGAAGTGTGTATACATTTATATTGGTCTACTACTTGGCTATTATTATTATTAGTGCAGGTTTTGGCCGTTGAATTTTTCTTATGTACAACAATTGCATTGCATCATGGAATACATTTAATTCTCTCATTTTTTTAAGGAGGTATGTATACATTTTTTGTATAATATATAAATGTATTATTATCATTAGCCTTATGTTTGTAATACTGTCTGTGGATATTGTTTTTTTGCTTAAACCAATTACCGTACTGGTTTGAAGGAATAAGATTAAAATTTATGTGTCCTCTGTGCTTTGTTTTTGTGACCTTTATACTATCATGGTTGTGGACTGTGTATGAATATTTTTGTGTTCTTCGTGTGTGGTTTGTTTGGATTAGAAATCAAGTTATGTACAACATTGTGGCAGTTAATAGAATACTATTTGCTTTGTTCTTTAGGACGTGATGTTGAATTAGATTTTCCTTATGTCCACAACTCCATATATCTGTAAAACAATACTCTGTTGTTGGTTGCTTAGTTAGTGTGTATACATTTATACCAGTCTACTATCTAGCTATTATTATTAGTGCAGTTTTTGCACGTTGAATTTTTCTTATGTAGAATAATTGCATTGCATCATGGAATACATAATTGTGTGATTTTTTTTAGGAGGTTTGTATGTATACATTTATTGTATAATATATATTAATTAATGTTGTTCTGCTGGTTCGGGGTCTTGTGTTTAGGAGGATCGTATTCACGCGACTATTCCGAAAAACAACATACATGTATTTAAGGATGATTTGGAGGTAGGTGCAATATATGGATTAAAGAATTTCCGGGTAGCTGTGAATGCTGGAAAGTACAGGGTGACGACTTGTAAGTTCAAGCTTGTTATTTAATAAACTACTCAGCTGCGCCAGATTCTTGTTCCGGAATTTCCAAATAGGCGTTTCTGGTTTGAGTCTTTTGATATTTTACTTCAGTTGGATGATGTTGAGTCCCTTGCTTTAGTGGGTGAGATTTTTTCCTGAGTTTATGTTTATATTTTTATCTTTGTAGACTTGTGAGATAATGTGATTCTATTTTATTCGTTCTTACATATGGATTTGTAGATGTCATTGGTGTATTGGTGGAGGTTGGTGATGTTCTGCCGCAGACCACGAGTAGTGGTGCTGAGAAAGAAAAGATTGATATTGTCCTTCAGGATACTGAGTATTATTTTTCATTGTATTCTGTAACTTTTGTTTCCTGCATATTGTGTATATGTATTTCCAAATTTTTTTATCTGTTGGTTTGTTTTGTTGTTGCAGAGGTAGGAAATTGCCCTGTACTTTCTGGGATGATTTTGCTGTTTATTTTCAGAATGAATTTGTCAAGCAAGTTCTGGAGCCTATTGTTGTGATTGTACAGCTTTGTAAGCCAAATATTTATTTAGGTATGGCTTTATATTTTTTTTGAAATAACATATTTGCATCTATGGTGTATTTAATTTGTAAAATCTTTTTTTTTACATTCTTTTGGTTGTTTGTAGCTTCAAGGAAAGTCAGTAATGTGTTGCATGCCACAAAGTTGTTTCTAGGTTATGATCTTGTAAAGGTTGAGGATTTTCGTATGAGGTGTGTTGCTGGTCATTGTTGCTTTGTTAAGCCTTATTATTTGTTCTGTATGTTTGTTCTATTTTTATATATCTTATATATATTTATCTTGGGTTAGGTATGTGGCCAAGTTTGGTGTTGCTAGTGCTGTGTCTGTTGGTTTCTCTCAAGGAACATCTCGTTCTTCTACTGATCAATATGTTGACGGTGTCAGTGTTAGGAAGACGGTTATTCAACTATTTGATGATGATGGGGTTCGTGCTGTGTATTTTGTGTTTTGAGGGGTTTTGTCTATGTTCGTTTCAGTTGTATTTCATGTAGTTTCTTTGGTTGCTTTGTAGGATAAGTTTTGTTGGATTAGTGCTGTTATAATGTTTGTAGATTTCAAAAATGGTTGGAATTACGTTTCGTGTTCCAAATGTCGGAGGAAGGTGGATGAATCTGATGCTCGTTTTTTTTGCCAGAAGTATAATTCTGGTGGTGTTTCTCCTGTGTTGAGGTCAGTTGTCTTTAAATGTATGCGAATTTATTTTGAAGTTTGTGAGTGGTGTACTTAGTATTGTGTATTCATTTGGGTGTAGGTATCGCTTGAAATTTCGTGTTAGAGATGGAACTCGTGAGGTTATTTTGATGCTTTGGGATAGAGAATGTGTTGATGTTATTTTGTTAAGGTTATATATTTATTTTAATTCATATTAATTCATTTATCTTCATTGCAGTTGTGCAATGTTAAAATTGTTTTGTCGTATTACGGATAAGTGCATAGTGTTTCATAATAATTTATGTAATTTTTTATTAGTTTAATATTGATGATATTCAAACCCGTGCAACGCACGGGTGCGGCACTAGTATATATATAAAGAGCAAGTGGCAAATTTTGCAATTGATTTCCAATTTCTACTCTTCACTTAGATCTGAGAGCATAATTTCACAATTCTACTTAAATTGACGACTCACTCTGTTTTTTCGTGTTCCACGCGCAAAACTTTTTTCTCTACTGTTTCTCATTTTCTTTATATTTTTTCCTCTCTACCTTATCTTCTCCATCGGCGATAACATTTAACCCTCTCTTCCTCTTCTTTCCATGTCTTTCTATTCAACACCACCTCTGCAACTAAATTGGATATTCATCGAAGGAAAATACTTCTCGAGGCTGTTTCTATTTTCGTCGACATATTATACCAATTTTTTTTTTTTGCTGAATTAGTTATTTGATATAAGGGACAACAACAATTTCATTACTAAAATTAGCATAGGAGATGTATATGCTTTCCAGAAGAACATATTAACATAATTATCGATTAAATTTATCTCCTTAGTCCAATAATTCTTAACTTCATTCCTAACTCCTAATCCAGTTGTTTAATTTAATCAGGCAAGAATAAGAAGGATAAAGAAAAGGATAATCGCAGGCACATTTTCCATAACTAATAAAGTGGACCGTGTTTATTTTCAATTATTGCTATAGTGTATTTTTTTATATTTTTTTAAATAAAAGTTGAATTTTTTTTCTTCTGGAAATGTAGAAAATGGAATTTTTATGAATTGCTTAGCTTTCATCAACTTTATCAATATGAAGTTGATAGAGATAAGGAAGGATTCGAATGTACGATAAAATATTGATTTCAATATGATATATATCAATACCGAACAATAATATGAAAAAGTATATATTCTTAGGTGCAACAATGCATCATACAGTTCGTTTTCAGAATAAACAGTTGTTCTTCGCTGATTACAAAACAAACAGAACGTCCCCATACCCCTCTCTCTCTACAGACCATCACAATTAGTTCTTTCTGTCAAAGATTGTAATGATAATAGTTTATTGTCAGGACGTCAACTTTCAGAGGAGGGCACAATCTTTTCATCTGGATTTTCCTTAAGTATCAGTGGTTTACCGGATAAATTGGATTATGTTGAGCTGCAATTGCAAGTGTCATTGTGTTTGTTTCCTAATATCAGCTGGTAACAGTTTTAGATGGAACTGTCGTCATATTGGAGTTTTTGTTTAATTCAGTTTCCGTTATTGATATTATATATACTTATTATTTCTGATACAAACTACTAAGTATCTACAGTCAACAAAAGTGGAGTGACTCAAATTAGATACTTAGTACTCCCTCCGTCCCATTCAACTTGTCCTTAAACTTTCCGGCGCGGTTATTAAGGTGAAGTGAGTTTTAGTAGTAAAGATGTGGATCCTACAATTTAAATAAAGTGATTTAATAGTAAAGGTGTGGGTCCTACAATTTAAATAATGAGATTTAGTTGTAAATGTGTGGGTCCTACAATTTGAAAACTTTCCTTTTTGGGTTGAAGACAAGTTAAGTGGGATGACCCGAAAAGGAAACAGAGACAAGTTGAATGGGACGGAGGAGTATTAGTTATAGTTGATTATAATCAATCAATAACGAAAATTATAATATTTCATTATGATTTCTTTTGTAGACTATATTTGTTTTTTTTTAGTGATTTCTAACTAAACTGAAGTTCTTCAAATATGTTTATGGTACAAAATACAAGCAAACCAAAACAAAAGATAGAAATCCTTAAATAGAAAGGGACCAAGTAAGTTCTTCGCAACAACTCTTACTTTTGTTGTAAACTTAACTATACATGTCAATAAGGCTGTTAAGATTTTAATAAGCAATCCTAACTCGAGCCAAATTTGTTGTTCTCTATGTTAGCGGACTATAAATTTCTTTTTGATCTACTTCTTTTCATTAAATTTAAATATACATTGTTGCAACCCAATCCTTCCCTTTATTGCGTCGGCGGTAGATTTTCTCTAATTTTTTGTAACGCTCCGACTTGGCAAAAGACACGGAGGTCGAGTCACGACGAAAAACAAAGTGAAGTCCTCGAAAGATAAAATAAGATTTTCTGGAATAACATTTTATGACAATATCCAAAATATTTGCTATATGATTGGTATCCTAAACATAACCATTAGGCAGCTTAACCAAAACGTGTTCCAAATCTTCAGATACCAAAATAAGTTAGTAGACATACTTAGACTCGAAAATGGTAAAATTTATATCCTACCACACGCATTGAGAAATAGTTTAACAACAAAACTCATCCTCAACTCTGCCCATCAACGCTGCCACTCAACTTGAAATTATTTGAAAATATTTGGGCTGAGTACTACTCAGTGGGTAGAGTAGTTCGAAAACATAAAAATAATTTATCCATGCATGAAATATGTATGGGAGGGTTTCGAAAAGAAACTGCTTCAACCATACAAAACATTAAAAAAAAAATTTGGGTGCGCACATTTATGTCACATTTTTCCCGTTACTCCTACCTCTTGATTCTTATAACTTGGGTCTTGGCTCTCGAGTCAAAACTCGAGGCGTCCCTCATATCATGTTAGTACTTTGTACACAAAGATGATCACACTTTGTGTTACTAACAAACATGTACACTTTTAACTCTCATCTAGCGTGTCAGGTCAGATGGAAGCCTCGATCGATTCATCTTGTAGAAGCTTTAAGCAGGAAAATGCATAAAAACTTTCATGTATAAACGTATTTCAAAGAGCTTATTAAGTCAAAGATAAGTTTTAAGGAAGATATTAACAGATACGACTATATATAACTCGCTTTCCTTATATCCGAAGCAATTCCTCTTTTTCAGCAGTGCCTACGAGAGAATTCCTAGGCTCAGTTTTATTCTGCAACCTTATAACAATCATAGAAATCCTACCAGTCTTTCTAATTCGAATTCACCATCCCTCTTAAGCTAAGTACTTTAAAGTTTTTCTCGTACATGCTTAGCTTAAGGCAGCTTAAGGCACTAACAGTAGCCTAGTCTTAAGATAAGATGTCGGTGCGTGAGACAGCCTAAATGCATATTTCTAATATTAATCATTTAATTTACTTATAAACACCTTAAAGTAAAAAACAAGTGCACATGTTTTCAAGTTGGACAAACTCTATATGACATTCCAGTAAGCAATTAAATATGAGTCAAAATCATCAATTAATCATGAAAGAATTAATGATTTGCAAAAGTGTAGTAAAAATGTCTAGCCTATCTAATTTATTTTATTGAAGTATCCCCATTTATAGCACTATAACAACCTATATTAAGATATTAATTTATCTAATTACCACATTATCTTGTTCAATCTAAACCTCACGCTCACTACAAGAAATCTCGTTTTTACCGACGGAATTGTCGATGGAAATAAAACACGGGTCGGCTTACCGACGGATTACCGACGGACTGTGAAACGTCGATTTTAGCGACGAAATGCCGACGGATATATTTCGTTGGTGATTTTAATGATCCGTCGTTAAATCTTGATTTTTTTAATACGTCGTTATGCATGCTAAATATTATAATATGGATAGACCTTCCTTATTAATTTATTTATCTTGAAATCGTTATCATTTAGATATAAATCTATCTCATTCCCATGATCCCATCCTATTTTTCCTTTTGTTACTTTGGACTCGCATACAATAGAACAGAGGATGACAGATGATTTCTAGCTAACCACAATTAATAAAATTCTCTTTCAAAATTGCCGACAACAACCATGGGCGGACCTACCCATGGGCTGAGTAGGGTTCCAGCCCAAGGTACCCAGATTTTTTTTTGAATTTTGCATTATAAATTTTATTTTTTTTATTCGAATATTACTGTTAGCTCTAGGTAAGTTCGAGAAAAATAGATCAACCCAAGGTAATTTTTCGAGCTGGATCCGTCTCTGACAACAACAATCCTAACCAATAAGGTGATCACTCATAGCAAGATTTAATAGGAAAATATTGACATACCCTCCTAGCATAACATGGATCTAGCATGACGACAACATGTACGATTTGGTGAGATGGTAATATTCACATTTCTATGCTTCAGGATAGTAATAGACGAGACGGTTTTATGCATGTATCTAGATCCATAGATCTAGTTGGGGATATTAAACTATAAGTTGTTATAAGTTGTTAAGCAAGATTAGCTAACTAATGAGTTGTTAAGAAAGTTAGTTAAACGGTTAAGAAAGTCAGTTAGGCAGTTAAGAAAAAGTTAGGCAGTTAGGATGATGTCAGCTCACTATCCTTCTCTCTCTCTTCTGTTGTATTATTGTATATATATACAACACGATCATGAATAAAATCTTTATCTTTTCCTTCCTAATAATCTAGCATGGTATCAGAGCAAAAGCTTTCAGATTCGATCTATGGCGGTTATCAGGGAATCAACTATTCCATCGCCGTCGCCTCTTCTCTATCTTCCACCGGTGTCACCTCGGTACTAAATCACTCCGGCGAATCACTCAATCCAGCATCAAAATCGTTAAGTTCTCTTTTACTCATTGGTATTCTATCTTCAAATTCTAAGAAGTAGATATATCTTCAATCAATCATGGCAACTGATGCAAATTCTGTAGTTTTGCCAAACATTCATCCTCTGTCCATCAAGCTGGACAAATCGAATTATATTTTCTGGAAAACACAAGTATTAGCCAACGTTAGGGCATACTGTTTTGAAGACATTTTGTTCGAATTGAATCATCCAGAACAATTTCTACAACCTATACCTCCTTCTACTCAGGCTATTGTCAATCCATTGTATATTGTATGGCTGAGAAGAGATCAATTCCTGTTTAGTTGGTTGTTGTCCTCCATCTCTCCTTCTATGCTTGTTATATTGGTAGGTGTTCAACAACTGCACAACTGTGGAAAGCTTTTGAACATTTCTTTCAAATTACCTCGAAGGCAAAAGCTATGAATCTTAGGTTTCAACTACAGACATTGAAGAAAGGAAACCTACCTATTGATGATTATATGACGAAGTTCAGGTCTATTTCGATGAACTCTTCAATATAGCACAACCTATTGATCAGAGTTAGTGTTATTCATCCTTGGAGGACTAGGACCAGAATATGAATCAATATGTATGCATCTGACTGCGCAAACTGGTACTCTGAGCATCAATGAACTACAGAGCCATTTACAGAATCATGAGATCAAATTAATGTCTCAATCCTCTGTTGTGAATTACACACATACTGCTAATGTGGCTTATTCTCAGTCTGATCAAGGAGGAGGATCTCAACAACAATATTCCTACAACAGAGGCAGAGGATGAAGTGGCTTTAGAGGACACTATCCAAACTACAGGGGGGGCAGAACTAGAGGTAGAACAAATACAAATAGGCCAAGTTGTCAACTATGTGGAAAACTTGGACATGTAGACTCTAAGTGCTTCAAGAGATTTGACATTCACTACCCTGGACCAGAAGCAGCCCCAGTCCCTCCTTCTCAAGCTCACTTCACTACTACTCAGGAAGCTCCTACTTATGGTCTTAATCAAGGATCAACTCACTATAATAATGTCTCTCAAGCCACTTATGGAAATCCGTTTACAACTCCCTTTGGTTCACAATTTAACAATGTTGTTCCTTCTTTGCATGCAGCTAACAATATATTTCATGGTTCAACAGATACAACCAATGGGGAATGGTTTCTGGACAGTGGAGCATCTGCTCATGTCACAGCTGAAATGAGTCAGCTCCAACAAGCCACCCCTTATCATGGCAGTGACCAAGTTGTAGTAGGTAATGGTTCTCAGTTACCTATCTCTCATATAGGATCTGCTATAATACCTAGTTCAAACTACAAAAACTTGTTGCTTCATAATGTGCTCAGAGTACCTCAAATTGCAAAAAAACCTTATTAGTGTTTCAAAGCTAGCTGATGATAATCAAGTTTATGTGGAACTTCATAACACTTATTGTCTTGTCAAGGACAAAAACACTCACAAGGTGCTGTTGGAGGGCACGGTTGAAAATGGGTTGTATCAACTGGATCTACAAACTGGACCTCAATCCCCTGCTGTCAAGAAATCAAGCAATCTGTCTTGTCTAGTTTCTATTGATGTAAGTGAAGCAAGGTTATGGCATAAAAGATTAGGTCACCCATGTTTCAGTACTATGAATAATGTGTTGAAAACACTTCAGAAAGCTCCTGTAAAACTAAGAGAATCTGAGTTTTGTGATGATTATGCTCTGGGGAAAATACATCAGCTGCCTTTTCAGTCTGTTCATAATAGATCTCCTCAACCATTTGATCTGATTTACAGTGATTTATGGGGGCCTAGTACCACTACTTCTATAGAGGGGTATACATATTATATAATCTTTGTTGATGATGCAACAAGGTATACATGGATTTATCCACTTGCTGCAAAATCTGAAACTAGTCAGATTGTAAAATGTTTCTTTATGTTTGTGGAAAGGAAGTTTGGTAGACAGATTAAGGTGTTCCAAAGTGATTGGGGAGGTGAGTACATACCACTTCAATCCTACTTCAAATCTATTGGTGTAAAGTTTAGACATCCATACCCTCACACACATCAACAGCAAGGCAGTGCAGAGAGGAAACATCAGCATATAGCTGAACTAGGGCTCACTCTGTTAGCTTAGTCAGCCTTACCTTATGAGTATTGGTGGGACTCCTTTCTCACATCTACACCCACTCCTTTCTCACATCTACATACTTAATAAATAGACTACCCGCAGCCTCTCTAAACTACACATCTCTGAGTATTTGGTTGTAGTTGTTTTCCCCTGCTCCGACCCTATAACACAGCCAAACTACAATTTAGATCATCCAAATGTGTGTTCTTAGGGTATAGTCCATCCCACAAAGAGTATAAATGTCTGCACCCTTCAGGACAGATCTACATCTCCAGATCAGTCATATTTAATGAGAAGGAATTCCCATATAACAACCTATTTCACAGTCCCTCTGATCAAACCTCTTCACATCCTGATCCAGAACCACAGTCATATCAAAATCCCTTCCTAAACCCATCAACTATTGTCCCACTCCTCCCACCTAGCCAGCCTACTACTTCTCCAGCTACCTCTGCCCCTTCCACAAACTCACCAGAAAACTTTATCCAGTCCCAAAATCCACCCACCAATACTCACCCCATGGTTACTAGAGCTAAAAGATGAATTCATAAGCCCAAAGCTTACACTTCTGTATTGGAAAGCATAGAAGAACCAACCTCAGATGAAGAAGCCTTAGAAAGCCCTGTATGGACTCATGCTATGAGGGAGGAGTATAATGCTCTAATGAGAAATAATACTTGGGAGCTAGTTCCAGTCACAGCTGACATGAATCTGATTCAATGTAAATGGATGTACAAGGTAAAAACCTATGTTGATGGATCAGTGGAGAGACTGAAAGCCAGGTTAGTTGCAAAAGGTTTCCAACAACGTGCTGGGCTAGACTTTCAAGAGACCTTCAGCCCTATGGTTAAACCAGTCTCTGTCAGACTCATGTTCTCATGGGCTCTCACTCACAACTGGCATATCCAACACATTCACATCAACAATGCTTTTCTAAATGGAGTCCTCACTGAACCAGTTTACATGCAGCAACCAGTGGGATTTGTGGACTCCTCAAAGCCTCTTCATGTCTGCAAACTGAACAAATCCTTGTATGGACTCAAGTAGGCCCCGAGGGCCTGGTATGAGAGACTTAGAAATCATCTCAAATTACAAGGATTCAAGATATGCAGCTCGGATCACTCCCTATTTCATACACGGGTGAGAGGTAAACTTCTAATGCTTCTCATCTATGTTGATGACATCTTAATCACAGGAGAAGATCCTAATTTGATCAAGGAGTTTATTACAAGGTTGTCTAAAGAATTTGCTTTAAAAGCCCTAGGAGAGGTTAGCTACTTCTTAGGAATACAAGTGCATAGAACCCCCTCCTCTGCAACTCTCTACCAGTCCAAATACATCAGAGAACTACTGCACAAAGCTAATATGAAGGATAGCAATCCTGTTCCCTCACCTTTTGATTCTGGCCAGAAGCTTCATCAACTTGATAGCCCCCCATTCTCTAATCCTACCTTATACCGAAGCATAGTTGGTGGGCTGCAATACTTAACACTCACTAGACCAGACATAGCCTTCATTGTTAATAGGTTAAGCCAGTTTCTAAAGGCTTCTACCGAGAAGCATTGGAAGGATTGCAAAAGAGTGTTGCGGTTTCTCAAAGGAACACAAAACAGAGGTCTAGTATTCACCACAACACCTCATCTTCATCTCTCTGGTTTCTCAGATGCAGACTGGGCTAGCTGCTCAGATGATAAAAGATCCACAAGCGGTTTTTGTATATTCATTGGACCTAACCTTGTATCATGGTCATCAAGAAAACAGAAAGTTGTATCTAGAAGTAGCTCGGAGTCAGAGTATAGAGCACTTGTGGATGCTGCAGTCGAACTACTCTGGATAAAGTCACTATTGGATGAACTTGGATTCAAACTTACTTCTCAGCCCTTACTCTGGTGTGACAATCAGAGTGTTGCTGCAATGGCATCCAATCCAGTTCATCATGCCCGGACAAAGCACATTGAAATAGATGTTCACTTTGTTCGGGACAAAATACTACAGAAGGAGCTCGATGTGCGATATGTTCCAACAAAAGACCAGCTGGCACCGGTTTCAAGAACTCATACAATTGCTTCCGCTTGCATCGCCGGGGTAGAAGAAGAAAAGAGATAGTTCAGGGAATATTAAACTATAAGTTGTTATAAGTTGTTAAGCAAGATTAGCTAACTAATGAGTTGTTAAGAAAGTTAGTTAAACGGTTAAGAAAGTCAGTTAGGCAGTCAAGAAAGAGTTAGGCAGTTAGGATGACGTCAACTCACTATCCTTCTCTCTCTCTTATGTTGTAAATATATACAACACGATCATGAATAAAATCTTTATCTTTTCCTTCCTAATAATCTAGCTGGGGAAAGAATTCATATATTATGAAAATGCATTTTTTTTTTGAATTATTAACTATCCTATAGTCTAAGGTTAAAACTTGTAGTGCACTCACTGGCAATTAATCCATATACATGCATCTTTTTTTTACTCTTCGAGAAACACACATTACTATGAAAATGATGATATACTTCACAATGTATAAATTAGACTATACGTTACCAATCAAATTATACAAAAATATCAACTTCTTACTAGATAAGGACTTTTTTTTTAAAGCTATAATTTTGTTGGGCTTAAAATTCTAAATTCTATAAATACGAAATATAAAGGTTGTTACATTTATCATTGCCCTTTTGGACTTTCCGTTTAGACCCCAAATGCTTAGTGTTCACAAATGTTCTAAAATAATGAAATTTATGCGATTTATTATTATCATTATTATTTTTTTATTACTATTCCAAATTACAGATAACGATGTTCTCCACGACAACAATTTTTCAAGCTACAACAATGATTTCTCATCAAAATTGTTGTCTATTTTGTTTGACAATTTCGAGATCGGTATGTATTTTTCGTAAAGTAAACTCAGCAAACTTAAATCCCACAAATAATTTCGCTGAGGCGTGCGTGCTACTAACGTCTCTTGCTGAATTCCCCCACTCTCACAATATTTTTGCATCATTGAAATAAGAAATTATACTGAACGATTCTCATGTCAGAGTAACATATTAACGTCATGGTCGGTGCTACTCGCGGTACCTACAGTTGAAAAGCATCACCAGAAGCAAGATTTTTCGTAGCCTCAAGGCTATTTCAGCTTTTATATTTCTTTCTAAAATTTAGATTTTGATAATTTTATACGGCTATAATCACTGCATTTTTAAGTAGTTGGTCATTTTAGTGCTTAAACTTTCAACTTTTCCGAATCTTGATATTTTTACTTAAAGAATTTTAAATTTAGTTCATAAATTTTAAAATACTTGCTACTTTAATGTCTTTTGTTATTTTACAATTAAATAATATTAATAATAATTTGCAAAAGGGTAAAATTGTAGAGTCACGTGTAATATTTATTCTCTATAAGTAATTTTATTTATGTTATAACTTTACTTTGATAGTTCATAATTTAATGCAATTACTAATTAAATCTGTTAAGAATTAAAAACAGAATACTGCTACGGATTTTCCGTAAGATTTTTAAAACACCTTAATATTAAACACAAAATTCAAATAAACTACTAAATTATTTTAAACTTTTAAAATTAAGATATAACTATTAAATAAAATTAACATAAATTATTAAATATAAATTATTATAAACTATAATTTTAATAGTTTAAAAATTATTATCATTATTAAAATAAAACTATACCATAAGAAATTATTTTTAAAAAATGTTTAACATGACTTAATAATCCTACCCTTCTCTAACCATCATTAAAATTATGTAATTATTAAAATAATAGAGGAATCCAAAATCGCAAGTATTTGTTAAGTTTAATAATCAATTTTATAAATTTTTTAGTAAGACTCTAAAACTAAAATGAAAGTTTAGGTAATAAAATGGTGTTTTACTCATGTATTTTTTTTTCATGTGTAGTACGGGTGCTACCCTAATATATTTTTAACTTTTAAGTTATAAACAATATAGTACTTCGAACGAGGCAAATACTTATTATGTAAGTTGCAAGGTTAAGAGGCGACATGGATAATGAAGAATATCCAAAAAAAATAATAATTAAACATCTTAGATATGAAAGAGAATTATATTAAAGGAGATGAAAGAATAAAAAAGCAAAAGGAGAGACAAATCGACCGACCAATAAACTTTTCAGAGGAATAAAGAACTAAACGACAAAGCTGTTTTTGTTTTTGTTTTTATTTTTATTTTTATGAAATCAAATTTTGTAAAATAAATTATACTTTGTCTCTTGTAAAGTCGATCAAACATAAGATTAAATAAAATTCAACCTTAACATTTTGTTGAAATTAAAAAATATAAATTTGTTGATCCATTAATCCAATTCATATTTAATAAATAACCTCAAAACCATCTCATCCAAATTCTTGTTTTAATCATATTGCAGGATTCCTATTTATATAAGGATAGTTGGAGTTCACCTAATTTTGGTTTTAGGCTATGTTATTAAACCCGTCCCGGCCCGGCCGGTTGACCCGGTTCAACCGTGACCCGGTGAAAAATTCGGACCGGGCCAATAAAAAATCGGTTTTGGCCTTTGACCCGGTACGACCCGGCAGAACCGGCCGGTTGACTCGGTAACCGGTAATCGGTTGACCCGGTAATATTAATTAAAAAAAATTAAATTTAAATTTTAAATCTCTAATGTACTAATTCTATTTATGAAGTTTGGACATGAAAAATACTAGGTTAATTTTTGACTTCAAATTATATTAATATTAGGTTTTTTTATATTTTTAAGTTATTTATTTTATTTATTTGTATTATTAAAAAATATTTAATATTTATTATATTACAACGGGTTGACCCACCGATTCGACCGGTTGAACCACTAAAATTAATTTTTTCGGGTCAATGACCGGACCAAGTTTAATAACATAGGTTTTAGGATTGCAAATATTTGCAAGTCCTAAAACCTAAAGCCCAGCGTAAAGTTATACAGCTCAATAATGTTTTTTCTTCAACCCACGGAAAAAAAATATCTTGCGAATATTCCTAGGATAACGGGTCCATGGAAAGTTCTTTTCCTTTGATAGTTGAATTGAAGTAAATCTAATTTTCTTTAAATTTGTGATAGAGTATTATCATTTGACGTGATGAATCATTGTTTTATTATAAGAATCGAGGTTAATTAATTTATTCCAGAAATTAATAATTATGTTGTTTTTTTCAGTATAACTATAAGTCGAAAGATCAACATGCAATTTAACATTTATCTGTATCTAAAAATAGGGAGGAGAAGGGGAGACAATATGGATAAATACTATGTGAATAAAATTAATTTAATAAAATATTATGGATGAGTAGGCTATAAGGTTTGTTTATTAAAATTAATTGGATTTGTTTAGCATGGATTTGTAGTGAAAAGTGGAGATTTGAATAATCGGAAAATGGAAATACGTCGCGTTATAGAGGGTATTTGGAGTAGCTAAAGTTTATTGATAAGTGTTGAAAACTGTTAAAAGCGGCTGAAAGCTGCTGATTTGAAAATTTGTAGGTGTTTGAAAATAAGTGTTGAAACCTGGAAAATAATATTTGAAAAATTTCTGATATCAGTAGCTTATTTTAAATTTTTAAATAAAATATCCGTTTTACCCTCAATATTATTAAATAATTAAAATTTATAATAAATAAATAAATATTATTAATTTTTATATTATACTCCCTCCGTCCCGTCCGACATGGCTTAATAGGTTTGGGGCACGGTTATTAAGAATAGTGGGTAGTTGTGTGTAAAGTGGTATAAAGTGGTGGGATTCATTAGAATTTATTAGAGTATTATTTTAGTTAGTGGCCAAATTAAGTGGGACAATGAAAAAGAGGAAAGAAGCCATGTCGGGCGGGACGGAGGGAGTATAAATTTATAATACTCTCTCTGTTCCATAGAAAGTGTTTCCTTTCTATGGGGCACGGAGTTTTAGAAGAGTTATTTTAGTTGGTAAAGATGTGGGGCCCATATAATTAATAAATTATTTAGAATTTGTTTGTGAGGTAAAGAAGTGGGACTCATGCAATTAATTAATTGATTTGAATTGGTAAAGGTGTAGGGTTCACTTCCTTTTTAGGAAAAGAAACACTTTCTAGGGACATCCCGAAAAGGAAAGGGAGACACTTTCTATGGGACGGAGGGAGTACATCATATTAACATAAACATGTCATACTATTATATTTTAAATATTATTTATTACTTAAAATTTATAATAATAATATTTTTTATATAATTTTAATAATTACATAGCTAAGAAATAATAAAATATTAATTTGAAATTCAAATTAATATATATTTAATTTTAATAATAATTATTTCACAAAATTTATAAATAATAAATATAAAATAATTTTATCTAATTACTAATTAATATATTTTAAAATTAATAATTTTTTGAGAATTATAAAAATATTTAAAGGATAAAATAATTTTATGAATTATAAAATATTTAAATGATAAAATAATTCTATGGATTATAAAATATTTAAAAATATTTAAAGAATAAAATATTTATGAGCTACATGTGAAAACTAGCCCACTCTAAGGGCTGTTTGCAATAGCTTAAACTTTTTTTAAGTGCTTAAATTAAGGAGAAGTTGGTAAAAGTGACTTATTAGAGAATTTAGGGTGTGTTTGCAAAAACTGCTTAAAAGAAGAAAAAGTTGAAAAAATAGTGTTTGCAAAATTTATACTGTAGTAGCTTATTTTGTGATTTATAAATAAAATGTCAAATCATAACTTATCCGAAATTACAAATATGTCATTAAGTTGGAGAAGTTGCTAAAAACCAACTTAACCAACTTCAACTTATTCAACTTAAATGTAGAGAATTTTTCCGAATTTAAGTTATTGAAAACACTCAAAAACAACTTTTCTTTAAATTAAGCTATAAGTTGAATAATTTAAGCTTTTGCAAAGTAGTTGTTTGCAATAGCTTAAATTATTTAACTTATAGCTTAATTTAAGGAAAACTGTTATTTGCTCATCTCGGATTAATTTCTGCTGCTGAATTCTTACAGAGAATTTGAGTGAAGATGGCTACTTTAAGGTTTCCCGCGTTGAGACTTCTCCGATTGATGGCCAGAAACCTGGAACTTCTGGTCTAAGGAAGAAGATTTCTTCTTCTTCTTCTTCTTCTTCTTCTTCTTCATCATCATATTCTTCTTCTTTTTCGTTTATTCTTTGATGATTTTCGTGCAATTGCCTCTTGCTCTGATTTTAATGGTAAAGAGCTCCGCAGCGCAATGCTCCGATCGGAATCGGATCTATTTGTTTTCCATATAAATATGTATAAGTGTGTGTGTTTGTGAGTGTGTATTTTGTGACATCGTCGGCTGGTATTCTGATATTTAAATGTTCGGTTTATGTGAAAAAGGTGTTCATTCAAGTGAGACGTGATCGTTAGGGGCTCTTTTGTAGTACGATTGCGGAAATGAATTGTAGATCTGATAAGCCAAGTTTCAAGTGTTAGTACTGTTTGTGCTGGGATAGGAAGAAAATATTGCCTTGGTTGAAAACTTGAAATGCCAAGCCAAAATGGTGATAACTCTATATTTGGAGGACATTATCTACAGCATATCAATATCAACTGACAAGTGATTTTATGCATTTGATTTGGTATGTGAATCCAGAAAAGTCAAATTGAATTTCATTCTATAGGTTTGAACTAGAATGTATTATTTTTTCTGTGCATGGTTATCATTAACCGAAGTAGCAAACTCATAGATTCTGTATACATATAGTAGTGAAGGACGATGCCTTGGTTTGAAAGATCTTTTAGCCTTTTAATCGGGATGGTTTGGACTAACTAATTACACATAATCGCGGTGTTTTAGAAGTTGTTTCCCCATTAGAAGGAGGATGCCTTGGTTGAAAGATCTTTTAGCCTTTTAATTGGGATGATTGGTTTAATTACACATAATCGTTGTGTTTTAGAAGTTGTTACCCATGTTCAACATCATCGTGTTATGTGGATCACCTCTATTGAGGAGTCAGAAAATTTGTGTTTCAAGATTATTAACGTAGAATGTCAACATATTTTTAGAATATTCTTCTTGTAGCAATAACTATTGATTCTCTTTTCAAGCAGCCATGTTTTGTATCAAATATTTAGATGTAGTTTTGCAAATAATTTCTTAATTTTTCAGGAAGGACATTCAGTATTAGCTTCTTTTTTATGTTCTTCGTGTTTTAGAAGCTTTACAAAATTGTTCCTAAATAGTTGATTCTGATTTTTTTTGTTGGAATGCATGGCTCAGGTTAAGGTATTCTTGCAACCCCATTACTTGCAAAACTTTGTCCAGTCTACATTTAATGCCCTTGGAGTTGATAAAGTCAAGGTATATCTTTCAGCATTTTCGTTTGCAATTGCTTCGTTTCATTTAGTGGATCTGACACGTTCTTTCTTAAATACTCTTCAGGTGCTACTCTTGTTGTCTCTGGTGATGGCCGTTACTTTTCGAAGGATGCTATCCAGGTGAGATGCCTTATCACTTTATGATATAGTAATTGTTAATTTGTTATCAGTGTCATCTAGGTTTCTATGTTTTCTTTATCTTATCCGTGTTGAAGCATTTTTTTACTTTATGAGTTCAGGGTTTTGGCTTCTGTGCCACTATAGTTTTCAAATTTCTGGTATTAAGGTGGAAAATGTTTGTATTTTAAATGCTGATAAATAAGTGAGTGTTGAAAGTAAAAAACAAAGCAGTTCATAAGGTGAAAATTTATTTGCTTTTATGTTAGGATGATCAGGCATAACCTTAACTGCTGTATTAATAATAATTTTATCAATATTGGTGGTTGTTCGATTTCTGACTTCCTTATGCTTTTTATGTATTGATTCATCTCAAATGTGGTATAAGTAGTTTTCATCTGATGGCATATCATCATCAAAATGTCTGCTGCAAATGGAGTAAGACGTATCTGGGTTGGTCAGAATGGATTGTTATCTACTCCTGCTGTATCTGCTGTTATACGTGAAAGAGTAGGCGCTGATGTGAGTAATTAGCTTAATTACTCTATATTGACTTGTGACTTTCATTATTAGAATCTTGGTAAGAATATATTGAAGACTTATCATATGGAACATTCTCAGGGCTCCAAGGCAAATGGGGCATGTATTCTCACAGCAAGCCACAATCCAGGGGGCCCCAATGAGGTGTGCACCTGAATTACTTATTTTTGTCCATTCTTTAGTTCCTTTTCACTTCTTATTAGTGTGTTTTTACATCGGTGGTTTGAGTCAGCTCAAAAATGTCACTGCCTTGCATGTCTTTTATTGTCAAGAAACACGTGCAAGAACATCTGTCTCATAAATTTTTTATTTAGCATCAAGCTCAATGCAAGGAACATGTTTTTGTTCTTTCCAGGATTCCTAGCTGTATCTTTCAACACCTTTTGTAAAGAATTAATTGTCTGTACAGTTGAAGTATAATGATCAAGTTAATGATGATATCTTCAGAAGATTATTCTCACTGAATTACCTGATAGAAATGTTGGGCTAAAACTAACTCTACTATACTTAATTCTTCTTTTGTTTGCAAGGATTTTGGAATAAAATACATGGAAAATGGTGGACCTGCACCAGAAGGAATCACTGGTAAGATCTATTCAAACACCACAACAATTAAGGAGTACTTGACTGCAGAAGGCCTTCCTGATGTATGACTACTTTATATTACTCAACCAAATATGCATATTTGTGGTGTATCACCTATCCTTTTTTCCTAACCAATATTTAAAATGAAATTGCCGGTGGATATCTCCAAAATTGGAGTAACTGGCTTTACAGGTCCTGAGGGGCAGTTTGATGTTGATGTTTTTGACTCAGCAAGTGATTATGTCAAATTGATGAAGTAGGTATCTATATAGGATTTGCAGAAAAAACTCATTTCCCATTAACTATAAGTTAATGGCAATTTTGTCCTATCTTTATTGATCTATATTCTGATAAATTCTGCTTAACTTTCGTCTTGCTTATTGCATTCTAGGTCCATTTTTGATTTCCAGACTATCCGGGATTTAAGTTCACTTTCTGGTTCACCTGCATTCCTAGTTTGGTCCCATGTTTGGAATATTTTTCATTTGATTTGCTTGCATGAGACCTATTCTAATTGCAATACATGCTTTCCACTTGCTAGTTACGATGCACTTCATGGAGTTGGTGGAGCTTATGCCAAACGTATGTTTGTGGAAGAGCTGGCTGCAAAGGAAAGCTCTTTGCTCAACTGTGTGCCCAAGGTAAATTTACTTATTCAACAAAAAAACTGGTGCTTCTTTAACACAACTATCTATGCTCTCTGTAGGAAGATTTTGGTGGAGGACATCCTGATCCTAATCTGACATATGCAAAAGAACTAGTAGCTCGTATGGGATTGAGTAATTCAAACAGCAATGAGGAACCACCAGAGTTTGGTGCTGCTTCTGATGGAGATGCAGACCGCAACATGGTTCTTGGAAAAAGGTTAGTTTTTCAATTGTAATGCTTCTTTTGAATGGCATCTTTACTTATTATTCTCATTTCACGTGTCAGGTTCTTTGTTACTCCATCTGATTCTGTTGCTATCATAGCCGCAAATGCTGTACAAGCGATACCCTACTTTTCTGGTGGTCTAAAAGGAGTTGCAAGGTTTTTGCTCTTGTTTTTGTTTTCCCTGTTCTTTCGTCTTTGATGCTGTTAGTTCCCTCCTGCATGCCAATCCATATATTCTTGCCTGTTAATGTCTCTTCGAGACATGAGGTGTTCATCCATTGATTATTTCATGAAAATTGGTACAAAAGATGAAATCTCAATATGATCCTTTTTTTTTTTTGGTTCAGGAGCATGTCTACTTCAGCTGCTCTTGATGTTGTAGCTAAGCACTTGAATCTGAAGTTTTTTGAGGTAAATGTGGTATGCTTATTTATAAGACATCATGCAATGTTTTTAGATGTCTAATTATGTCCTCTGTGAAGGTGCCAACTGGATGGAAATTCTTTTGGCAACCTGATGGATACTGGAATGTGTTCAGTTTGTGGTGAAGAAAGTTTTGGAACTGGTAAGATCTATGTTGTATACAAGCTAATTTCAGGAACCAATGTCCATGATATATTTTTTTATTATTCATGAACAGGCTCAGATCACATATGCGAGAAAGATGGAATATGGGCTGTTTTGGCGTGGCTATCTATTCTTGCCTATAGGAACAAAGACAATATGGGCGGAGACAAATTTGTCACCATTGAAGACATTGTACGCCAGCATTGGTCCACATATGGACGTCATTATTACACTCGATACGATTATGAGGTATGATCCATATGGATGCTAGTAGTAGTTTGCACGATTTGTTTATCAATTCTTTTCCCCTTTGTTTTGAAGAATGTTGAAGCTGGTGGTGCCAAGGAACTGATGGCTTATTTGGTCAAGCTACAATCTAACCCTACTGAAATCAACAAGTAAGCCTCTTGCGTGTAAGCCTACATGCCAATTTCCTCTGCATTTATTTTGTCCTCTTTCTCCGCCACTATAATTCACTTTAAAATCGACTAGTTGGTTTTGAGTGCCGCCTTCTAGCATGAGATTGATTTGAGTAATAATAATACTAATCTTTCTCTGCCACCGTCATAGCTGTAGTCTTAATTCCATTTGAGTCTTAATTAAACTTCTCTTCTGGGACAGTATCATAAAGGGAATCCGCTCAGATGTCTCCAAAGTTGTCCATGCTGATGAATTCGAGTACAAGGATCCTGTTGATGGTTCCATTTCAAAGCATCAAGGCATCAGATATCTATTTGTAGATGGATCTCGATTGGTACTTTATTCCATTAATATTTATTTAAATACAATAGTTCATAAATTTCATCAGATATCTAGAGTGGCATTAGGAACAACCAAAACCTGCTGCAGTTTATGATGTGGAATGTTTTTCAGAAGTTTAGAGGAACTTGTGGATTTAGAGATATTTTCTCTTTGAGGACAGTCTAAAGGATGCTTGGTGATATAAAATTGATAGAACTGAATGGTTAGAGTTATAATTGAACAGGTTTTCCGACTTTCTGGAACCGGTTCTGAAGGCGCTACTATCCGTCTGTACATAGAGCAGTATGAGAAGGAGCCTACCAAGACTGGGAAAGATTCTCAAGAGGCACTTGGTCCTCTAGTAAGTGCTAGAGTTTTTACACCTAATATTCTCCCCCATTCCAACTTGATTGCTCTTATGATTTGTACAGGTCGAGGTTGGTCTTAAGCTCTCTAAGATGCAAGAATTCACTGGCCGATCTGCTCCCACTGTCATTACATAGAGATGCTGCAGAAGCATGAGTTTGTTTGTATCTCCAACATCATAATTTTGTTGAGAAAAATAAACAATGCAATAACTTGACCTATTGGGCGTTGTATTGTATACACAGGCATGACACCTTGTATTAAACATGGCCTATCTACCGTGGTATCAGTGTTAATACATTTGATTTAGCATTAATAGTCATATATATTTTTTCTCGGGAAATCGTTGTGGCTGTCCGAGTTAGTATATTAAGGTATAACTCGTAGGACTGTCAAAGTGGCTGGGCCGGCTAGAAAATGAATTGGGCTGCTCAAAATTCAGCACAACCCGTCACATGCCATCGAACCACCATGTCAATTAATATAAGAAAGATGCTTGGTTTGGTGGAACTATCACCCTTAACTATATATTTAGTGTCTATATCTTTACTTTCTTTGACTAGAGTGAAATGTCAAGGGATCAGGTAAAAGAGGAACTTGATGATATAGTAATTATCAAATACTCCTTCTGTTTGGTCCGACTCGCCTTGTTTATTTTCCTTATGAAAATTAAGATAAGTTGTTGGTTGTCCATAATGAGTAGGGTCCAACCAAGAAAATGAAAGTTTATGTAGTAATTCTTTTCCATTTCGAAAAACATGATAAATCAAGTGGAATAATCTAAAAGAATGAGACAAATTAAGCGGGATATATAGTTTTTCCAGACCAAATATTAACTACATATCAATGTGGATGCTTGGTACAAAACATAATTAAACGTTACCTATAACATTAGCATACATCGACACATTAACATTTTAATTAGTTGACAACAACATTAATATAACAGCACTAGTACTACCACATATCTGACGTCCCTAGCTTATCACAGCCCAGACATGAAGGGGACACCGGTCGCCGGAATCCACTCATCTCCGGCAATAAAATTCCGGACGGAGAACTTCTCAGCCTCAGCCGCATTCCTTATAACATGAAATCCCGGCCATCTCACCCGCCTCCTAGTACTCGCACCACCACCACTATTCATATACTCACCGTAATACAAAGTAGTCAAACCAAATTCCCCATTCCACGGCAGCCACCCCGCCGGATCAATCAACCCATCAATCATACATTTCAAGAAAACGGTCGTTGAATATTCCTTCCACGGCCGCCCAAGAAAACTCCCGTACAAATCTTGAACAAGTCTGAGCTCCGGCGACGCCGTGATGACGGAGTTATGGACGATGATGCCCGTGTTCTCGTTGGGGTGTTTCTTTCCTTGTGCCGTCACGGTGTTTTTCTGACCGACCATCGGTTTCCTTGCGTAGATGTTACAGTTTTGGAGGAGCGCCACCGCGTCGCCGAATATGAAGTCCACCGTGCCGTAGATGTCGCAGCCGCGGAAGAACTGTCGTTGAGAGTGGACGTAGAGGGTGTCTTGGTAGCCCTTGAAGCTGCACTCGTAGAATACGGAGAAGTCGGAGCTCGAACGGAGGGCCACCGCTTGGTGTTTTTCCGGTCCGGCGGTGTTCTCAAATGTCATCCCTCGTGCTAAAAACCCTTCACTGGAAACAGCTGCATATATTTGTATATATATAGTTAGTTATTGTTCATTCTATTGCAAAATTGATTGTGTATTGTCATATTATGCGAAAAAGGTCGTCCAAAAAGTATCTCCTAAATTTACTTTGAAATTATGCCAAATGTTGCATCAAAACTCTTTGGCAAGATTTTAGGTACTTTTTAATATATTTAATACTAAAGCTATGGATAAAGAGCAATAAAGTAATTGTATTGATAAAATGAAGGGGTAGAAGAATTGAGAGAGCGAATCTCACTCACCTTTAAAAAAGACATCGTTATTCAAGAAAATAGAAACTGCTTAAAATATCTTTAAAATGATTAAAAATAAAACTTTGAATAAAGGATAACATCGTCATTTTATTGGACGTGAAGAATTGAGAGTGTAAATCTCACACACAGTTAAAAAGACAACCGAATATTTGAAACAACATTATTCAAAAACGCATACTATTTTTTTCAATAAAACAAATACACGGTTCTTTTTGGATCTTACCGAAAGTGGCTGACCGGAAAGTGGTGAATCCATCTACAACACTCCTATCTCCAGTAACAACAGTTTCCTCAATCCCGTCTCCAACCAACATCAAATTCTTCATTGATTTCTTGATCTCCACATTCTCCCTATAAACTCCCTTCTTCACATGTATAACAAACCTCCTCGACCTCGAGCCTCTCCTTCTCTTAACCGCAGCCAAGCCCTCAGCAATCGTCGTGTAATCTCCCGAACCATCACGCGCCACCACAACATCGGCCTTTATGGATGAGTACTGAAGCAGTCTCCGATCACCGGCCGAGACCCAACTAGGGAAACGATCACTATTCCTCTTCTTCTCATAACTACGATCAACTAATGCTGCTGCCTTATTGATGGCTAGTGAATTGGATAGAGACTTGGAGAAGTCATCAAGCATGAGTTGAAAGGAGGCCAAATGGGAGGAGAGATTGAAATCAAGAAATCCATTGTGGCATGTTTGTTCATTGGCTATGGCTGCACTCAGCCATGTTTGTGCATCGGTTTTCGAGGCGACCGAGCGGTTGAGTTGGTAGACTGAGTCTTGATAGAGCTCTAAGCAATCGGACCATGCCAATCGCCCGAGTTCGCCGAACGAACTCGTGTCGATTTCCGACATGAGTTTGTGGGCGTTTGTAGCTTGAGCTAGGGTTGCCTTAAGGCTTAGATCACGTAAAACTACGGCGTTTCGGTTTAGGGTTTTTTGAGGGAAGGTGGTTGTGAGAGTGTTGCATAGTTTAGGGTGAGGAGTTTTGTCGCAAATTGTGGTTGCATGCCCACATTTTGCCAACCTAAATTGTAAGAGAAAAATTAGGAATGGCAAAACAAGAATTGGATTAGCCATGCAGAGAGAATAGAGGGTATTAGATCTTTTTTTATGACCCAAAATATAATGATGCACAGTTTCAAAAATTAGAATGGATCTATATATAGAGCACGTGATGCTTTGACTCCAGCAAAAGTTGATGAATTATTGGTTCATATAGTATATTGGGGTTTTGCTCATAGTATATATTAGAAATTTAAATAATGTATCGAGGGAACAATAATTTATAAATATAGTGTTAAAAATCTACTTTATGAAGCAATTAAGTATCCAACCAAATGCACGCCAAATTTATAACTCGTGAATTTAAAAAAGTTATGATTATTAATTGATTCAGTAGAAGGCTGTGGTTGCTCTTCATTTTCATACCATATTCAGACACTTGGCTTCGAGTGTTCAACTACTTAATTCACAAAAAAAAAAAAAAAAAAGATTTGTGGTGGCATATAGTAGTCTAGGTGGCTCATACATTGGATGGACACGTGGCTAAAATAGTTCGTGAATATCATGATAGAAATCTTGTTTTCTTCCAAGCTAAATGTGCATGGGACAAAATATTCAGACACGTTTATGTATATGGATGAAATACCACACATCAGTCTATTTGGATTATATAATCGTTAATGTATTGTACTTTGTTTATAATCAAAGGTCATAAGTTTAAAATTTATCAATACTGTTATATATGAGTGTATCATTTATGATTTGTCTAATGTGGTTACATCTTTTATATGATTTGTAAGTTATTACACAAAAAATGAGTTTATAACTTAGTGGACATTTCGATAACGGTTCCCTATTTCCATTATTAAAAAAAGAAAGATTTTTATATGTTTATTTACTATTATTTTGATGAGAGCAATTGACTAATGAATGGGCTTTCATAAAAAATAAGCATTAATATTATTATTATTATTATTATTATTAAATCAATCATAATAAAGATTAAATATTAGATTAATTATAATTAAATCATTTATATAGAACATGAAATATCAATTAAGCTACATGTAGTTGGTTCATTAAAATAAGATTAAAGAATGTGATTTTAGTCTTCCATTTTAAGCCCGTATTAGTTATTATTTTTCCGAATTCTAAATTAATAAAACTTCATTATTTAATTTGTTGTAGGAATTTTGACAAGCATGCATGATTGGGCAGCAATGCAATAAATGAAATGAAACCGCATCTTCATATTATCATCTTAAAAAGTGGCAAGACCACACCCGTGAGCCCTGCCTCAACCCAATCACATATATCTACACCACATCTTCCTTCTCTTTCAATTTCACGTGCATCCCTAACTAATTTGCGCCTCTCGTTTCTCCTTTTTATTTTATACAAGGCATATAAAGTTTAAACTCACTCAATTATTTTGTGCGATTTGTCCTTAAATAATAATAAGAAATTGCAAATTGCCTCTTAAACTATTTAATTTGTTGTGGGGAATATATTTTGATGAATCAATTGATTGTAAATCGATGAATTAATTAATAATAGAGAATAAAATTTATTTTTTTCAATTCAAATCAAATAATTAAGAATCGATCTCGAGTGCGAGAATTTTTCATGTTGGTCATGCTTGTGTGATATGACTTTTTTGAGAGACAATTTTTTTGAGGAGGTTCGTGTAGGAATTCTACTCTCATCAACAAGTAAATATAGAGGTGGTTTGCACATTTTCATAACTCAAAAGAATAAATCGCACAAATACAATGTATTTCAAGTGTCCCTCGAACATCCAACATGAAAAACTCTCCGTGATTACTTTTTTCATTACTCTTTTTTCAGTTATATAGTTGGTGTCCGAAGGCGTAGTTGATTGAGATGATGCCTAATTTTTTCTAGTACGTTGGAATTTTATTTAATAAAATTCTAAATTGAAAGTATGAATTATCAAAATTGAATAGGTGTGTCTTTTCCTTATAAAATTGATAAGATAGATTTGAAGGGATGTAATTGAAGGGATGTGTTGGTTGGCAAATCTCAATTGGTTGCCTATAAATATGAGACTCACGTTTGAAGATTAACACACATTCCAAATTCACATATTTTACAAAAGTTATCCCACCATTTTATATTCAATCCGAGATTGATAAATCGAGTGCTAGATTATCAATCTCAAAGCTGTTTTATCTTGGGAGACAGTTTGCTTGAACAGTGAGCACCAATTGCGGGGCAAATTTCGTCTTAAAGAAAGAGAGCCATTCTCTCGACTCAGCATCTTTGTTTCGGTTTGATTTATCGCTTTAATTTCTTTTTCTTTCGTTAAGAAGAATCAAGATGTTCACCGCGTAGCAAGTAAAATTCATACTTTCCCCAACAATCTATTCAATTTTGATAATTCATACTTTCAATTTAGAATTTTATTAAATAAAATTCCAACAATCCCCACATGAAAGTTTGATTTATCAAATAAGTATATCCCGAACAGAAATTATTGAATCGGTTGAGATAGCTATCGGCTTTGAATCTCTCCTAGTAAATTATCATCGGATTTACTTGCTACGCGGTGAACATGATGTCTTGAACCGGTCAACAATTTATGTAAATCAAGACAATGATAATTACACAATATTTTTCTTATTAATTTTTATATTCACAATACAACTCTGTCCTTTCTACGGCCTTGGACAACTCTTGGATTCTTAAGTGTTTACATAGAAGCGGTCAATTTCATTCACTTAAATAGGTGACCTACTTTGAAGTATCTTGCAAAATACTCAACTTATTAATCATTAAGATCATTAAGAGTTCAACAACTCACCCTCCACCCATTCTGCAGTCAACACTTAATGTCTATAACGGGAATAGCCTTCTTTGATTTTAAATCAATGAGTGCTCTTACCTCGAAGAATTAATTCTTTACGAAGTGTTTGTCTGGACTTTTATAATTTAGTTTTCCACATTGAACCAATTCGTGGGATTTCCATTTCTTTGGTTGGGTTTCCACCACAAAAGTCCTTATTTAGTGGGTTTTAGGCCCATTCCCCTAGACAGATAAATTACTTGATCTTTCGGTAAGCCTTTAGTTAGCGGATCCGCAATGTTATCCTTTGATTTTACATAATCAATAGTGATAACTCCCGTCGAAATCAAGTGTCTAATGGTTTTGTGTCTACGACGTATATGCCTAGACTTTCCATTATACATATTATTTCGTGCCCTTCCCAAAGCTGACTGATTATCACAATGTATCATTATAGGAGGCACGGGTTTAGACTAACATGGAGTATCTTCTAAAAATTCTCTAAGTCATTCAGCTTCTTCTCCGGCTTTATCTAAAGCAATAAATTCTGATTCCATCGTGGATCGAGCAATACAAGTTTGTTTAGAAGATCTCCAAGACACAGCACCACCACCAATGGTAAACACATAACCACTAGTGGATTTTGTATTTTGAATATCAGATATCCAATTAGCATCACTATATCCTTCTAGTAAAGCTGGATATCTTGTATAATATAGACCATACGTCATTGTATATTTCAAGTATCTTAGTACACGGTTTAAAGCTATCCAGTGATTATTCCCTGGATTATGAGTAAATCTAGCCAACTTATTTACCGTATAAGCAATATCCGGACGAGTACAATTCATAAGATACATCAAACTCCCAATGATCCGTGCATATTGCACTTGAGCTACTGGTTCACCGCGATTTTTCTCAAGATTGTGAGTTTTATCTAGTGGTGATTTCATTGGTGATAGATTAAAGACACCAAATTTCTTTAACATATCTTCGATATAATGAGATTGTGACAAAGTCAATCCACCTTGAGTCTTAGATATCTTAATTCCTAAGATGATATCTGCTATACCCATATCTTTCATATCGAAATTATCTTTCAATATTTTCTTCGTTTCTAGGATTAGCTCACGAGTACTTCCAGTTATCAGCATGTCATCAACATATAGACATATCATTACAAAAGAATCAGATGTTCCTTTTGTGTATATACATTTGTCACTTTCATTAATCGAGAAACCTTTTGATAATAAAAAATTATCAAATTTTTCGTGCCATTGTTTTGGAGCTTGTTTTAGTCCATATAACGACTTTACACGTCGACATACTTTCTTTTCTTGTCCAGGAACTACATAACCTTCTGGTTGTTCCATAAAAATTTCTTCATCCAAGTCTCCATTTAAAAATGCTGTTTTAACATTCATTTGATGCATCTCAAGATCATTCAAAGCAGCAATAGCGATGAATACTCTTATATATGTTATACGTGATACTGGTGAGTACGTATCAAAGTAGTCTAGTCCTTCCTTTTGCTTATAACCTTTAACTACAAGTCTTGCCTTATATTTATCAATAGTTCCATCTGCTTTTAACTTTCTTTTAAGTATCCACTTACAACCCAAAGGTTTATTTCCCGGAGGAAGATCTACTAATTCCCAAGTATGGTTTTGCAAAATGGAACTAATATCACTTTCTATTGCTTCTTTCCACATCAATGCTTCAGGAGTGGATAATTAAATGCAAATTTTCAATTTTACGTAAATGCCCAAAATACCCTCATCAAGTGTGGCCCTTCAAATTCCAAAATCCTACATAATCTTGATGATGGGCCGTGCGGAAAGAGATCCATCATATCTTGGTACGGGTCTGAATGTTGAGAAATCTAGTCCGAGATTGACAGCTTGGAGCCCATTTGATGATAAGGCTGGCCCATTTGTAATAACCCGCTCTTATAAGGCTTGTGGATATTCACTATTTCATCAATTATATTTTTTGTATATAGAAGGTCTAGATATTGGAGGTAATACTTCCATATAAAAATTTATAGTTGTAGGAAGTGAAAAGAGGGAAAAAAGGAATCTTCGTCAAAGGTGGACAAAAATGACAAGGACTAGCTTTAATCTACCCGTGATTGTCGATGCTTTGTCGCCCAACTATTTTCTCTTTAGATTCTCCATACCCCACGCCCACTTACTTTTTTTATTTTTTATTTTTTATTTTTTATTTTTTTTAAGATGAGAAAAACTGCAACTATTATCCAAGGTGTATATTGATTAAATCGGTCCGATGAGAAAAATAATGTCAGAGAAAGGGTTGAGCAGGGGAGCGGGAGGATGGCCCCTACCATAAAAGTTTGTTGTCTGAATAAAACATAATGAAGTAGTAGTATTTAGCATAAGCTACATAAGTGGTAGTAACTACGCAATTAATATACTTGACTAGAATGAAGGTGCAACGATAAAGTTTCCTTAAAAAAATACTCCTAAGTCGTAGTTATGTTGTCCAACGACGCCGTCGGCAAGCCCAACAACATAAAATAAAAAAGGTTCCTAGAAAGAACCAAAACTAATCTACAACACCCAAAATAGCTCATTACATTCGAGGATCTTGTTCGCACTTTGCAATGCACATTTCCTTTTCATATATAAACACACACGCACCCTGATTTCTTCTTTTTTCTTAGTTGGGAACTATACTAATCAATTACCACCACGCACTATACACTACCTCTCTCTCTCTCTCTCTCTCTCTCTCTCTCTCAGAGAAGCTTTGACTGACTGCATGATTGAAGTCTGAAGAGAATAGATGAGGGTATCACACTGAAATAATGGAGGGAGCAGAAGTAGAGTTGGAGAGGAGGAGCAAGTTCTTGAACGGTTTAATACAAAAGAAAAAGAATGAAGCAGAGCAGAAACAGAATCATGATCGTTTGAATGTGCGTGTGCGGGCTTCGGATATGCCTCTGGCTCTGCAGAATCACGCCTTTAAAACTGCTCGAGACATTCTTGATTCCATGGCATCTGCCAAGCTTGACACCAAACGCCTTGCTCTTGCGCTGAAAAAGGTCACCTTTTTATTCATCTCTTTTACTTTCTAGTTTTTCTTGTTTCTGGGATGAAGATGTGTTTAGATTAAAAATCAAATATTTTTTTAAGGGTTGGTCTTCATAGTTTCATTGATTACAAAATAAGTTCATAGGCCTTATGGAGGTACTTTCATTTCATAACTAACTCCCATTGGTGTATCCACGATGTGTTTTTTGTTAGAGGGTGTGGTGTTTTTTTTCTTTTCACATATTCATTATTGCAAAAAGTAATGTAATAAGAGTAAAGTGTGGTGTTTTTTTCTGGTTGTTGTGTTGTGCAGAATTCTGGGGCATGAGACATTCCCCCAGTAGGAGAAAAAGTTGCTTTTGACTCCTTTCCTTGAAAACTGCGTGTGCATATGAGCATTCAATAAGTTCATGTTTAAACTACAAACTGTTGGAAGTGGATATAAAAATGCTAATAAATTACAACTTTTTAGGACCTGTTCTCTGTAGTAGTTGAACGAAGTAGTATTTTTGTTCATGATCACATAAATGTACGTCCTTATATGCTGTCATATGCAGTTTTGGCCTAAATGCTACTTTAATTCTCTATCTAGCTACCATATTTTCTGAACTAGTGGTGATGCTCCTCCTTGTAACTTCCTTTAAGAGATTGTGAGTGGAGCTTGGGGTTTTTGCAGGACTTCGACTCAACATATGGTCCGGCTTGGCATTGCATCGTCGGGACCAGCTTTGGGTCGTATGTGACACATTCTCTTGGAGGGTTCTTGTATTTCTCTATCGATAAGGTTTATGTTCTTCTCTTCAAGACTGCCGTGGAGCCTTTGGACCAATGATTTTCCGGCCATTCTCTGTGTTTCTTGAATCGAATGAAAAAGAAATGAAATTAGACATGATTTTGATGTAGTCTATCATGCTGTGTTGTGATGCTTTGTTGAACTGCCTGTAGATTTTTTAGTAGCTACAATCAAATTTTACAAAATTAGTAAAATTGGTGCACAAAAGAATTGTTTCTGTAACATTTCTTGGCGCTGTTTGTAACTCAAGATTCAGTAGAAAATGCACAAGCACCAAATCAAACATCATCAAGAATTGAATTTTGTTACAGAAATGAATGAATCAGTTCTTTCTGTACTACATATAAATACTAGTCTACACTGCAGCTACATTTCACAAGGAAATTCTCACCCCAACAGAGAACAAAATCGGGTGTGCTGGACTTGTGTTAAGAGCTTCAACTTAATCGGAGAGTTGAGTGAAAGCAGATATGGAACTCACTACAAATATGCTGCAGTCCAGAATACAAAACCAAGTAGTAGAGTGTGTCTGCAGACATCTTTGCTGCAGGCAAAACGCGAATGGCCACCAGATACCGTGGTATTGGATGATGGAGCCACTGATGTCGAGTTTGCAAACGTGCCGTTTCTTCCAAGACTGCATTCAAAGATAGCATACAAAAACTTCATACCAACAATTGTTTACTCCATATCTGAATCAATAGTATCAACAAACTAATCGACTCTCATACCTTCCAGAAAAAATGCAAGAACCATGACCTGCAGCATGTCAAAATTGACACTTAATCAGATGCTTAAAGCACAGATAATTAGTTGCCTAAGCTTAAGTGATATTTTATCAAGGTCAGAGAAATAAGCTTCGATTTCTTGCTTTAAAGTCTGAGTGAATTCTTGAAAAAAAAAATGTAAAAAATGCCTTTCAACCGAGAGTGTTTTTGGGCTTACTTGGATCAGTTGTGGTGATGGTGGCTACCCCGTTAAAGTCACAAGTTCCGTCACCCATAGCCATCCGGTGATAATACGCATCAAAGGCATAAGAAGCATGATCAACCACGGTATCAGGTTCGTAGCACGGCTGCCCCTGCAATAAAGAAGAGCAATCCACTTTTCCAGGTCCACAAGCCCAATCTAATGCTGCCTGCAACATCTTCTTGTCAGCTTTCTCCCTTGCAACACAGTAAGTCTGATTTGTAGTATCATTTGCCAACACGGTCCCTGATCCAGTCAAACGTAGTATATAAACCGGCACCCCATTGGAATCAAAGAGCCCCCAGTTCTTCTCTGAAACAGGTCCGGGCCTAAGATCTTCATTGTACAGTTCGTAAATATATGTACTAACAGCAATCCCGGGGTGTTTCGGGGTTCCCGTGTTGTTAAGAATGTGGCGGATGAGATTACTGTTGTAAGTGTTGGCGTTGTCCGGAGTGGCATCCGGCTCAGAAGAGTCACCCTTCGAAGGCCAACCTGATTCTGTGATTACGACGGGAATATTAGTGAAGTTGAGATATGACATTGCAAAATATGCTGCATCAACAACAGCATCAAAGACGTTGGTGTAGTGAAGGAGCGTGTTGAGATCAACGGCTTCCTTGGTAGGGTTAAGAGGACGAAACAAGGCATAATCCAATGAAATGGCACCAGTGGCTTTCACGTAATCGTAATAAGGATAGACATTGAGCATAAGAGGAGAGCCTGTAGATTGCAGAAATTTCAGCAAGGGCACCATTACGGGTTCCCAAGAGCGATTGAAGAACGCTTGAGAGGGTGGGAAAGGGTCGAGTATGAGAGAAGAAGCGTGTGGAGTGGAAACCTTTATGTGAGAGTCAAGATTGGCAGCTACAAGAGCAGAGTGGATAAAATTCATGGCTGATACGAGGATTGGAGCTGCATTGGGGAGTGTTGTGAGAACTTCAGAGCCAACGGATATGGCAGTGATGTTTGTGGCAGGGGCATAAGCAAGAACGTTTCGCGAGACCCAATTGGCTGCAGTGGCATTAGACTGGCCAATGCCAAGGAGTTGATCATTGGGGACTGATACAGTAACAAGTATTCCGGTTTTAGCAAGAGCTAACAGCATTGCTTTGTTGGCATCGTAAAGCCTGACATGCCGGATTTGCTGTGCCTTCAAAAGGGCCACCACTTGGGTTGGATCTGGCATGTCGGAGAGGGACGTGCCTATATTCACGCCGATGAAAGCAGCTGCAGATAAGGAAAAAAATACAAACTCAGAAGATTCTTGATGGCTTTAAGACAATAAAAATTATATTATCTAGTTTAGAAGCTAACAAACAACTGGATCTTATAAATTCAAACCTTATCATGACTACTATTCCTTAACACCAGATGCATTGATGAATATCTGCATTATTTTTTACAACATCCACAAAACCATTAAACAAACAATTACCCGACCGGGAATTAATCTCACTGTTATCCTAAAATAGGGCTACATTACCAAGCTTGAAGACAAGGTCATTCTAATGAAAAGATAGTTTGAAAAGTTGAACAGCAAAATTAGGTTATCTATAGTTTTTACTATTACAAAAAGAATAACCAACTCACTAAGATACCATCTATTTACATAACTACAGTGCCAACCGATGAAGATAGGCTGCAATATTAAAATTACAAATCAAATTTGAGCTGAAGATTGGTCTAGACTTAGTACGATGAAGAGTTCTGTCATAAGACCATCCTCAGCCTCAATCACTATCCCTTATTTCTATCGAAACACATTTCTTTTTTTACATTATAACATGAAACGGAAGCTTCCGTCTATTTTCAAGTTCATTTTATTTCCAGTCCACAATACTGCATTCACAGTTGAAATGTTCTGGATACTGGATTCCCTTAAAGTAATATCATAGGATTGACATAATCTCTCTATGTTTCAAAAATAGTAGTAGAAAAAAAGCCATAGACATGATGATCTAGACGACATTATCACCAAAAAGAATGATGCAAGTAGCCAATTATTACCACATAATGCAACAACAACAAAAAATATAAAACTTGAAAGCAGCTGACAGACAGTTGTGGAATGCACTGTTCTTAGCCAATACAATAAAAACAAACTACAAAATAACAAGTGATCCATAATCACATGCTAACATGTCAGATTCCAAAACTATAAAAATAAAAGAGAACAACAATGCATCGCAACCAATATGGTGTGTTATGTTACCAAACACACACACACACCAATGTGGGTGTGTGTAGAACGTATGGTGAGCAACACGGTTGTACATATTGTGGGGTCTATAGTACCTTTTGTGCAGTGTAGTTTAGTTCATGTCCAAAAGGAAAGCAACATGAGCTGGTAAGCATTGGAGCAAGATTCCAATGTTGTTCAGAACAAATTTAATTAAGGATTTTAGGGAAAAACACTGTCATTCAGGAAACTTCCTTGGAAATAACTTGTACAAGCTTCACATTCATATCTCTTCCATTATCTGAACAAACAGATTATCCCTAACTGAAACAACAACAGACCAGAAGCCCAGAACACGAACTAAAACAGATACAGAAAATGTGATGAGACATCGAAACATCCAGCATACATACATTTGAACTCAAAGAGGAATCTAACAAAAAAGAAAAAAGACAATTTTTTGGACAAGAAAATTAATCAGCTACCTTCATCAGCCCAAGTAGCAGAAATGGCCGTCAAGAAAAGAGCAACAAGAAGCAACCCCATTTCGTACAACTCTGCTGTTTCTTCAACTCCAAAGCTTGAATTTGGAGGAGCAAATAATGGGTGCTCACGCTATTTTAGCAAAACCTCAAAGAAACTCCATGGACGAAAGAGCGGGACTGAAATTGCTACAGAAACAAGAAGTAGAGAGAAAAGTAGAGAGAGGGGGGCTTGGCTTGTTTCTGAAGAGAATGGTTTCCGCTCTGTCGAATTATTGTATTTTGTCTGAAATCAACGGTCAATATTCAATTTATTTATTATGCTTTCTTTTAAGGTCAGCATGCTTGAGCTGATTGAACATTGATTGTCCGCTTTTAGACATATACATCTCTTTTGACCATCGGCATGAAATCAGATTTTTTCATTTTTTGTTTTTACCATTTTATTAATAACTTTATATATATACAGCTAAGGTAGATTGATAGATAATACACATATCCTTCAAATCTAATTTTAAACAGGTGTACTTTAATGATTTTGTGCAATTTTCCCATATTTCTCTGATGCAATTGAAAAATAACCGTTCAAGGTATATTTCTTATCGAAACGACGAAAGACGAATAATTATTCATATCATATAATAAAAAACGAACAAAACCAAATTATTTGTTCCACGTTAATTATTTGTTCCAGATTATAGAAGGAAAAAAACAACAGCTAAAAGTCGAATTTTTCACCTAAAATCGTTTTTCCTTCTTCTACAAACAGTACAACAGTACTCATGTTCTCTTATTTCGGTTCAAATTTTCACCCAAACCAGATTTGATTTCTATAGACTCCACCGATTCCTCAAGACTCCAATCTCCCATGCGGGTTCCGCAGCCATGATCCGCCGTCGCACCTTCCAAATCTCCTTCATTTTCGTCGTGCTTTCCTACCTAGTATACCGTTTCCCCTACCAAGGCCCGACTCCCACAGAATCAGTCTCTGCGCCGGAAGATTCCGCCGCCAATAATCACATAATACGATTTCTCAAATACGAGAAGGCGCACGATCTTAAGCAGTATCTCGAGCGGAATGTGAAATCCAGCGGCTGGGAATGGGTCGAGCGGCGCAACCCGGCAGCGAGGATCCCGACGGATTTCGCCCTAGTCACGATTGAGGATCGCCGCCGGGAGTTTCTGATTGGGGAGTTTGAGAAATTGGAGCTGGTGAAAGATGTTTACGTCGATTTGACCTACCAAAGGGGGACTCTTGATGAGAAAGGTGGTGTTGGCGCCTTTGCGGATGGGCAAAAGAGGCCCGGGAAGATTTTCACTGCCATGTCGTTTGGCGAACGAGACGCCGCCGCCGCAGCGCCGAATACTAGCGGTGCAAGTATTAACTGGAGGAGGAATCTGATGATGCAGGTGGGGCTTTTCCTTCGTTTCATTTTTATTTTTATGCTGCATAGTTTTATTACTTCCGTATGCGTTGTGTGTTTTTTTATCCGCTAAGATGATCTATGTGTGAATGTTCAGTACTTAGGTTGCACTTCAATAGAAAAGGCACCCGTGGATGTTAAAAGAATGTGAGATGGTTTAAAATCCTTATTTTGCTCTAACAAGTTACGAAACATGGGAAAAGAAGATCTGATCGACTCATTTTCAACTATCTATAGTAGTGTGATAGTTAAAATTAGTAATTGAGGAACGGGGATAATAATATGTACTCAAGAAAGCATCCACATGAGCAATTCTGGACATAATGTACTCGTTCTTCACGTTAGGGCTTGTAGTTTATTTTCGTCTAGGCTTTTCAGAGTTGAAAATTCCTAATAGTCAGCCCTAGTGGACTACATACTATTAAGCTATTTGATAGACATCTAAACAGCTCAATTTCATCCTTCATCCATGTCAATCAGCAGTTAATCTAAATGTTAACACCTATCAGTGCTAGTGTGCCACTATAGTGCTCAAATATGACCTATGTATGGTAATAAGATTTAAAATGGTTGGCCCAAAATTGCCCGACCAACCCGATGGGCTAGCCCAGCCCACCCGTACTTTAGGCGAGGTTGGCCTAGAAGTCTTTAGGCCCCAAAATCCCCGGGCTAATTGACCCATCCAAATAGCTCGGGCCCTACTTGGCATGTCTATATTTGGATTGGATAGGTAGCCTCTTGCAGTTGGCAGGAAATGTGGTTGGGCTTATTTGCAGCACTTGTATGTTTTCATGCGTTGTCAATTTGACCCCTGTAATTGGGTAGAAAAAGATACAAGTAAGGAAGAGGATGACAAGGAAAGGGTAGTACCTGAAATGGGGAGTTTAGCCTTTTAGAAGTAGTGATCATCAGTTGACAAAGATGAACAATGATACAAGATAATAATTAACTTCTAAATGAAAAAAAACGATTGGAAATGATAAACCAAGGGAGTATGACAGAAGTGCCACTCGTGTTAAATGCATCAGCAGTTGATCTATACCATCATATCATCATACATCATAAAAATATAAATTTTTATTTAGCCTTTTCTGAGTAACAGAATCTAGATGCATGCAACGTTTTTCGGTTGCAGAGATTTCGTAAATGCTTAATTTGTAGTAGAGTACGTTTAGCCTGTTTTTATTTTAACTCTGTCTGTGCAGCAATGTTGTAGACGATTTGTGGTACTGAACCATTTCGGAATTACATGCGTGTCAAGGCCTTCACTGAATTTATTGTTTCCTCTAGTTGTCATGTGAACTTTCTTTCCTTCATGGTCTTACTATCTTTTTTGCAGAAATCTCAAATTACCTCCTTGTTTGGAGCAGATGCTCTGTGGTCAAAAGGGTACACTGGTGCTAAAGTGAAAATGGCTATTTTCGATACTGGTATTCGCTTAGATCATCCACATTTCCGTAATATCAAGGTAAATTTTTGCTGATAGGAGAATCTTCTTGATGTGTTCTTTTCTTTTTCTTCTGGTTTAGTTGTTGTAATGGTTGAATCACTATTAGGAGCGAACAAATTGGACCAACGAAGATACACTAAACGACAATCTTGGGCATGGTACATTTGTGGCTGGTGTTATTGCTGGTCAGGATGCAGAATGTCTTGGCTTTGCTCCGGACACTGAGATCTATGCTTTTCGGGTGTTTACTGATGCACAGGTAATACTTATTGTAAATATGTGATGGGAAATTTATAGTGTAACTGTAAACCGCTTTTCGCTAATGATGAATAGTGGTAATTTATAGTGGCTGGCTGGGCATAGGCCCAACCAGCGTAACTGTGTCCAACCAGTGTAACTGTTTTGTTGGATTGCCTACTGTCTCATATCTATGTAACAGTGAAAACTCTTAGTGCACCAAACATGTCATGTGGATATCATCGTGATTATTTCTGCAGCGATCACATGCTAAAAAAGTAGGGCAGATGTAAGATGATTAACTTAATCAAATTTTTGGCTTCTAATATGCTTTACCTAGTCAAATTTTGTGGCTAGAAGACTTGACTTGCCTCAGTTTTGTTAATCTGCCTGACTACGCACTGATTCAGTGTTTATGTACAAACCACCGCAGCAAAGTGAATGCAGATAATTTTATCACAATTATTTTATGCATGTTATCCATCAGCCTTAGTTTATATAAAAGGGAGCTTGCTAAGTGTGTTTAACTAAAGTCGTGTGTATTTTGGTCTATGGATTATGTAATAAGAAGTGCAACCCTCTAGAAATTTTTCATTTTATTTTATTTTTTCTATTCGTACCTAAATTATATTTAGTAAGTTTATGAGAAACTTTTTCTCAGCTTATTGCAGGTTTCCTACACATCATGGTTTCTTGATGCATTTAATTATGCTATTGCAAGCAAGTTGGACGTTCTGAACTTGAGCATTGGTGGGCCTGATTATCTGGATCTCCCATTTGTTGAGAAGGTGTGGTACCGATTAACCAATGTGATCAAAACCAATATGTTACTCTTTTCTTGCTTCCCCCTCCTTTTGCTTTATGAATTGTGATTAGATACTACTCATAGCACTACAACAATAATTATGGATTTGTAGCTATGTGCCCGTAGTCTGTACATCGTTGACAGTACCTAGGATATTAACGAATGGATTCTAGATATTTGTATGTCTGTCGCATTAAACAGATCGGATGCCCGGGATAATTTCATAAAGTAATTCAACCCCAAATGTTCATATCTTAAACTCATGTAGGCTCGGTTAGTAGGAACATCCATTTGTATCTTAGAGGAATTGCTTAGATTTGCCAGTAAGTTAGCAGAGTGCCCAGTGCGCATCTAGTAATTTTGTGGTACCTGGCGATAAGCACCTTATTTATTAAATGGAAGTTTCCAAAATGTTATATGCATGATTAATGGTCTAGTGGTCTGCTTGTGGTGAACTTAATTCTTTGATGGGAAATGATGCCCAAGCTCTTTGTCCTTTCATGCATTTGCAGGACGAAACAATTTAATAGATCCCCCTATCTCTAAATTTATTTTTGTTAAATTCAAGGTTTCTGGAAGATCTACTCTTAGTTTACTTCTTTGCTTCCTCTTTTTTTCCTAATAAGAGGAATAAACTTATGAAGGGGGATATGGAGGTGCATAAGAATATGTACACTTTTTCAAAGGCGAATATGTTCTTTTCAACACATTGAATGTTATGATACATTTATTTGGTGTGCATGTTTATTTATAACAATATACAAGTTGCACTCTCTCACCTTAACTTAGATATATGGAGGTTGACGCAAGGTCTTCTATTGAGTATCAATAAGGAAACATATATGAACATAAAATATTTCTGGAGATTCTCAGTTTGCATCTCTTTTGTCGTGGTATAACTCATTTTTATTGACTCTTTGAATTTATTTTAGTTGTCCCCAGATATTGATTCTGTTATTGTATCTGTTAAAATCTTTCAATTCATTAAGACTAACTTAAGTGAAACCTTATCTAGTTTAGGACTAATCTTGTGCCTTAGAGAATAAAAAATTTATGTTTGACATATCGTGTGAAATTCTGGTTGCCACAGTTCATGCAAATGTGCTTCTTCTTTAAGGAAATCCATTTGATTTCATGATGTAATTATTATCACAAAGTTGAGAGTCTCATAGTTATCCTAAAATTGCAACTTCTTGTATGCATCCTTTTTTACTAGGTTTGGGAAATTACAGCGAATAATATTATTATGGTGTCAGCAATTGGAAACGACGGACCACTCTATGGAACCCTGAACAATCCTGCAGATCAAAGTGATGTTATTGGTGTTGGTGGCATCGATTATAGTGATCACATAGCTTCATTCTCATCACGTGGCATGAGTACTTGGGAGATCCCACACGGGTACTGTATGCATTGAAACTGATTTTAATATTTTATCCGTATGCCAGAATCTTTGTCTCTGCTTATTTTTACGTAGCTATTCATAAAATGATTGATTGGCAATTTGAATGCTTTATTTGGTTCCAATCTTTGGTATCAATCTAATATGTTTCACGTGATCCTTAAAAATTACAGTTTGCATGACTATGAATGTTCGCTTGCTGTTATTTTTCACAAATAATGAAATTGTATCCTTACTTTTAAGAAAAGGTAATTGAGGTTATTGTTGGTAAAATAGTTGGGGAGTTCCTCCTGACACGCCCTTTACTCTGCTTCATCCTATTCTTTTGTACTCTTTTCGATTGACTCTTGAATTTTCAGTGCTGGCTTTTGGATTTGACTCAGGCTAGGTGTAATGTGTTAAAATCGTGTCATAGGTGAAAAGCGAGAGAAACGCGTGAAACTTGATTTAACTGCCAGTAGGTACTGCTGAGAATATTTTTGGTGGGGTACCGTGTTTTATAATGATTACGTCTTTTAACAGGTATGGCCGTGTAAAGCCCGACGTAGTTGCTTATGGACGTGAGATTATGGGATCCAAGATTAGTACAGGTTGTAAAAGCTTGTCAGGAACTAGTGTGGCGAGTCCTGTGGTTGCTGGAATAGTTTGTCTTCTAGTTAGTGTTATTCCTGAAAACAAGAGAAAAGAGATCCTTAATCCAGGCAGTATGAAACAGGCACTGGTTGAAGGTGCTTCCAAGCTTTCAGGTCCAAACATGTATGAGCAAGGTGCTGGCAGGGTTGATCTGTGAGTAATCTTGAGTTATTTCAAATAAGGTGCATTTTGATATTAGATCGTGATTCTTATAATGAATAATGCAGATTGGAGTCCTATGAGATCTTGAAAAGCTACAAGCCTCGAGCAAGTATATTTCCTAGTGTTCTCAACTATATGGATTGCCCCTATTCATGGCCTTTTTGCCGTCAACCGTTGTATGCAGGGGCGATGCCTGTGATCTTTAATGTCACTATCTTGAATGGCATGGGTGTAATTGGTTACGTTGATGGTCTACCTATGTGGCATCCTGATGGTGAGGAAGGAAATCTTCTTAGCATGCGCTTTACCTATTCAGATGTTATTTGGCCGTGGACTGGTTATCTGGCACTTCACTTGCAAATCAAAGAGGAAGGGGTGCATTTTTCCGGTGAAATAGAAGGGAATGTAACTGTGAATGTTTACAGCCCCCCAGGCCAAGGCGAAAAGGATCCTCGAAAAAGTACCTGTGTACTTCGACTGAAGCTAAAAGTGGTTCCTACACCTGAAAGATCACAGAGAGTCTTATGGGACCAATTCCATAGTATTAAATACCCACCCGGTTACATCCCAAGAGATTCCTTGGATGTTAGAAATGACATCCTTGACTGGCATGGAGACCACTTGCATACGAATTTCCACATCATGTATAACATGTTGAGAGATGCCGGATATTATGTGGAAACTCTCGGTTCTCCTTTTACTTGTTTTGATGCTAACAAATATGGGACACTTCTGCTGGTAGATCTTGAAGATGAGTACTTTGCTGAAGAAATGCAAAAACTAAAAGATGATATCATGCTTAATGGTCTAGGTCTTGCTGTTTTTGCCGATTGGTACAATGTGGACTCTATGATGAAAATGAAGTTTTTTGATGATAATACGAGAAGCTGGTGGACTCCAGTGACTGGAGGTGCCAATATTCCTGCTCTGAATGACCTTTTGTCCCCATTTGGAATAGCATTTGGAGACAAGATCCTTAATGGTGATTTTGTAATTAACGGAGAGCAGAGTCGATATGCATCTGGAACTGATGTTGTGAAATTCCCAGAAGGTGGTTACTTGCATCGTTTCCCTTTCTTAGATAGCTCTGAAAGTGGTGCTACTCAGAATGTCCTATTATCTGGTATGAGCAAGGTGAGTTGAGTTGTTGCTTTGCTCTGCATGATTTATTCCTAGTACTGTCTTATTATGAGGCTATAACTATGATTCCAATAAATGCAGGCAGATTCTCCTATTCTTGGTCTTGTAGAGGTTGGTGAAGGACGAGTCGCGGTCTATGGAGACTCCAACTGTTTGGACAGTAGCCACATGGTCACAAATTGTTATTGGCTTCTCAAGAAAATACTAGATTTTAGTGCAAGGAATATTAGAGATCCTGTTCTTTTCTCAGATTCAAGCAGACAAGATAAAGCATTGCACCTGGACGATAACCAACTACCTTCACGTAGAACAGATGTAAATTTCTCTACCTACTCACAAGTTGTCGATAAAGAGTTGATTTGTGGGAGCGACTCGAGGTTTGAAGTTTGGGGGACGAAGGGTTATGATTTAACCGCGAGGGGAAGAAACCACAGACTGCCTGGCCATCCGGTCATTGATTTGGGTCAAGGTTTGAACTCTACGCCAGAGGTTCCAGTTAAGAAAATCAAATCAGCAACGAAAGATGACAAGTCCTTAGGGAACACGTACCTCGGCTACTTATATGGAGATGATGTAAGAATGAGACTATTCTATCTCGTATTAGCATTTATCTGTACCTAGGGACAAAGTGCTAACATTTCTATCCAATTTCAATTGCAGCTTGATTTCCCCGAATTGGTCGCGAGTCACTGGCTTATACCTGCTATTGTTGCGTTTACTGGTAAGTGGAGTTTTCTTGTGTGTGCAACCATGTGTTTGTCTATTCCTCTGGCCTGTCAAAAAATGGTACTGTTTGCAGGTTTTCTTGTGCTGTGGAGTTTTTGGAAAATCAGGCAGAAGCGCCGGAGAAGAAGAAAAGGATCTTCTTTTAGCCGTCCTCCGATCCCTTAATTTTCTTTGACAGAGTCCTTCAAATTGTTAGGAAGTTAATGTACTACTGCTCAGTAGTCTAATGACAAATATCAAAATTTTGAAGTAGAATTCAGGTTTTGAATTGAAGATCATTGGCAATAGGCTTGGTGAATTTTGCATTTTAGTTGTGGAGAACTAATTTCTAAGCAATGCCTCCAACCCTATACTAGCTGAGCATTATTCTGGTTGGATTTCATGTTTCTGATAACCTACCTCTGTTGTAGCTTTTCTGCATGCCAGCCCATATAATGGGATTTTTCAATTGAGCACGTTTTTGTGTGTGTTAGAGAGAGAGAGAGAGAGAGAGAGAGAGAGAAGAGAGAGAATTATGGGAATTACATCAACGACGACTATTGCTTACTATGCCACGTGCAAAATGTGGTTGATTAAACATTGCAATCACCTTGCTGTCTGTGTCACAACCACACCCATTTGCAACATTTGTCCTTTTGCAATCATCATGCAAAAGTATATCTGAATGTGTGCAGTAAATAAATTTCATTTATTGAATTCCACACGAGATATGATATCATTGTTGTTCAAATATACATATAGAGAGAGATGGGTAGCTATCTAGTTTGCAACATACGATTAAGGTTAACAAAATAATAATAACCATTATAAATAATCTAAAGCTGATAGTAGATACAAATAGGTGGAGATGCAGTATTGAATTTAGCACAACAATGCTTAGGGATTATACAATTACTGTATATTTAAGAGTTTATAGATCCACAACCCAGAAATCAAGCAACTAGTAAGGTTTAGAGTTCATTGAAAAGCATAGCAGTGTCTCCTCACTCATCCAGAAGTCGAGGAGATTCCAGAAGTAGCAGAGAATCCAAAATCATTCGAATCTGGAGTTTTACAATCACCTGCACCATTCTTCCCCTTGTTGTATGGTGCTGCTGCACTCATCACCCTTCAAAAATAATTCAACCAAATAAAAAATTAATGCATAAATATCAGAAGAATCATAATTTTGCTTTATAGGGGTAATTAGTACTTGCACATGAATGTATTTCCTAAAAAGACAACAGAAATATATTTCCCATAACGCCAGATATCATAACACTCAGCAGATGCATTTCATTTTCTTTAGAAGTAAACAAGCAACGTACCTCTCCTTACGCTTCTCCAAAAATCGAGCCAGAGATGCTTTTCGTGCCTGTGGAACAGCTGATGAAAAAAACCACCACTATTTAGTTTTAAGTAATGACCATTTGTGCAGCTGCATCTTATAGTAGATTAGGCTAGGCTCTCATCACGAAAATAACACGCTAATAAGTAGACAGGTGCTCCAAAACTTAAAATACCATAATCTAGAGTAATAAACCGATCATCAAATAGTCCACGGATTGTCGACATTGATATAGTAGGATGTGGAGTGGAAATAAACAAAATCATCATTTAGCTTTTAATAACATGTCTGGTTATATTAATAAAGAATGTAGAATGCTTCCGAAAGAATGAACATTAAGACGAGCAGGAAACAGAAAAACTTCAGGCAAACAACTGACTTGCAAAATGAGTCTTCAGCCATTGTTGCTGCAATAGTATTTCTGGATTTCATTTGCTCATTTTTTACCTGATGACATAATAGCAGATGCAGCAATAGATCCTAAGGATGACATCACCCTAGGAAGGCTAGACATACCACCGGTCTTAGATACCTTGACATCATCATTGTTAGCACCTGGAATACCAGACTGATCAATGGGGTGAGAAGAAACTGACATAGGGCTCGTGAATCCAGAACTTGGTGGTGTATTCATGGATTGGTTAACCAATGGCTGGTCTGTTGCCGGAAGTTTGGAGGCAGGTGAGTGCATGTGAAGTTTCGACTGGCTCATCTTAGATTGAACATACATATTTCCAGCCAAAAGCATGATCGCCTGAGCCTGGATAATGTTCCCAGAGAGAAAATGTAAATAATATATAGCACGATACAGGAATAAGAAGGAGAAAAAATCTGTCAAGCAGTGAGAGAAAGAGAACCTTCTCAAGAGAAATGTCATCAAAGACATTCACTGTTCCGCCATAAAAGATAGTCAACTGAGCAGGAGCATTGGAAGCCTTAGAATTGATCCTACAAAAACCCAAAGAATAGCGGAGTTTTTCTAAATTCAGATGCATTTACATCACTACACAATCCCCATTAATTAAAAGGTTTTAGGTTATAACAGAAATTACACAACCAGATTATTTCGCTAACAGGCATGCAGTATCAGTAATGACTGGAACTCACCATTGTTCAGTTGTTCCGGCCATTGAGGCAGCAGAAGGAATAACGGGATAAGGAACAGCGTGAGTGTTTCCACCAAGAAATTGTTGCTTCATGGAAAATGGATGCATGGGATATGCCGGTAGCTCATTCTGTTGCGTAGATTAGATGTTAATATAATAAATGCAGGTTTTCCATACATAATTAATTTGCACTTTTTTGCTTTATCAGATTCAGCGAGATAACTCCACAAAGTTTCAGAAAGACTACCACCATAGCAAATCTAAGCAACTCTACATCAGTTCATTCTGCTTAAAATCAAATCGAAAGCATCCCATGAAAGTAGTAAAAGATGCAAAATACATACAACAAAACTAAATCAAATACTATTGCCTATCCATAAACACCTTTAAAATCAGACTCAAGAATACATTAAAGAGATGTCAAATTATATTTTACCTTTGATGGTTTCTCATCTTGTTTACACCTCAAAGATATAAACTGAGGGAGGGCAGCTTCCTTATTTGCTAATGGAACGCCAGAGCTCCTTGCATATCCTTTGTTTCAAAAAGTTTTTCAAATAATCACCAGTCAGAAAGCACCTCATAGGATAATAAGATCCAAAAGCAGTAGGCTAGAGTTCCACCAAATCAATACATTAGGTAGTTGAGCTAAATCTGGTCAACACAGACACTTGGTTCAGATCTTACGCTAATTGAAAAAAAAAAATAAATAACAAAAATTCTTCAACTTTCTTAACAGATCCAAGACACTCTGAGAAGATACAAAAAGTAATACTATGATCTAATCTCACAGAGGTCTTGGCACCAGAGTTCCTCACGACTATAATTTTTTCAATTACTCGTTTTAGCTCGTTTTTCAAAAGTTAACCAAAGCTTAAAGATCATTAATCATCATCAGACATTATTATTCCCAACTTAGAAACACTAAATCTCCCAAAACAAAAATATCTATAAATACATAAAAACAGCAGGTAAATTGAGGGGAAATCAAAGAGGAAAGTATATCGCATACACCCGAGGAACAAAGTAAACACCAAATCAAACAACAAAATCGAGATTCTCAACAGAAAACGATGAATTCACCGTAAAACAAACGGAATTTCGTCAAGCACAAACAAGAAAGAGAAGAAATCACCAGAATCTTCGCATCCGCCCTCAACGCACTCTTCCTTAACAGCAACATCCTCAGTTTTCAACCCCATGAAATCTCTCTCCATATCTCAGAATTCCAGGCGGCCGGTATTTTAAGAAAAAAAAGGAGATGCCAACGCACTTCCCTCGAACAAACTATGCGAAGAGTGGTGAAAGTTGTAACTGCAGCAAATAGCAGCGAAGTGGAAGGAGAGAGAACTTTATCTGGTTTCCAGTTGTAGTGGGTTCGTTGTGCTTTATGTATTCTCATGCTCCATAACTTTATTTACTGCTCTCGGATTATTTGTTTTAATTAAATAGACTAGATAGATTACTATGTTTCACTACATTAATTAATTCATAGATAGCAACTTTCTCCAAAATAGACTACACTATTTAATTTTAAACTACAAATAAACGAGTATGAAAGACAAACAAAACCTATAATATCCTCTTAAATCCCAACTTAGGTTTTGCTCATTAAATAGTTTGAATCTAATGGAGACTTGAAAGTAAGCGTAATTAATTAACTCAAATTATGTCAAGTACAAATCGATAAGCTCACATCTTGGAACGGGATCATGTGAATTTTTTAATAAAATTTACTAAATTATACCCTCATCTTGTCACGCTTTCATTTTTGACTATTTATCTCATTTCAATGATAATTCTTTTACACATAAATCTTTTTTTTTTTTTTTTGCGACTCACCTTCTTACAACTAACAATCTTAATATATGTGTAAAAAAATGAGATACACTACAAAAAAAAATTCTAATATATTTAATCTAATTACCTAAGAAATTTATATCAGTATTTAATTTTGAAATCCTTATCAGATAAATGTTCCTTTCAATTTTAAACATATTCGTAATTTAGTTTTTTTTAACGTAAAGACTACGAGTTGCGCTGGTAGATGATCACTTGGGGTTATGTACTATTTGAGGAAAAAATGTGCTGGGAACTGGGACCACACTACGATCTAGCCACGTGTTGAGGTCTCAGCTTTTGTTTTGATATTAGGAGAAATTAAATACGTACTCGTAATTTAATAAAGAATGAATAGTCATTTTGGTGTTTGAACTTTTAAATTTTTTGAGTTTTGGTGTCTAAATTTTTAAAATTGTAAATTTAGTGCTTAAACTTAAGAAATACATGTAGTTTTGATGTCTTTTATTATACTAGTGATTAAATAATATTAATGGTAATTTAAAGAAGGGTAAAATTATAGGATTATGTGAATTTTTTTATAATATAGTTTTATTTTAATAATTATAATGATTTTAAACTATTAAAATAATAGGTTATAATAATTTAATAGTTTATGTTAATTTAATTTACTAGATTAATAATTTATGTTTTTATTTTCAACGTTTAGCTTATTTTGATTTATGTTTAATTTTTATAATAATATTTTTTATGTTACACAAATATTACAATACTAAAACGAGGTCTAAAAATTATGTTTTTATAAAAATTGAACCATATACATAAATAATTTGTTCTTAGTAAAAAAAATTGTATTATAAAAATTTTAACGATATTAAATTTTTAATTCTTCAGAATATTCAATTACTAATTGTATTTAAAAAAAAAGAATATTATGTGTTTTTATGATTTTACCCTTCTCCAAATCATCATTGATGTTATTTAATTTTTAAATCAATAGAAGACACCAAAGTAACAAGTATTTCTTAAGTTTGGGAACTAAATTTGCAATTTTTAAAGTAAAGACACCAAAACTAAAAAATGTAAAAAGTTTAGACACCAAAACTATAATTCACTCTTTAATAAATGATCATTTGTAATTCAGTACAAGTACACACATTTTTTAATGATCATAGGTTGCATTTGGTTGAAGATTCAAGGAGATGATCTCGATCGAATTTACATAAATTCAAATATGTGAATTATTGCGAAAAAAATCACTTTATTATGCACCCATTTGAGAATAAATTAGAAATAGAATTATTTATATGGTTTGAAACAAAAGATATCAAGCAGGATAAAATCGACTTTTTCGATAAAAGCCTAGTAGGGAAAGATGTTACGTGGAAAACAAAGTCCAATTTCATCTAGACCACTTGTTTATAAAGCTACAGTAACTACAAATTGCACGTGGAAAATGCATTGGTTTAGATTAAATTCTACAGTTCAAATCACAGCAGTAAGATTTTAGATTTATTTAAATCATTCAGTAAATAGTTGGGATCACGTGATCAATTAGAGTAATCATATGTTTATCATGAGATAAAAGATAATGACCCTAATTAAAAATTCATAATATTATCACCTCGATTAAACAATTTAAGAGTTTTTTAGAAATAAGTTTACAATTTTAAGCGTTTCTGTAGACGTGTCATGTATTTTCAAATTCGAAATAGATTTTTTTTCTTAATATCAAATCGGATTTGGACCTATCTTTTAGCTGAAAGGCCAATAAATGCACGTCCAATCTATGCCACTTATTATTTCTCCACATGTTTAAATCATTGGTAAATACCAATTATTTAATAGTATTTCATTTTGAGATATAAATATGCCAGAACTGTAGAGTGATTGTGAAAGGAACCTAACTTTCGTCCTATAACACAGTAATTGTAAATCAAATGTACATTAGCGGAGTTAGCATAGCCCCAAAATAAAATAAGTTAGTAGTAGTCTTCCCACCATTTAAAAATGGTTAGCCATAGCGCAGTTGGTAGTATTACCTCTAGCATGGTGAGAATGTATGTTTGATTCCGGCAAATGACATTGATATCATTTTAGTTATATTTATTTTTAGAGAATTCTATTAGCAAATTTTTTTGCCAGCTGTTACTCTCAATACCTAATTATTTTATTTTCTTTATTATTTAGTTATTTTAATTTTAAATCCTCAAAATTCTTGATTCGATTTTTCTTCCAATCGTAAGTCTCAATTCTCAGTTACTTTGTTTTCTTTATTATTAGTATTTTAATTTTAAATCCCAATTATATTTTAATTCATTTTTTCTTGAAAAACCTTGCTGAGTATATTTTATTTTTTTAATTTTCACAAAAATCTAGACCTTTCACCATATACAAGAGAGGAAAGGAAAATTACTAATATACTTCATTGGTCCCACTAGAAACGACATGTTTCTTTTATGCGCGAGAATCAAGAAAATTGTGTTGTACAGTGTAGATTGTTTGACTCTTTAATAATTAAATGCGATTCACATATTTTTTGTCATTTTATAAAACGTATCATTTATAGTGGAACGTCTTAATAAGAAAAAATGTGTAATTTCTAGAGGTACGGAGGGAGTAATATCTAGTTTTTAACATTTTGTTGGAGTATTAATCATCATTAGTGTTAGTTAGCAATCGATCATTTACATCGACATTTAGCACCTGTCAAATTAAAATCTTGGCTCCGCCACTGTATATATGTATACATATTAAATATCAATTCTCTGTTATTTTGGTGGTAATATTTTTCTCATATGTTTTACACAGAAAAATGTGACAAAAAATGAAGTATTGTCTCTATAAACTCTCGATAACAATTTGTAGAAACGAAAAGGCATTAACAAACAATATGTAATGGGCACATGAGTTGAGTCCAGATTATGAAATGTGTACCAAATCTACATACCAGATTCCATTATGCCGCTTCTTCGAAATCCCAACTTTCGTCCTATAAACCTTATTGTGCAGGGACTGCAGACGAAGATATAAGGGGTTCGCTGATTTCAAGGAGTTCGTTGCGGAGACCGGTAAAAACAGCATCCTCGGTTTCAATTGGCCTGAATTTGATAAGTGCTGCAGGAACCAAATCCTCATCTTCAAGTGCGATTGCTCTCTCTCCTGCTGCTGGGAAATGTGGGAGCACCCGTCGCTTTACTAAAACCGGATGCAGCAACTCAAACTCTAAGCTTGGGTTCTTCAGGGCATTGCTCACCAACTAACACAAGGAAAGGGTGGTCAAATTGAGTATTATATAACATAAAGAAAATGGTAGAATAGGATCTTCATGAGTTCAGTTAAAACAATCAGCTCATTCAAGCAGAAACAATAGGCAGTAACATTTGGTGTGCTCTATCTTTACGCAGTCAAAATTAGATGTTATAACATGTATTGTTTTTCGGGCATACTCTGCTATTGTTTCGGTATATTTAGTAGATCGAGTATATGAAAACATATTAAGAACATGAATAAACCATTATTTTGAGTTCTAATTTAACTAGCCTATACAACCTATGGGACTTCTATGAGGAAATAGAAGCTCGTATGTAGCATAAGTACAAACTTCTCTAAGCCAGCATTATTAGAAACCAAGGATGTGTAACATGAGTTATCTAGTAATTTCAATGCACAAACTTGGTATCATTTGTCCGTATGAACCTATTGGTCAGAGGATTCCAAAGCCAGTAGGAAAATACGAAAAAAGGACTAACCTCATATAGAGCTCCAGTTGGCTCTAATGGAGAAAAAATAGCTTGAAGTACCACTCCATCAGGAAACTGCACTCTGATGACCGTTTTCTTATACTTCCTTCTTGCAGCCTTGGCCTGCTTTCCTCTGTACGATTTAGGAATGAGAAGCTTAGATTCCTCTAACTTTTTCCTCCTTAACTCTGATTCTCTCTTCAATTCTTCAGCCGAAAGGTTATAGAAAGAATCAGGTACCTCAATTCTTGCCGCTACGCTCTCAGGGACAGAAAAGAACACCCGAATCTAATTTCAAGAGATTGGGAAAACAAATTACGATACACTATCAGGGAAGATAAGAACATGAAAAAGACCACTTAGTGGAAGGAATCATAAGTCATGGATTATTGCAACATAAGAGAGAACTTGAACTGCAGGTAAGTGAAATCAACTCAATATGCTACATGAAATATCATTTAAACGTTGTTATAAGAAAGGATAACAGAAACCATAAGGTTGTGAACTTGAATAGCACACGAGGTAAGTTAATTAAGTAAAGGAGTTATCTAAGTTTAAGCCTAATATAATTATAGTCAAGGTACCAGCTGTTACACCAAATTCAACAGTATTATAGCATGCCTTTGTAACAAGTACCAAACATTGATCCCCTAGATAAGCCTAATATAGTTATGGGCTTTGTAGAATGCATATTAAGCAATAGGACACTAGATGAAGCTCTAAGTTCGTAGTTGCTACCCTAACATAGCTTAAATGAAACATATATCACTATAGAGAAATCATAAGACATTTAATGGCATTGTAAATAACATCTCCATCGTTGCGTAGGGTAGTATAACATCAAACCAAGAGAAAAATGAGACAACGTTTCACGAGTCAACATGGTTCAGTCCAAACAGCACCATGTCATGACGCATACCAAGTGTATGAAGATATCATATGGAAGAAATAGTTATCTAGTTTCCCTCTTTCCAATGAAGAAACTTCGAACAACAGAAAGTAATGAACTCTAGCACATGAAAACATATGTAATTTCCATAATATGAAAGCTCTAGCACTGATACTATTGCTACTCCTTGATGACTAACAAACAGAACAAGAAGACATAAAAGCTAGCAGGATTATACCTGTCTATCAACTGGTTTCGGCTGAATAGGTTTGTCCAACTTAACTGGAGCGGTAGATGGCAACTCTTCCACCTTTGATTCAGATATAAACTGATCTGCCTTCTTCGGCTCCAGCAAAGATATAGCATTTTTAAGCAAACCAAGCTGCTCCTTAGAAGGCTCTTCCATCATAAACCACATTTCACCACCTTCCTCCTTTAACTCAAAACCAATGAACTCCAGCAGCTCCACTCCTCCAGGAACATCCCCGATCGCCTCCTTAATCTTCGGATTCCCCATTCTAATCTTCCTAAACTTAGCATTCTCCGGCTCTTTCACCAGATTCCTCAAAAGCCTCATCAACACCTCCACAGAACCATCGCTCGGCTTCCCAGATGCATACACGCTTACACAACTCTGCAGCTGATTCCCAACACCATCAGTTGATTCAATTCCCTTACCGCCGCCTCCATTATTACCCGACTCTGCTGTACTCAAACACGACTCAACGTGAGCAGAAACCTCTTCTTCCGAGGCGAACCCTCCACCGCATACCGGGCACTCGAAAACTCTTAAGGAATAGCCATTTGGGTTCCTTTTGCCCGTGGTGATCAATGAATCGAACGGGTCAAACCCGTTTTCCGACTTCTCGGTTGCGTTTGGGTTCACCCGTGGCTCGGGCTTTCTGTTGTCCGATTTATGCTCGGAAACAGTGTTCGGCTTCGGATTGGAGGGTTTTGAATTAGACAGCGACGATGAAGGTGACGGTGATTGCGACGACGGCGGGGGCGGCCGCGACGGTGCAGTGGAAGAACCTAGGACTCTGCCTTGGCCCTTGAATTTGCCCGATGAAGATGACGAGAAGGGGCTGTTGACTTTCTTCATCAAACCCTTCATTTTATCTCTCATTTCATCCATTTTGCTTCTAATTAGATCAACGGAAACTGAGAAATTTCAGAACAAGACGATCGGAACTAGATTCGCCGAGATGGATCTCAGATTTTTTTCGAGAATCTCTGGATTCAGCAACAATGAAATTGAACTGAATTGAGGCGCTGATTGATTTAATTAGCGATAGGAAACATACAAAAATCAGGTTGAGAATTCTATGAGATGCGATTCGAATGAAGAACTGTAGAGGATGTGAAAAGGAATATTATGAACTTTTGGGGGCAAATATGTGAATTTAATAATTTTCTCTTGCCGCGTTAAAGATAATTTTCTATAAATTATTAATAAGATAACAGCAAAACGAACCCCTTTACAACGAGAATTAGCCAAGATATACTACGTCATCATGTGAGAAATTTATTGAACCGGGTTATGTATAACGTCTAAAATATAAAAAAGCTAAATCGCACTAAATTAAGGGATAAATATATTATATACCCTTAACTATTGCGAAGTCTTTACTTTGCTTTTTGAACTATGAAAGAGTTGTATTTTGAATCCTCAACAATTAAATTCGTTGTAAAGAACATCATTCCTGCTACACATATAAATTTACTACCTATCTTGAAGAGTGCAGATAAATATTTGTTGTATAAATTGAGGGGGTGTACTTGTCTCGTGAGTTTTATACTTGGATGTTTTCCTTTTAAACTCTTAAATTTGTATGTGTGGTAGGAATATATATCTATATATCTCTATATATATATAACACTATTATTGAGAGATTTAAGAACAAGATCCAACCCTTCATTTTATTAATGTGTCGTTTTGATTCAATCTCAACTTAAGAGTATTTTAGTCTTTATATTTTTTATGTTTAAAAATTGAAGGTATTCAGTATTTGGGCGTCGTTTTCTTACTGGGAACTTGTTCAACATATGATCAAGATATAATGCTAAAAATTGGCTCATTAAGAGTATTTTAGTCTTTATATTTATTATGTTTAAAATATGAAGGTATTCAGTATTTGGGCGTCGTTTTCTTACTGGGAACTTGTTCAAAGTTTTTCAAAGAACAAATTCTGGCGAAATTAGAGTGATTTTTTCTGCTCATTTCTCTTGAACTCCACCCGAAACCTTTGAATTCGTGGATTCTTCGCACCCGTTGTTCCCTTTCTAGTTTCGAAGATATGGGTAATTTTGATTCTTCGCACCTCGCTGTCTAATACGTGATTTGTTTTGCCTTTTTATGTCAATTAAGTGCCCTATTAAGTGATTTGCCATCGTTTTTGTATAATTTATGATGTTTAATTGTTTTTGAGTTATTATTTCTTGGGTTTCACCAATTTTAAGCTGCATTCAACGACGACCAATCTTTGCAATTAGAGGTGTTTATACACATTTAAAAGCTGCATTTATGCACAATGTGTTGCATTAATTATTCGTGTAATTTGCGTGTTGCATTTTTTGTCAATTTTGCGTGAATTAGGGTTAATTTATGGGTAATTTCGATCGCAATAATATGTTGTATTACGTGATTTATATTTTGTTGCTATCAATTAATTGTCGTAATACGTGATTTGCCGTCGTCGAAGAAAATTTGTGCTGATTAATTGGTTTTTGAGAGGTGGTATTTCATAGTTGTCACCAATTTTATTTAATTTTCATCGACAGCAAAACTTTGCAATATGAGCGTGTTTATACCAATTTAAGCTGCATTTATGCACAATTATCTCGCGTTATTGAAAAACCGTGTATTTGCACATAAATAACCTACATTTAAGTAATCGTTTTCTTATCTATTCATTATCTTCGTTTCATATTAGGCGAGTATTAGGCGAGAATTACCAGTCAACTCGTTTTGATGATTGTATTATCGAGAATGCCTCATGTTGTATAACCTCGTCTGCCTCTGGAGCTTATACCGTGTGTTAGTCAAAAGTTTCCAGTTTGGATGATGGTATAAGGCTTTACGAAATATATGTGGTCTTTTGTGAATTTGATGTCTGTTTGAGCACTAGTCGTGTTACCGATCATATTATTAAGCATAGGTATGTGTTATGCAACCCCTGAGGGGCATGGATTGGGTCATTTCTCTAATGTCGTTGAAGGGAGTGAGGCTTCTAGTAATAATAAAAAGAGAAAGACAAGGTCTTTGAAAGCTAGATGCAAAGCGCGAGTTGTTTTTAAACTTTGTGGTTCCGAAGGTTATGAGATAACAAATTTCATTCCGGTGCACTCACTTACTCTGCTGCAAGAAGGTCACAAGCACTTATTGAAGCTCAATATGTATATGGATTATACCCACCACAATTTTGTTATGAATTGTCGTCGAGCGAATATTGGGTCGCTGAGATCTTTCAAATTATTTAAAGAGTTGGTCGGTAATTTCGACAAGATTGGTTGTACTGGAGTAGATTTTAAGAACTTCTCACGTGATGAGCGTGAATTTGTTGTGGGTTTGGACACCCAAGTTGTGTTGGATGATCTTCAAAGTCGTCGGGAAATTCTCTCCAGGATTGGCAAGGTCATATCTTTTGATGCTACATATTCAATGATGAACAAATTATAATTCTCGAAAGTGTACGAATCGGTATAGTACCTAATCTAGCAACTCCCGAGGTCGATCTTACAAGGACTCGACTGGGTTCTAATTACCCTAATTATTTAACTATCTACTTGGTCCTAAACTGTGTTTGGTTCATTCTAAACTATGGAATTAAAATAGCAAGAAAGTAAAAGAACAATAAAACAAAGTGAAGTGGGTTGATGGTTGTAGTTTAAGTTTGGTGAAGAGTGAAGGAAATTGTACCTCAGGGTCGTCCTAGTATACGATCTTCTTGACTCGATCCAGAAAAAGTCTTTTGGACTATTCCCGTGCTCGAGCTCTCAACTCCGGATGGACGGGGACACTAGAAGGCTCTCGATAATGTTTCACTCGGACTCACACTTTACGGCACACAAAGCTAGAAAGACAAGTGTGAACTATTGGCCCCCTTGTTCCCTATTTATAAGGGCTAGTCAAAGTAATCCTAGTGGGCCTTTGACTTCAAGCCCAATCCAATAGTAAAAGAGGTCACTACACCATCACTAGTTGTTTTGGTCCACTAAAGGACCAAACAATTCCATGCAATGAAGCAGCCTAGTGAGTCTGAGAGAAAATACTGCATACGATTGGGCGTATGTTCGGGCCAGATCAGGGACCTATTACAAGAAATAAAGTCGGGCCTCAAGTGAATTAATTTTTCAAAGTCAGCCCAGAGTATTATTAATTCACAAACATAGATTCATTCCACTAAAGAATCTATCCAAAAAGTTGAGTCAGTGCTTGTATTTTTAACTTCAGTTAATCCCCGTATTTAAGATATCGAATATCCATTAATTGATTAAGTTTACTGACTACTTTATACAATTAATATCTTATCGTTGAGCAGTACCACTCGACCTTATTATCATACTTGAACTTAATCAACCTGTAGGGTTTAGTATGATAAACCTTTCGAGCTCCTCACGTGGATATCATCAACACTTTAGTAGGATACAGATGGATGATGAAGATAACCAGCCTGAGCTACACGCAACAACACTCACCCAAGATACAGAGATATACGGTCGCGATGACCCTCACCCATAGTAAGTTAAAGTGATAGCTAGTTACGTGCACTCAGATGGAATCTCATCAAGCTTAAGATAAGTTGAGTCACCGAGACCTTGGTTCTTCACACGGGTCAGATAGAAGAACACATCTCACCGCGATCCATCAATACATAGAATGTATCAACATAGACAAGTGACCAAGACAAGTCACTTCTTATCTACATTGCAGCCTAAACCGACAACTTGTCCTAAAGTTGCCTCAGCTGTGATAACAGTTTATATCTCACTAGTTCAACCAATCACTACAGTCTTATGTGATCTACAACACACTGTATGATCTAACTCTTGTGAGATAAATGACTAATTTGTGCAATTTTAATAATCAGATAGGAGAATAATAATAGTGGTAACAGGAAACATTGTATACAAGCAAATACATAGACTGCTTTCAGTATATAAACCCAACAAAGAGTGCGGAGGTTTAACAATCACTATGCCTAAGATGATTAATTCGTTCACATTCTCTAGTTAGCATTCATGAACTTCTTTTGTTGGTTCATCCACTAAGGCTTTGGGGATTCCATATGATGGTAGGAGATCTCTAATTTATAATCCTAAGGTCAATCAAGTGATCATATCTTGAACCTAAGGACCGTATCATGCACAAGGATTTAAGGAACCATCTAAACTATTATAAACCAATTGTGACAATCTAGACTCTTAATTGCAGGTCCAAATAAATAACCGGGTATGATCCGCCATATTACCTATTACCTATATTCTCTACAATTATCTAAGTTGATGGTCAATCACATTAAAGAATCATAGAGAAATAAAAAGTTGCTCAACAATTAAGAAACAATATAATTCATTCATTCCAAAACTTGGGTTAGAATCAATTCATCAAAAACATAGATCCTGCTTAACCCCCACACAAGTGGATTTAGTCAACACATATTCTTAGGAAAAAATCACAAGATATGCAAAAAGAATCCATAGAATTCAAGTATCAAAAACCCTAAATAAAACTGAGAAGGAATAATACAACCCAAAATCTAGCGGATTGATCCTCACACTTGATTCTCAGGTTAATGTCTTCAATCTTCGTCTTGAATCTTCAACGGAGGGATGTCTTGGGCGTGTCTCTGCTTTGGAGGGTGGAAAAGATCGAAAATATGGTGTGTGTTTCGAAAGAAAGAAGCCCATAAGGGTTTATATATATTTCGGGACAAAAAACACAAAATTGGGCTTTTACAGATGCGGATCGCGGTCCAACCTCTATGAGAAAATTGAAATCTGAGACCAAATCAATAGGGTTCAAGATTCTACATACCCCCCCTTAAAACACCTATCTACGAGCTAGTCCATAGCACGAAAATAAAGTGAAACTACGAAAATTGGGTAAACGAATCTTCCCTGATAGCAAAATAAGATTATGGTCTGTGTAGCTACCCTTCTCAGAATGAAAATCTAAGGCTGACCCCCTCATAATCTTCCCAAGTTTCTCCTCATTGAGTCGATTGTGGCACTATAGGAACCCGATAGAAACCTGAAAAACCATTTAAAAAATAATAATGCTCAAGCCTAGTTAATAGTTTATACATATCCTTCATTTGGTGGTCAACCAAGTAACTACGATCATCTGTTCGCTCTTTCTCACTGCAGTATGCATCACAGGGTTGAATCACTTTTGGGGCTTTTGATATCATCTTCCAAAATCCTTGTCGAATAGATTTTCCATCTTATCTTTTCCTCCTCACATACTCCCTCTTTAGTGTCTTGTGTAAATACTGCTTTTGTTTTATCCTCCGTGAATATCTGCAAATGAAATTCATGCTCTAAAGTGTGAGTGCAGTCAATATCATTAAATTCATCTTGAGAATGCGAAGAAAATTGGTTATCTTATATTAAGGAGAGAGAAAGTTTTCTCAATTTATATGAATTGACATTAAAAAATCAACTATTTTTGAAAGTAAATAAAGTTGTGATAGTTGTAATGGGTACGAGTTTTGTTCATTTTCTTTTGTTTTTCTCATTTCAAATTGCCCTGAATATTAGTCATGATCGGTTCAAGTTCCGACGGTTCGACGGTCCCAAGATTTGGAACTGGAACTAGCTCGATTGACTTAAGGTTACAGTTTCAATTTGAAACTAGAACCGGCGATTATGGTTCTAGCCTGGGATTGGTTTGAACCGCCCTTATTTATTTATTTTCTAAATTTTAGAACCAAGATTTATAAGTATTTTAAAAATAAAAATAAAATATTTAATCCTGTAAAAATAAGTATTTTATAAGTATTTTAAAAATAAAAATAAGTATTTTATAAGTATTTTCTAAATTTGGTGATCACTGTTTCGCACCAACTAATCCTGCAAAATCTGAGAATTAGTTCAGTATAGTCTACAGGGTATCGAACACAGGGAACGGAGGACTAGACACATTATTTTTCTACTTATCTTGAGTTTGGTTAGCAACCACGCAAGTTTTGAGATTTTATCTAAGCTAAGAATTTGTAAAAACTGAAAACTGAAATAAAATTGTTTTAACTGGGCAGTTGAGAGATAGGTCCTGCAAAATATTCAACACACACAAATTCCAATCATCGGCACATATAGTTAATTAATATAATGAGTCAACTAGTTATAGACCATCGTAACTTAAACTACATGATCCTCACTCCCACTTACTTAGTCGGTAACCGCCATGTTAGGCATCGAAATGGCTACTTCCCTAATCTAATTACAACCTACGTTGTTGGACAATCAATAGATTTAATAATTAAACAACTTTATCGAACTAAGGGAACCAATCATAGGAGCATACTCGTATGTTGGGCATCTAATAGTCTCCTACCGGTTTAATCCAATTACTCTTACGAATAATTTCGCTACTTACCTAGCCTTGTTCCACGGGAAATGATGGAAGTACTAAGTTAGCTACAAACTGTGCAACCTAGGGTGGTCAATCCTAAATTACTAGTCAGATTAAATAAACCAGAATTGACCCGAAACTCTTTCAATTAATTATTAGCACCTAAGCCTCATGTACTGTTCACGTGTGTGTTTTACATTATGCCGGACCACTTAAAGTTTTAGCTACTCATGAAAACGTCCTGACTGCGCAGGTAAGACACTTTGCAGAACAGAATAATAATCATTCATAACCCTAACTCTACCATGCACGAAAACTGAGAATAGAACACTTAATACGACAGAACTTAAAAACGAAATATGAACGGAATTTAAACGATGACTGAAACAAGAAATGAGAGTACCGATTTAGTCTTGGATCTCTCCTAAATAACGAAATCTAAAAGCAATGAACGGAAAGTAACAATCTGGAAATTCGAACGAAAATAAATGGTGTTTGTTTCTTTCTATCTACTTCTCTAATTGCATGGAACGGAAATTGAACTTCTTCTCCTCGGCGGTGGCAGCGGTGGAATTAGGAACGAACGGCGGCGGCGGTATGAATTCGGGAATGAGATGGATCGGATGTGAAGAGGTTACGTGTATGAGGAGGTAATGATTTTGTGCCTCTCTTCTCCTTTTATATGGTTGTTCCTTTGATCAAGATAAACTAGGGTTTCTTTTCGGATAAGGAAAGGATTCATGAGATAAGGTAAATATCTCATCCTTCCTTAAATATCCACCTTCTTCCCTTCTCTTCTATTCTTGGCCAATTTCGATCATAATCATGCCATTCCAACTAGAAAACGCGTTGCCAAATCATTTTCACGTAACATGCCAAATCAGCCTTAGTTCCTGCATAACTACCAACAAAAGCGTCTCGCCTGCACAGTTAAGAGACTTTTGAGATAGAAATAATTAGGTACGAAAACGACTCATCAAATATTTATATATTTAAAATTTAAAATTAAAATATTTAATTATAGATTGAATAAAATAAATGATTAAAAGAACCCCACTTGAAACTATGTGATACGAGCCCAAGTTAATTCTATCATTTTCGGCGGTGAAGTCTCTTCTTGCTCAAGATAGAGGAAAACAAGAAAACTATCAGATATCTTGGTGGCAACTTAGCATGGCGTGGCACACAAGTTAAGGACCAAGAATCGAGACTCTTGGTCATCAAGTCCTTCAATTAGTTGAGTAATATATTTACTTATTTTTGGTAATTTCATAGTCTTGCTCTACAAGTGTAGCATTATTTAATTATTTATTTTAGTTGTTTAGTAGTCAAAGTAATGAGCTTTCTCGGTCTGTCCTTATGCTTTTAAATAATTGTTCAATTCGTGAAATAATATCAATCATTCTCACATCAAAGAATTAAGTATTGAGGTCGTGCTTCCTATGTAAAGCATCAAATGTTCTCTTCACATTACCTTCGATCACAATAGGGAAAGGGAAGGGAAAATTCGTTCCTCATAAGCCCACAACTCGATCGTAAACTAGGGACCTTAACATTTTGGCGCCAGACCTAGAAGTTACAGTCGAGCAAAGTTCAATGTCCACACAATTCGCTTGATTTCTCAATCTTTTCGTACCGAACAAGCTCCCATGCAGGGGAAATCCGAACGGCTGATGGAGGATGTTGGGTTATGAGTCAGTAGAAGATACTTAGCAGTTTATTGGGTAAAATAATATTGGGGGAAATCATAGTGTTCATGCTATGGAATTGAAGATCCCAAAACCCAGCTGGTATCAAGTAGTGTGATGTCGATAGGACTAGATGATGTAATAGGCTAGACTGTTTTAGATTTCTTTATCTCTTGTGTCAAAGTCCTGTACGGGGTAAAATGTTGGATTGATCTTCACTAGGAAGTTTACTTTCCAGAACCCCACGTCATCAGTGTAAGAGCTTGTGTTCTTAAGTCATCAGCTGATCTTCGCTCAGTAGAAGACATTTCATCACCGACGTACATCGGTAGAAGAACCTTCTATAACAAAGCTCGGTACCTTCGCGATCATCATCACCGACTACACTCAGTAGAACATCTCTATCAGCCGACTCAGACGAAGAAGACAGGGACTGCATCAAGTCTAATGTATCCGACAGGAAACGACCCCGCTTTTAACATCATTTCGAAAGTCAGCAGAAGATCATACGAGGATAAGTGAGAGTCAACTCCGATGAAGACCAATGTCTGACATATCTCACCTACCACAAACCTCGACCAATGAGAAGCCGTCAACGCACTACCTGCTCTGACCAACTAAAGCTTCTCTCATGCACAGTAATCAACAACTCTGCTGCAACAATTCGAACATATGGCCATTTTCTTTGGAAGTTTGTGACACGTGGCATCGTCCTCTCCAACGGGCAAATTCCTGGGTCACGACTATAAATAGAGAAGCAAATCCGAGCTCCACGCACGGGATATCAAGGGATAAATCGCTCAAGCTTTCAAAACAACTCTAGCGCATTCAAGATAAATCCAGCGAAGAACTTGCCCAATAGAATACCTTTAGTTCTTCTCTCTAGAGTTCTTTAGATTCCTCTTCTCTAGCTAAGCTCAACGTTCATATCTATAGCTTAGAATCTCGAAGGAGTTCACTTTTAGTGATTGTTCTTATTGTAAGAACTCCTTCCTCGTTGGAGAAAATCCCCTCCCCTTCAAACTTAGGTTTGATTTGTAAAAGTCGCTAAGGACTATAACTTAGAAGGGTCTGTCCAGTGCACAGATACCTTGCTGAGGCTTGCTTAGACTAATCAACAAGACCTCCTGTTCAGCAGGACCGTGGACGTAGGATCTTGCGCATCCGAACCACGTTAAAAATTGCTTGTGTCATTTACTGTTTTATTGCATTGCATACAAATATCTTACAAAGTCATATCTTGCATAAAACGTATTCATAAAGTGCACTAGCCAAAACTACTTTAACTTGTGAATCATATTTTCAACTGAGAAGAATCTCCGGGCCCTACACACTTATCCGCACTAAGTCTTCGACTGAGAATCAAGCACTGACTAATGTCTGTAGGAGAGACTCAGTAGTTGGCACACTCTGACCCGCGATCGAAGGTTACTATTTGACACTGTTCATCAGTAGCAACCAACAGCTCAGCTGTCCTTCGCGTTTGAGAAAAAGAAGTAGTACTCAGGTGTATTCACCCCCCCCCCCTCTACACCTGACTCTCGTCTCCGGACCAACAATTGGTATCAGAGCAGCGGTGTTCTTCTGATCATCGGTTCTGAAACTACTGGTCTTCTCGAACAGATCCTGAGAACGCTTTTCACTGCACAAGCATCTCTTCATACATCCTTATACTCTTACCCATAATGTCTGATATGTCAGGTATTCGGATGGTGCCGATGTTCTCCGTAGAGAACTATACGATATGGCGCGTAAGAATGGAGGCGCACCTAACATCGCTGCATGACAGCATGACGGATGTCGTTGAGATAGGACCCATTATTCCCATGATCGACAGCGTACAATTTGCTGATGCGGAAGGTGTAGGAGCACAGACTGGTGCTAAAGTCGTAAAAGACAAATCTGCCTTCACGCCAGAAGAGAAAAAACTGCACAACCTCGACCGAGTTGCGCGGAATGCAATCCTGACTACGCTCAGTAATTCACACCTCGGGAGGGTGCAAGATTGCAAGACGACAAAGAAACTTTGGGATGCCCTGGTTGTACTGAGCCAAGGAACCCCGCAGATCAAGGAAAATAAGCTCGAGTTAGAGCTACAAAAGTTCGATACATTTGCCATGGAGCCCAATGAGACCATTGACGAGCTAAGCGTCAGGTTTACCAACCAAATCAATGTGATCAACGGGCTGGGGAGGACGTTCACCAAGAAAGAGATGAACACGAAGATCTTGAGAGCGCTACCTCGACTGAAGTGGCTTCCTTTTGCTACTTATTTACGTCGCTCAGATCTTAATGCTCTAACTCCTGATGTTATCTTTTCAGAATTAAAGACGGAGGAATTTGAGCACAACCTACCCCAACGATGTTCCAGCGCTCCAGCTGACACACAGATAGATCATGTTTTCAAAGCAACAGTCAGCAAAACTGGAGCGAAACCCATTTCTTCCAGCAAGACAGTAGCCACGACAGACGCAAAGTCTTCTAAGACATTTGGCACTGACCAGCTTGCACTTATGGCTCTCAAATATCAAAGAGAAAAGGAGAGAGTCAGAAAGCTGAAGAAATACCACAGAGATTCTCCCTCAGGTAAGAAAGAATATCGAAAAAGGGAAGAATATAAACCTTCTACTGATTGCAGGAACGCAGAACATGCTGCTAGTCCATCCAACAACTCAGCTGGAAAAGGCAGCAGATCATCTGTGTGTTATAACTGCAAGAAGGAGGGACACTATCAGTACGATTGTCCCGAACTCTCAGCTGCTCAAAGAGCGTAACGGCGCAGCCGACGCGAGAAATTTGCCCGAAGGAGGCAGGCCTACGTCGCCGGAGAGATATCCGATGACTCAATCGAGGAAGATACATTCATGTATTCTTTTGAAGATGAAGATGCATTTGTCGCCGTTGAGGTCGGTGAGACAGATCCTGAAACAACTACAGAATACTGTCTGATGGCCGGAGAAGAGGCTGAGGTAAACTCTAAACTTAATATAACCTCTTCTTCACACAGCACACACGACACGTGCTCGGTCACAGATGAACCTCTAGACGTGGTACAAGCATACGATGATCTACTAGAGGAGCGGTGTGCAGAGAGTTCAGCAGAACCATTCAGGAACTGGAACAGGTAAAGGCTGAAAATCAGAGACTTTCTTCTGATTGTCAGATCTCTACTGATTCGGAGAATCTGGTTGTGAGACTCAAGGAAGAGATTAAATCTCTTATGACTAAGTCTCAGCTTCAAGAAACTCAGATATCAGTTCTGACCAAGGACAATTCTGAGAAAGATACTGAAATAGCCCGACTCAGTCAGAAGCTCGCAGAAGACGAAAAAGATTATGAATCACTTCGGAGAAGTGATGAAGTCTGGCGAGGACTGATGACTGAACAGTACCTAGGAGCTAAGGAGAAGTTGGAAAGTATCCAGAGGTTCTAGCCCCAGGACAAGTGATTGCACCTCAGCCGAGCAACAAGAAGCAACTGACCAGAGGTTCAAGCCCCAGGACACCACAATCAAACTCAGGGGGAACCAAGAAGGTCAGATGGGCAGAGCAGTACAGTGAACTGCTATATGAGCATCCAGCATAGTATGGTTCGTACTACTATGAGCCTAGGGTCAGGAGGAGCACACAGCCTAAGAAGAAGAAAGCTCCTGAACCCAAAACTGCCAGAAAGTCAGTATCCCCAAGTCCTGTGGAGAAGAAAGCTGACAAGGTTCAGAAGAAGAAGTCTCAGACTTCTAAGGTCCCGAGATAGATCTGGGTTCCGAAATCACCCACTAACACTTAAGGACCCAAACTGAACCAAAGGGTACATAAAACTGTTTCTGTTTTGTAGGTGCATAAGGACCCTTGGATTGTGGACAACGGCTGCTCGAGACACATGACATATCAAAAGAGCATGCTGACCAACTATGTACAAGAAGATGGTCCCAGAATTGAGTTTGGTGACAACTCTAAAGGCTATACAAGGGGATACGGAACACTGAATATTGGGACTGCATCAGTTCCAAGAGTAACATATGTTGAAGGACTTCAACATAATCTCCTTTCTGTCAGTCAATTCTGTGATAATCTGAATAGAGTTATCTTTGACGCTGGTTTCTGTGATGTTGTTGATAAATCTATAGGGAAAACAGTGTTACCAGATTCGCGGAGGAAGAATATCTATGTTGCAAACTGGAAAACCGCAGAACCTGAGGCTTGCTTACTCGCTCAGACAAAATCTAGTGACAAGGCAGGATGGCTGTGGAATAAGAGACTCACTCACCTGAACTTCAAGACTATGAACAAGCTAGCCAAGAACTCTAAAGTCAGAGGACTACCCAATGAATCGTTTATCAAAGACAGAAACTGTGAAGCATGCTTGAAGGGAAAGCAAACAAAGAACAACAATCCACCAATTCCGTCACCTTCCACTAATGGAATCCTTCAACTGCTACACATGGACTTATTCGGGCCAGTCTCTCCAGTGACTATAAGAGGCAAGAAGTATGCCCTCGTCGTTATTGACGACTACTCAAGATATACATGGGTCATCTTCATAGCCAACAAATCTGATGTCATGACTGAGTTACTAAAACTGCTGAAGAAGCTCAGTGTCGAAAAGGACATCAAGATTCAGAGAATTCGCTCAGACAGAGGAACAAAATTTCTCAACTCAGTAGTAAAAGAGTATTGCGAAAAGGAGGGAATCAAGCACGAAACATCAGCAGCTCGGACTTGATGAACGTAAAAACAGAACACTTAAAGAAGCAGCAAGAACGCTCCTAGCAGACTCTGGACTACCCTCAAAGTTCTGGGCTGATGCTACTGACACCGCCTGCTACACTCAGAATCGCTCACTGCTTACACAGCAACATATGAAGACACCCTACGAACTATGGAAAGGGAGAATTCCTTCTATTTCTCATTTTCATATTTTTGGTTGTCCTTGCTTTATCCACAATAATGGGAAAGATCAGTTGAAGGTCTTTGATAGCAAATCTGATCAAGGAGTATTCTTATGATACTCTCGAGTCAGTAAAGCCTTCAGAGTCTTTAACTATCAGACTCTTTGCGTGGAGGAAAGCCCTCATGTTGTCTTTGATGAGTTTGTTACTGAGGACAGGAAATCCAAAAAGACAAATACTGAAGATGTCAGCAGCAAGCTACAGGATCTCGCACTAAATGACAAATCAGAAAAGATTCAGCATTGTTGAGATGATGAGTCAGACGATGAGGAAATTCAGACCCATCCCACAGGCACTGTAGCTGACCTGGTTGATTCTACTGAACAGAATCAACAACAGGTAACAACGGTCGATGAGGAAGCCCCAGTGGTAACTGAGACCTCTACTGAGAATATAAACTCAGGGGGAACGACTAAAGTTCCTGAGCTTAATGCCCCTGAACCTGGAAACTCAGTAGATCCTAACCTTCTTACTGAATTGCTGCAGTCACAGAATAGTACTACTAAAATGCCTAACACTCTTGTTGACTGTGCAGAAGTAGTATCAGAAGAAGAAGCCAGACTCAGACGTTCATGGCTCGACGCTCATTCTTCTGATCTTATTATATGAGATCCATCAGCAACAATCAGGACGAGATCTAGACTAAGTCAAGGAGAAAGCTCACTCTATTCTTATTTCTTGTCCATAGAAGAACCTCAAACAATAGAGGATGCACTCAACGAAGCTGACTGGATTATTGCCATGCAAGAAGAGCTGAACTAGTTCGTTCGAAACGAAGTTTGGGAGCTTGTTGACAGACCTAGACATCAGCACGTAATCGGTACTAAGTGGGTCTTCAAGAACAAGCGAGATGAAAACAACGTCATTGTCAGAAACAAAGCTCGACTTGTTGCCAAGGGATACTGTCAAGCAGAAGGAATAGACTTTGATGAAACGTTCGCTCCAGTCGCCAGATTGGAAGCTATTCGTGTGTTCCTAGCCTATTCAATGCATCAAAATTTAAAGTATATCAAATGGATGTAAAGTCAGCATTTATGAATGGCGTACTGAAGGAAGAAGTCTATGTGGAACAACCACCCGGCTTTCAGCAGGGACATAAGGTGTACAGACTTCGAAAAGCGTTGTATGGGTTAAAACAAGCACCCAGGGCTTGGTACGATACCCTATCAGACTTTCTGCTTCAGAAAGGTTTTCAAAAGGGGAGAGTAGATCGCACCCTGTTCAACATAAAGTCAGGAGATGACATCCTACTTGTGCAAATCTACGTGGACGACATCATTTTCGGTTGCAGAAACGTGACTATATGTCAACAATTTGAGAAAATAATGAAGGAGAAGTTCGAAATGTCTATGATGGGAGAGATGAATTACTTCCTTGGATTTCAAGTGAAGCAATCACTTGAAGGAATATTCATCAATCAAGCCAAATACACTCGAGACCTCCTGAAGAGATTCGACTGCGACTCAAGCAAGCCAGTCAAGATCCCCATGAATACAAATTTCAAAATCGATCTAGACAAAGAGGGAGCTTCTGTTAACTCTACTGATTATAGAGCTATTATTGGTTCTTTATTATACTTAACAGCAAGCAGACCTGATATAACTTATGTTGTAGGTGTATGTGCAAGATTTCAAACGAATCCCAAGCGAAGTCATATGGACTCTGCAAAGAAGATTCTGCGATATCTAAAGGGAACACCTGACGCAGGGTTATGGTATCCTACTGATGATAATCTTATACTGACAGGTTATTCTGATGCTGATTATGCAGGATGCAGGATAGATCGAAAGTCAACTTCTGGAACATGTCAGTTCCTAGGCCGCAAGCTGATATCTTGGTTCTCAAAGAAACAACATTCAGCGGCGACGTCCACTACTGAATCTGAGTATATGGCTGCTGAAAGTTGCTGTGCCCAGATCCTTTGGCTTCGACAACAACTGCGAGATTATGGTATAGTTCAGGATGAAGTGCCCATCTACTGCGACTCCACCAGTGCAATTGCTATAACTCAGAACCCAGTTCTCCATACGAGATGCAAGCACATGGATATCCGACACCACTTTATCAGAGACCATGTCGAAAAGAAGGATATCAGGATGGAGAAAATCCATACTGACAAGCAAAGGGCGGACATACTGACCAAACCACTAGCTGAGAACAGATTCAGAGAATTATCAGTTGAGCTAGGTCTACTGGATCCTACTGAATCTAGTCAGTAGAAGGAAACAGTACGACAGGTCAGAAGACTCAGTACTTGATTCAGTCGGGTGAATCAAACAGTACACAGTAAGGGGGAACGTGGTCATCAGCACATCAAATGTCCTCCTGAGTCTTAACGGTAACCAGCTGATCGTAAAAGTTCAGCTGAAGAGGTTTGAGTAGTTTTATATACTTAACCTTCTCAGAAGCATGCTCGCATTTATTACATCAGTCGTTTGCACTCAGTAGTTAATGAGCATTTATTTCCCGCCATTAAATTTTTAAGGTTTAAGTCAGTAGGAAACCGTTCTCATTTAAAAGGCTTAAACTTTAATGCTGCCTGCAACGCATTTAATATATGTCTTCTCACCTTACCTTAACTGTGCATATCTTACATGGGTCTAGATTAAAGGCGGCCTTAGTAATCATTCCGTTTATAACATCAAATCACAGCCGTCATTAAAAAGCGAGATTTAACCCTAGCCGTTCGATCAAAACCGGTTGATATGCATAATCTTATAAAATCTCTCGTTTCTCACTCTAATCTATCTTTTTCGCTATTTTTATCCTTAAGAGCTCTCTGCATTCAGTTTTCACCCTCTCTTAACTGCTTTTTCATATCATTCAAGCTCTTTGTATACGGTAATTTTCCTTGTTCTCTGCTTAAAACTCTGCTAACTTACTCTACTTTCAAGTGCTAACAAGTTTTTTGCAGATATTCATGGCGACTGTTATGACCCCACCAAACATCGAAGAGATCATCAAATCGAAGGTTCAGTTTGAGCCAATGATGGTCTTTCACCAGGCGGACCTTCCCTACCTCGAGCCCATCTTCTTGGCTTTGGAAGACTCCGGCCTAGAGCTTCTAGTGACGAAGCACCCCAAGGCGTATCTCCCCCGCCAAGTGGCCGAAGTATACTACAACTGGAGGTCGGTGGAAGATACGGACGACGAGGTATCCCAGTTCGGATACATGAGGGAGGTGACCCCTCAGAAATGGGAGTCTGATCACTCCGACATCGATATTAGAGCAGCATTGAAGGCATCGTTCGACCTTCCTGCCTACGGGATATCCCCTGCTGGTTACAAGGAAAAGGAGCTCAACTCCTATGTCCAACGGTTTTGCGGCAGAGACGACATCTCATTTAAATCTGCCTTGCCAAAGAACCAGCTCTTGCCTGAGTACCGCGGGCTCGCATACATCGTCACTCATATTCTGACGAGCACCGCCGGCTCATTCGATCAACTATCAAAGCCTCAACTTCAGCTGATGATGGCAATAGAGGATGGTGTCCAGGTTAACTGGATGGAGTTTTATGTGACTGAGCTCAAGGCTCAGGCACAGAAGTTTGTCGCCACACCCTTAGGAGAGAGGAGACTAATTAGTGTGGGCAAGCTTCTGTATGGGATGAAGATGTCCGTACTTATCGAGGACTCCGTATCGAGTCACGCATCCTTCGTTGATTCTCGATACTTCGACAGCAAGCTCATTAAATTCAAAACCAGAGCTACTGCTGAGAAGTCGGTCGGGCGTGGGCCAGCTGCACAGAAGAGGTCTACTACTGATTTGCCTCCCCGCGCCGACCCACCGAAAAAAAAGAGGCTCACTAAGGCTGGAACCTCTGAAGTTCCAGCGAAGCTTGCTTCTCCCCCACCACCTCAGGAGGAGAACATACTGGACGCTGATATAGGGATTGAGGGAGCCACCCTGAAAGACAAAGTCCAGCGTATCAGTTCTGAAGAGACTCCATTGGAAGAAGCTGAACCGACTGTGGAAACATCTCCTGAGTGGACGACAATGCAGTCGGCTCGTCTCTGAGCCATAGGAGAAGTGACTGCACAGATCCCAGAAATCGCCGAGCACAAGCATCTGGTCGACATTACGATCAGGGCGAGGACGCAGATGCTACTGAGGTTTCTGAGTTGGGATTGTCCTTGCTGACAGAGGAGAAAAGCTTACAGTCAGCTATCGGGTTTGGGGAGCCCGCTGACTTAGCTTCATTCGAGGATCTGAGAGCTGCCATGCTTATCTTCTCAGTTTAAGATCCTCTGAACAACATGTCAGCAGCCCATCGCAGCCATCCCATCATGACGATGACAACGACGACGATAATAACGATGATGTGGATAAGGCACCACCCAAGGAAGCAGACCAGGGGGGATCTGCTGAGGGTAAAACTCCCAGCGAGAAGGGCAAATCACCACCTCCACCTTCTACATCAGGTGATGCCCCCGTTGCTTCGAAGCCCAGTAGGAAGCAACAACTCGCAACATCTGAGCAGAGGCTCGGAACCAGCTCTTATCAAGCTCAACCTATCAGTTCCGTGTCCTCGAAGTCTGTCAGCAGAGCAATTAGGAAGCAGGGAGACAAAAATCGTCTCCTCGCTAAAGATGTCCACCTGAAATGGGCACAGTATACTAAGTCTCAGACAGAGATAGTTGATAGACTTGCCAGCGAGATGAAGAAGGTCTCCGAAGCTCCTACTCCCTCTGTGAATATTCAGGAGATAGTAGAGACCGCTCTCGTAGCTCAGAAGGCAGACTTAGTCGCTCAGAGTCAGCAGCTCCTTCAGGCTCAGCATAGGATGTTTTCTGAGCAGCTGACTCAGAGCTTCGCCACAGTCCAAACCACGATGGATGAACGAAATAAGATGGCCACCTCCAGCGTACAGAAGGCCATACAAATTCAGGCGGAGGCCCTTAAGCTCATCCAAGCTGAGATGGTCGCTTCTCTTGACGCATCACTCCTGAAGCAAAGACAAGAGACAAGAGCCCAGATTAAGCAGATACATGCTGACCAAGAGAATGACTGGGAGCATTACTGTGATGCCGACAAGGACTTCGAAACCACCGCCACTTCCATCAAAATAATGATCTTCAACTTAGAGAAGGAAGTGGTTGCCATCCGCACTCGTCTCTCCCGACTGATGATGCCAAAAAGGGGGAAAGGGGAAGATAAGGGTGAGGCGGAGATGGCTCAGGTGGGCGAAGGCGAAGAAGCTGAGGCAAGAACAATTGCCAAGGGGGAAGGTTCAGCTGATCCAGCTGGAACCAGCTCAGCACCCCCTCCCGAAATCGTCCAACTCCCAACTGTCCAAACAACTACTGAAGTGTGTGAGCCAGCTGCAGGATCAGGAGAAGGATCCTCGGCTCAGCACATAGAGGAGGTCGCCCAGTTTGTCGACCAAGAGGACGAGCCACTACCACCGCAAAGGCCGGGGAAGGAGAAAGCTACTGAATCATCTCCTCCGCTTTCCCCGACGCCCAAATTCAAAACCAAAGCGGAGCAGGAGGCGTATGACAAACGAGTTGCTCAAAAGCTCCAGGATGAGCTCGATTATGAGCAACAACTTGAAGAACAGGCTCAAAAGGCCAAGAAGCAAAAAAAGCCAAGTGTCAGAGCGTCCAAGAGCCAAGCCAGAAAACTCTTGGAGGAACAGAAGAAAAAGTCTCAGGACGAGCAAGCTGCTGCTTCTGATATTGATCTTCAACCCCTGGCTCAGAGAATGAAAAATCTGACTAAGCTTACTCCTGAGCAGGAGGCAGAAGAAAGAGCCACCTGGGAGGCAACGCTGCAGGGACTGAACCTCCGAAAAGGAGACACTAGAGCAACGGCCCTCAGAGAAAAGAAGAGACTGGAAGATTTGGCCAAGATCATTGAAGCGACTGATAAGATGGCCAATGAACCAGTTATCGACCGGAAAAAGCATATACCCAGGTCATCCAAGTACTACAGGCGAGGTACTCCCAGAGCCACTTATCAGAAGAAAACCCCTCACTACCACGTAGACAAAATGATACCGTGGAATCTGAACGAGGAGTGGGAGGAACTTAAGATCGAGTTCATCAAGGGATGTTGCGTGTGGCAATGCTATCCATCTGAGATTCCGGCAAATCAACTCTTCGATGAATTCCTTCATCAATCAAATGCCAGACTCAGAGCGCAAATTCATCTGATCCTAGCTAAGGAGAAGCTGCCACTCGTTGCTCCTGCTTTCAGGAGAGTACCTCCTCCCATGACCACTTGCGGTGTTCTATGCACCAAGGAGATTGAAGACGAGGTCGACGCAGCAGCACGCCATCATGATCTAAGCTCTCAGCTGCCCAGCAATCTCGAGGAAATCCAAACACTCCGTGCAAGAATCTACAAATACTACGGTTTGGATCCTCCTACTGACAAGTCTGCTGATTTCAAGAGCAAAACCAAGAAGTTCAGATGTTAGCAGTAGCCTTCATATCTTGTATAGAAGTTAGGAACCATGTAACTCATTTCACATATATATTACAGTTCCTTCTTCTGGCCAGACAATCACTCATTGTCTTACGGCTTTGTTCTATCTTTATCACAACTGATCACTGAAGTGATCTGACACATACTCACACATAATCGTTGTCTGATGTGCCTATCTTTCAGCTGCTGACTTCCTTAAGTTATTTGCTCAGTTTTTACTGAAGTCTTTTTATGTCAGTAGTTTGGGACTTATTCTCTTAGAACTTATAGAGGTTTTGGCATCATTAATCAGGGGGAAATTGTTGGGTTATGAGTCAGTAGAAGATACTTAGCATTTTATTGGGTAAAATAATATTGGGGGAAATCATAGTGTTCATGCTATGGAATTGAAGATCCAAAAACCCAGCTGGTATCAAGTAGTGTGATGTCGATAGGACTAGATGTAATAGGCTAGACTGTTCTAGATTTCTTTATCTCTTGTGTCTAAGTCCTGTACGGGGTAAAATGTTGGATTAATCTTCACTAGAAAGTTTACTTTCCACAACCCCGCGTCATCAGTGTAAGAGTTTGTGTTCTTAAGTCATCAGTTGATCTTCGCTCAGTAGAAGACATTTCATCAGCTGACAGACATCAGTAGAAGAACCTTCTATAACAAAGCTCAGTACCTTCACAGTCATTAGCTGACTACACTCAGTAGAACATCTCTATCAACCGACTCAGACGAAGAAGACAGGGACTGCATCAAGTCTAATGTATTCGACAGGAAACGACCCAGCTTTTAACATCATTTCGAAAGTCAGCAGAAGATCATACGAGGATAAGTGAGAGTCAACTCCGATGAAGACCAATGTCTGACATATCTCACCTACCACAAACCTCGACCAATGAGAAGCCGTCAACGCACTACCTGCTTTGACCAACTAAAGTTGCTCTCATGCACAGTAATCAACAACTCTGCTGCAACAATTCGAACATATGGCCATTTTCTTTGGAAATTTGTGATACGTGGTATCATCCTCTCCAACGGGCAAATGCCTGGGTCACGACTATAAATAGAGAAGCAAATCCGAGCTCCACGCACGGGATATCAAGGGATAAATCGCTTAAGCTTTCAAAACAACTCTAGCGCATTCAAGATAAGTCCAGCGAAGAACTTGCCCAATAGAATACCTTTAGTTCTTCTCTCTAGAGTTCTTTAGATCCCTCTTCTCTAGCTAAGCTCAACGTTCATATCTATAGCTTAGAATCTCGAAGGAGTTCACTTTTAGTGATTGTTCTTATTGTAAGAACTCCTTCCTCTTTGGAGAAAATCCCCTCCCCTTCAAACTTAGGTTTGATTTGTAAAAGTCGCTAAGGACTATAACTTAGAAGGGTCTGTCCAGTGCACAGATACCAAGCTGAGGCTTGCTCAGACTAATCAACAAGACCTCCTGTTCAGCAGGACCGTGGACGTAGGATCTTGCGCATCCGAACCACGTTAAAAATTACTTGTGTCGTTTACTATTTTATTGCATTGCATACAAATATCTTACAAAGTCATATCTTGCATAAAACGTATTCATAAAGTGCACTAGCCAAAACTACTTTAACTTGTGAAAATCATGTTTTCAACTGAGACGAATCTCCGGGCCCTACACACTTATCCGCACTAAGTCTTCGACTGAGAATCAAGCACTGACTAAAGTCAGTAGGAGAGACTCAGTAGTTGGCAACTCTGACCCGCGATTGAAGGTTACTATTTGGCACTGTTCATCTGTAGCAGCCAACAGCTCAGCTGTCCTTCGCGTTTGAGAAAAAGAAGCAGTACTCAGGTGTATTCACCCCCCCCCCTCTACACCTGACACTCATCTCCGGACCAACAGAGGCCATGTACGGACGACGATCGAAAATCTGCGACGGTGATACTTCCTCCGACCAAGATCGGCGATCCAATAGCGATTAACACACTGGCGTTCCGCACTATAAAAAGCTTGATTTTCCAAAGTTTGATGGTAGTATACATCCGATAATTTGATTAAGTTACTGCGAGAATTCCTTTCTACACCAACAAACTCCCGAGGCTGAACGTGTGATGCTTGCATCCTTTCATTTGAAAGGGGATGCTAAACTCTGATTCTTTAAACTTCAAAAAGAACAACCCGTGATCGATTGGGATTACTCCAATGAAAATTGCAGCTTGCATTTTGGAGAAGTTGAGGGCCTATCAAACTCCGCCAAACTGGCACGGTGGAAGAATACCTGCACCGATTTGTGTAAGAATTAAAAGATATAATTCACCTTACAATCATGATAGCCCTATATCGATACACCGAGATCTAAAGTGGAAGCGTACTTGAATTGGAAGCCATGGATTGAAAGTTGAAATATGAATCTGGACTTCCAAGAGTTACTACAGCGCCGTTTTGTGAATTCTTAGACAGGGGAAGAAGATCCTAGCGTATGCAGACTCTTGAGGACCATATATATATATATAGGGGAGTATATATTAATATTTGGCCCCTCAACAAATATTAATATAGTATTAAACGTAAATTAGGGATACACATACTAAAAATAACACTTATACATAATCACATATTTTGCCCATAATTAGATTTTAGATTTTAATCCAACAATCTCCCACTTGGGCAATATATGTTACATTACATGTATAACTTAATGAGCTCAAAATTTGCAATCTAATAACATGTATTCTTTAGCGGTCTCGTCTATCAACTACATTTATATAGGATCAAAGCAGTCTTTATCATATTAGTCATGACTAGACTCATCAATGATCACATATACAAAAAATAGTCAAATGACATAGACCAGCTGGTCCTCCTTAAACTTAAGAGAGGTTATAAAGCAAAGTGATTGTACTGAATACTTTATTCTTTATTTCTGATCAGAAAATTAATTATAAAAGGCTAAAATAACCATAAAACAACTAAAATTAAACTCCCACTAAACCACAATATCATCAAGTGATATCACACCCATACGAGCAGTTTGCTCAAGAAAGACCTTGGGTGATAAACCCTTTATGAGTGAATCCGCTAACATGGAGTTTGTCCCAATGTGCTCTATAGATATCTGTTTACTCTGCACTCTTTATTTCACAACTAGGAACTTTATGTCAATATGTTTTGACTTGGAAGAGCTCCTATTGTTGTTGGAATACAACACTGCTGACTTATTATCACAAAACAACTTTAGTGGTCTTGTTACGTCTTGCAAAATACGCAGCCCAGTGACAAAATTTCGCAGCGATATCCCATGATTTGACGCCTCATAGCATGCTACAAATTCTGTTGTCATAGTGGAAGAAGCTACACGTGTCTGTTTGACACTTTTCCACGAAATAGCTCCTCCAGCTAATATATAAATGTAGCCTGATGTAGACTTTCTACTATCTTGGTACCCAACGAAATCGAATTCAGAATATCCCAATACCTCCAAATGATCTGATTTCTTGTATGTGAGCATGTAATTTTTTGTTCTCTGAAGATACCTCATAACTCTTTTAGCTGCTATCCAATGATTCATACTAGGGTTGCTCAAATATCTGCCTAACATTCCAACTATGTATGCAATATCCGGACGCGTACATACTTGAGCATACATTAAACTCCCAACTGCTGATGCATAGGGAATCCTTTGCATTTCTTGAACATCAAGATCACTTTTAGGGCACTGTTCGAGACTGAACTTGTCTCCTTTAGCAATAGGGGTATCACCTGGTCTACAATCTTGCATGCCAAATCTTTTGAGAACTTTATTGATATAACTCTTTTGTGATAATCCAAGAATACCTTGAGGTCGATCTCGATGTATCTGAATTCCTAAGACAAATAAGGCATCCCCAAGATCTTTCATCTCAAAATGCTTTGATAGAAATCTCTTGGTTTCATGCAATAAGCCTATATCATTAGTGGCAAGCAATATGTCATCAACATATAGAACCAGATAAATAAACTTACTCCCACTGAACTTGTGGTATACACAATCATCAACAACATTCATCTGAAAACCGAATGAGACAATAAGTTGGTGGCTCTGATACCACTTGTAAGAATTAAAAGATATTATTCACCTTATAATCATGATAGCCCTATATCGATACGCCGAGATCTAAAGTGGAAGCGTACCTGAATTGGAAGCCATGGATTGAAAGTTGAAATAGACTTCCACGAGCTACTACAGCGCCATTTTGTGAATTATTAGATAGGGGAAGAAAACCCTAGCGTATGCAGACTATTGGGGACCAAATATATATAGGGGAGTATATATTAATATTTGGCCCCTCAACAAATATTAATATAGTATTAAACGTAAATTAGGGATACACATACTAAAAATAACACTTTATACATAATCACATATTTTGCCCATAATTAAATTACAGATTTTAATCCAACAATTTGAGCTGCTTTCCACTCAAGCAGAAAACCTCATGCCCGAATAGGAAAATAAAATTTTCATTAGTGGCCTTGCGGCGATCTACCCTTCGAGGTGCGCCTCCAGAAATCTACCAGACTTATAAACGGTCATGGGATTAGCGCGGCTTTTTGAAAAATGCGGCACCACCAGTCGTAGCACGACTCCAGTCACCAAGAAATGTATTTCGTGTGGGTTCACTCCTTCCACACCTTCCAATGGACCCTCCACGAGCTTCTATATCACCAAACATCGGATGTAAATGAGGATTCGAAGTAAAGATGAGGATTGTTGTGGTAATGAAATGACATAAATGGCTTAGTGATATAATATACTACTTAATTATAACCAACTTCTTTATATATTGGGGAATATTGTCTCCATAATTGTTGTTAGGACTAGATAAAATTGACACTCAGACTACTCTTTGTGACATTTAATCTTATGCCAGGACTGAATTATTGAGACTTCAGCATCAATGTACTGAAGAATAACCATAATAAATGGTGCAATGTGACCAAAATACGTTCCATCAATCAAAACGAACCACTTCATGGTGACAATTAAATAAAAATGTCTAGCTTATAATGTACTTTAAGGAAGTTACAATAGTCTCGATCGTAGTTGCAGAATCAACAGTTTTACTAAATTGTACGATTTTTATTCATGAAATCTACAACAAGATAGAGGTATGGACCAATCGGTATCTTCCTTCTTCAATTCTTTCATTCGTCAGTTAAGGTAAAATGGAAGAATATAATTAATTAATCCAAAGAGTGAAAAAGTTACGACAGTATGCACTTTTGAAAGTCTTCCCGGTGTATTGCTTATTTGCCACCTGCAGTAAAAGAGAATTAACAATTACTTTAAATTATTTTAATTCACCAATCGCAGATGTCTTTTAACTTTTGCAAAATATACTGTCAATATTTAATTATGAAGACAATTTGACAAATTTTGTCATTAATAATGAGTTAGTTACCTTTATGATCTAAAGCTTTGCTCAAGAAAGAGAGGAAGACGACTAGTAATGCAACTCCAGCTACAAGTCCAAGGAAAATGGCTAGTGTTTTCTCCACTTCATCATCATTTTCTGTAAAATAACACCATCTATGAAATCAAAGGTGGATCTACCCATTCATGATTATGAAGGGGTCAAACCCGAAATTTCGTAAGAGAATAAGGGTAATATAGAAATAATATTTTTCTTTTCAATAAATACATAAAAAAAATTAAGTTTCAATATAATTGGGCACCACCACACCAGCGGTGTATCCTTCACTATAAATTAAAGTTAATTATCTCAAAAAAATATTCCTATTTTATGTGCCTCAGTCGTCTTCACATCTATATTCGTGACGTATTTATAATTAGCATTATTTGTATAATTAAGCAGCAACAATAATCATCTATGCACTTATTAATAGAGACCATTGTAGTCTTAATTATTTTCGTTGATATGTATATATATTATTAATAGATCCAAAGCCTATATATTTAATTTTTCTCCCTATCCATCAATATCTATTATACTAGCTATTCATCTAATCTACTTAAAATTAGGCAAGTCAAAGTTCCTACCTCCTATTTTTTTTTCTTTTGTATTGTTATCTTCACCTTCTCAATATAATCAAATGGTGAATCGGTATAAACCTACTTTTTATTACATTCATTAATGAAATAAAACAATATCTTACGTGAAATTGAACGGCTAACACTTTAGAGTGGTCTAGTGGTTTTCATGGGAGCAACTTACCGGGTTTGGAGGTGTAGCCACCACGCTCGGAGTAGCGCGCGTAGCATTTGGCCAAGAACATGTCCCCCCAGGCCGAGGTCCCACACTGGCTTTTCAGCCGCTCGATCGCCTCCGACAAACAATCCTGGCACTCTCCCACGCTCAAGTCCTGCACGCACTGCGCCACGCCCTGAACCTTACCCGACCCGCTCGCCCGAAAATACTGCCCGCCGGCATCCAGATAAGACAGCACCGAATCCCGCCGAGTCAGCACGTCCGAGTCATCGCTGATCAGGGGCCCACATTTATCCGACACGACGGCTTTGTCCTGGGCCCCCACGAACGACGTATTATCGTAACGGACGAAGCACCCCTCGAGTTGCAACGCGCCGCCGGACGCGCTGACGCAGGAAGAGCCGAGTCGGGACACGGCGGCGGAGACGCACCGGTGGCAGTCGGAGCCGCTGAGGTCGCCGCGGCACTGGAAGAGGCCGTAGACGAGGTCGGTGGGGGCGGAACCGGGGAGGGAGATCTTGAAGTTGTTGTAGCTGGCGTAGGAGGCTGAGTTGACGATCGAGGTGAGTATCGAGTTGACGTTTGACTCGTACGGGGTGCCCGGGTTGTATTTAAGTTGGGAGCAACCCACGTAGATGAAGGAATCGAGGGAAGAACATGAACACCTTGCCGCCAACTGTAAGAGGATTATGAAGAATACCCATTCTTGCATGTTCATGTTGTTATTTGGTTACTGTTTCTGTTCTTGATGAGAGAGAACAAGTTAGAGAGAGAGAGAGAGAGAGAGAGAGAGAGACGTATGCTCATTTGATCATCTCTAATGCTACTTGTAGTTGTTTGAAGGTGAGTTTGATAGTTGATCTAGTTTTCTTGTGGGGGCTCCCCCTACGAATTAATAAATTTAATAATATTAGCCCTAACGTTTAAATCACATATTTATATCAATTCAATAAACAACCGGAAGGAGAGACATCTAAATTAGGTTAGTTGTTGTATAGAAGCAGAAACTTTTAGTTAAGTCTGGCCAAATATAATTAGACCAGTAACTTCTTTTTAAGGATTTAATAAACTAAATTTGTCGAAACGACAGATTGGTGTGTGTTTCAAAAAAAGGTGATTCCAATCGGGACTATTTAGCAACCACGTAAAAGCAATCGAGGGGCCAGGAATTTTTCTTTTTTGATGTTTCTGGAATCTTCGTGGATAATTAATGCCTTTGATTTGGCAATTAGTTACCTAGTTAATTATATTAGGAAATTTAATGTTAGGAATAGGAGTTCTCGAGTAGTGATCATCCAATCCCGAAATACCTAAATAAACGTTATTTGTAGGATTAATTATTCTCAGTTGGATTATATAATTGTAACATCACACATACGATGAATTGTACAAATATCGAATTTTGAGGGAAGTATCATTGCTCCTACCTGCTCGATCACATCAAAGAAACTCAATTTATCTACAGGGGTTGATTAAGTAGACCTTGCTTCCACGTTGAACACAACCATGCATTCAATTTAGGTATCTTTTAATTCATGACATGGATGAGACCTAGATTTACATAAGCGTATATTTTTTGTTGGTGGGGACACTAACTTACTAACATGCGATATATATTATGGTGTAAACGGTTATGTGATTATCATTTTCACGTGTAATTGTTATACATGCATGTACAAGCTCATGTTTCATGATTTCATCTGTCATGTCTATATGTACTAGATTTATCTCTATCTTACTTAAATAATCATTACATTTTAATTTCATAATTAGAAGAAAGTAAAAAAGATGCAAAAAAGTGAAAAGAAATTTGAGCTGCAACTCATATGACGACTTGACGAGTATATGTAAATTCTTGACCTCCGCAGTTGTCAGTTGGCCGGCCAGATTCTGTAAACTGTTAAACTTATATTCCGTTCAACTTTGCATATTGAAAAGTTATAGAAAAAAGTAGGATAAAAAGAATGCCAAATATCTTACATTCTTTTACTTTTATTATTTGGCGGTATTTGGCAAGAATCATTCCTACAGCAATAAATTCGCACTTATTTTGATTAAACATGAAAAAATAGCTTATATATAATTCATATGTTTATTGCAAGAACAATTATCAACTCAAACCGAAATCGTAAAGACCTTTCGTTCCCTATTGGATTCCAACAAGTTCTGCAGATGAGCGTGAGTATGAGCATGCTTGCTGAAAATCTCCTCAAATTAATTAATTTATCGGGAAGAAACCTTAGTTGGTAACAAAAATCAAGAAAACAAGCAGTTTGTCATACGTGGAGTAATATTATGTAATAACTGCACGGATGTTAATTCTTGTAAAGTAAGACAAGTATACCTTCCTTCTTGGTCGTAGATGTATGCATGGCCAGTTTGATGTTTTTCACTTCAACTGGGAACAGAAAACAAAAGGGTTTATGTCGGGATGAAATCCAGCATGATAAGATTTGAAAATCTCAAAACCCCTAGCTGAATGATGGACCTTCGATATTGTAATAGCTTAGACGAGTTCAGCTGTTAGGAACTCAGTAGGCTAGAGTTCAGTAGTTGTGCATTCAGTAGAAGATTCTACACTCAGTCAGAGAACTCAGCTATCGAAGAAGTCAGTTGGTCAGCTATCGACCAACTGAATCAGCAAAAAAATTCGAGTCTGCACTGAACTTTCAGGCAAATGTCAATAGTGGTACATCAGGTGAAGGTCCGAGGATTCAGAGGAAGTCTACTAATTGTACTTTGAGTTTGAAAAAACCTCACCAAATCTCGTAAACCTCGACCAATAAGGAGCCGATAGCGCCTTACCTACTCTGCCATAAAGTTTCTCCTAGCCGGAAAAAGAGGAAATCTCTATAGTACCTCTACTCAACGTTCAAATTATTATGGTCGTTTTCCATGTCTTATTTGACACGTGTCTAGACTCCCTCCAACAGATCTATTCACAAATCGGAGACTATAAATAGAAAAGAGTCTTCATGTAAAAAGACACCGGGAACCAAAGAAATTAAAGCTCAAACACTCTTGATGAGTCATTTTCGTACCTAATTATTTTTGTCCGAAAAGTCTCTTAACTGTGCAGGGGAGACGCTTTTTTTTGGCAGTTGTGCAGGAATTTAGGCTGCTTTGGCATGTGACGTGGAAATGATGTGGCAACGCGTTTTCCAGCTGGAATGGCGTGATTATGAACAGATTTGTCCTGAATTAGAGAAAGGGAAGGAAAGTGGATAAATAAGGAAGGATAAGATATTTTCCTTATCTCAAAGAATCATTTCCTTATCCGAAAAGGAACCATAATTCATCTAGATCAAGGAGCAGCCATATAAAAGGGTTGGAGAGGCACGAAATTCAGCACCTCCTCACACACGAATCCGTCTCCTTTCCGTCCGATCATTCCAGCGCCGCCGCCGTTCCGATTCCATCGCCGCCGTCACTGAGGAGAAGAAGATTAGATCCCGTTTCTATTTCCGTTTCATGCAAGCCGTTAGTTTGAGAAGAAGGAACAAACACTAGGTTTAATTTTCAGTTTCGTTAGTTTGTAGTTTTTAAATTCTCGTTCGTTGGTGTAGAGAGATCGACGACTCATTCGGTACTCTCGTTTTGCTTTCGTTTTATTTTTAATTGCAGTTCGTGTTTTCGTTTTAAGATTTCGTTCGTGTCTACTGTTCTATTTTTAATATCCGTTCATGCTAGAATTAGGGTTACAAATGTTTATAATTATGTTGTCTTACCTGTGCAGTTAGGACGTTTTCATGAGTAGCTAAAACTTTTAGTGGTCCGGCAGAATGTAAAACACACACGTGAACAGTACATGAGGCTTAGGTTCGAATAATTAATTGAAAGAGTTTCGGGTTAATTCTGGTTTATTTAATCTAACTAGTAATTTAGGATTAGCCACCCTAAGTTGCGTAGTTTGTAGCTAACTTAGTACTTCCATCGTTTCTCGTGGAACAAGGCTAGGTAAGTAGCAAAGTTATTCATTAGAATAATTGGATTAAACCGGTTGGAGACTATTAGATGCCCAACATACGAGTAGGCTCCTATACTAGGCTCCCTTAGTTCGATAAAGTTGTCTAGCTATTAAATCTATTGATTGCCCAACAACGTAGGTTGTAGCTAGGTTAGGAAAGTAGCCGTTTCGATGCCCAACATGGCGGTTACCGACTAAGTAAGTGGGAGTGAGGATCACGCAGTTTAAGTTACGGTGGTCTATAACTAGTAGATTCTTAAGATTAATTCATATTAAGTGCCGAGGATTGGAATTACGTGTGTGCTGAATATTCTGCTGGACCTATCTCTCAACTACCCAGTTAAAACAGTTTTATTTCAGTTTTCCGTTTTTACAATTTCTTTCAGTTTTTACAAGTTCTTAGTTTAGATAAAATCCTAAAACTTGCGTGGTTGCTAACCAAACTCAAGATAAGTAGAAAAATAATTTGTCTAATCCTCCGTTCCCTGTGTTCGATACCTTGTGAACTATACTGATATAATTCTCAAGTTTTGCAGGATTATTTGGTGCAATACAGCGATCACCAACTCTCTAGCGAACTTACAACGATATTCAAATGAAGAACTTGCACTTAGAATTAGATTTTCTTTAGTTCTTCTCTCTAGAGAATACATGTTTTATTTATCTATCTAAGCGTGCTTATTGTAATATTCAATAGCTTAGAACCTCGAAGGAGTTTATCTTTCGAACTGTTCTTGTTGTAAGAACTCCTTCTTAGTTGGAGAAATTCTTACCTTAAAGGTTAAGAACTCTAAAGTCACTACGATTATAAGTAGATATCTGTTTTGCGTACATATTGAATGAGGCTTGCTCAGTATAAGCAAACAAGTGAGAATTTGTTCTGTGAACAGATCAACTGAGGCTTGCTCAGTATAATTAATACAAGAACTCCTGCTTAGTTCAGGACAGTGAACGTAGGACCCAGCGTGTCCGAATCACTTTAAAAATCGTCTGTGTTGATTTTAACTGTTGCATTAATTAACTGTTCATTCTGCATTCAACTGAGTTTTAATCAAACAAGCATAAAATGGATTTTCATTGAGACGACTATTTTAAGGGCCTACACAACCTCTGTTGCTGAACTACTGTTCACTGACATAAGTCAGTAGGACTGTACTCAGTAGGAATCTCTGTCCACGCAATCGAGAAAGCTTATTTGGATAACTAACAAGTTCAGTAGCAATCTTCAACATCAGCTGACTTTCGCGTTCTGAGTTTTGAAGATGTATTCAACCCCCCCCCTAAGCTCGTCTCTGGACCATCAATTTTCCCTGCATCCAACACAAGATCGTATACATTGACAGTGTTTGGAATTGATTTTGTAAGCAGCTTTAAGCAAAAGTTATTAGTGTTTGCAATTTTAGAAAGAAAAAAAAACAGCTTGATTTTAGAAAAAATAGTTATGCAAATACTCTCATAAACAACGTTTTAGTTTTTTTTTTTTTGCTTCTGCTTTTAAAAAGCACCCTTGGCCAACTTGTGGGTTTCTGCTTATTATGACTTATTTTAACCTCCAAAAAAGCAGAAGCATTCATTCCAAATGTTAAAAAAAAGTGTTTATGTAGTGAAAAAGCACAGAAGCAATTTTAATTATTCCCAACACTACCATTGTCTTATAAGGTGGCCTGAAAATGCATAAAACTACAATAATTCTTTTTTCTTTTTAAAAATATATATCATGTGTTTTTAAAAAATATTACATGAAAACTCCTCCTGTCAAATTTATCCGTGAAGCTCAAATTTGACGTGCGGGAAGTGTTTACGCGCAATATTTGTGATAACAATAAAGTATTTTAAACTTGTATCACTATTTGCATTTCTACTGTTCAAATTTATTTATGTAAGGAAGGACAAAAACATATTTTTATTGTAACTTAGTGAAAGAGTTGAAAGCATTTGAAATGTGCACACAATTAAAATTTGACAAAAGAGAATTTATTCAAATTTTATTTTTAGATAGGGATATATAACCTAATTAAATATTGAGTTATAATTTGATAAAACTCTTTTTTTATTACTTTTTTGGTTATAAACCTCTTCCAAAATCTTAACCGAATTCTGGTATTAATGAATTAAATAAAAGTCCCAAAATTTATTTATCGGCTCTTTGCATAATTTAATCACACAATGAAAATAGTTCGTTTCGAAGTCTGGTATTGGATTCGTGCGAATGACCGAGTTTGATCGTTACACGTGTTGGTATCCTATATTAATTATATCAATCATTGATTTCTAAATTTTATATGGCGAGTAATCACAGATCTATTTTGATCCATTCAGCACAAACAAAGTGGCACATACGGTGTCGGAATTATGACTAAATCGGTGATTCAGTCGGAGAAATAAAGAAGAAATAATGGCAAGCGGAAAGTTGAGTAGAGACTGTAGAGTGGCTGGGGTTTGCCGCCGGATATAAGAACGATCGGCTTTCATCCATGGTCGAAACCATAGTAGTATAGAAATTGCAGCATTTAATCCTCAACTATATAATAGCAAAATAACATATAGTAAAACGTATATTTAACTTATATTGAATATATTCCATGTGGATCTGAAAAAATAATTATATTTAACAATAATTAGTAGCAGTGGCGGACCTACATGTAGCCAAGGAGAGGCAATCCTCAATTTTGTGTGTGAAATACTTCTGTGCCCCCATCAATTAATGGATTAATTGTATAGTATGTTTTGCTATAACACGTTTATAGGTTATTAAGCGTGTTATATTTTGCCCCTTCCTAAAATTTTTACGTCCGCCCCTGATTAGTAGTATGACATCAAATATGTAGCGCCGTAGCGGTGTTAGCTTTATAAAATGCTCATTTTCGTGGAACGAATTCATAATATTGGGCCAGTGAAAGACAAGTTCAATTCATTATTGGGACCCAGATGCGACTTGTAAGTATGCATTTGAAAAACCAACATGCCCTCCAAGATAAAATATTGATCACTTATAACCCTAATTTCCTACAATAAATTTTATTTATTTAAGATCTATCCCAAGCAAACAATACATTTTTGTATGGCGATGAAACCTGAGTCAAACAATATATACTTTTGTTGTACATGTTACAACTAACAAACAAGATAATACGTTAAAGTACATGAGAAACAACATATCTTTGCTTCATCAAACATAAGCTGATGAGTAGGAAGGAACGTCTCATCTTATAAATCTTGGGTTCATCAAACATCAGACCAAAACCAACAATGTACACTACTAACTAGTATAACTATCTTCAATTTATTTGCTGATCAATGAATCGAAAGAATATGAGATTTTGCAGTTTCAGTTAAGCTAATCAATCATATATGGAAGAAATGGAAATTACTTTTTCTTCTTAGCTGCTGCTGCTTTCTCCTCAGCCATTTTCTCGAACAGGCTTCCATCAAACACTGATCGAACTGTTTCTTTGTGTAGCAACCCATGTTCGTCCTTTCCGAGATAATATAGTATCTTCCACTCCGTGTAACCAGCCATCCTATACCGATAACAATCCATGTATGGTTTACTCGAAGAAGCAATATATCGAAACTATAAGCATATATATGTACCATCCAACGAAGTCCTTTGGCTCCCTATTGGATTTCAACAAGCTTTGCAGCTCCTCCGAAGTCAAGGCATGGTTATGAGTACGAGCATGCTTGGAGAAGATCTCCTCAAATCTTTCAGAAACAAACCTTGGTAACAAAATCAAGAAACCAATCTAGAGTGAAAATGTTCATATGTATAATTAGCATGCATTAACGTAATAATAATAATAATACTTAAGTACTCAAGCTAAGTTGATAATCTCATCTGTGGAATAATACTTAAGTAAAAACTAAGAAAATATATGTCTTGACAGATATTTATACCTTCCTTCTTTGTCATAGATACCAGAATCACTTGTATGTTTGGCAAGTTTGATGTTTTTCACCTCAATTGGGAAGTGAAAAGAAAAGGGTTTCCCCTGCATCCAACATAGATTAGAATTTTATACATAGTTACCGTTGGCACAAACAGTAAAATAGTAACAATAAATTTCATATATCATTTTCAGATTAGTAAATGCAACACCCGCCATAATGGTTTTCTTTCCCTTTCTTTCCTTCAATGCATCCTAACTGCTTTCTATATAGCTAGTTTAAGATGGATGTGCAAATTCATTATTAAGCCATAAAAAAGTCTTTGCATGCATGATGCATGTGTATATGTTTATAATATAGAGATCTAAATTATTGTTTTTCTATTCAAACTTTCTTCCCTTCCTGGTTTGGGAAATTAGAGGCTCGAATCTCATACCTACCTCATAATAAATGAATTATAGCTACAAGAATTGGACAACTCGCCCTCCTTAAAAGGTGTTGTAAGCTATGTTGCAACAACACTTTAAAAAACTCAACTTGTCGTGTCAGATATATATTGGACACTTCAATGCCCGCAACACGGCACTCATTGCTATGTCTAATACGTTTTAGCACACGTCACAACTAATTTTAACAAAAAAATATAAAATAAAATTAGTTTACACTGCAGTTTTCTTGTCCAATGTCAATTTTCTAGAAATATCATGTCACATATCCGTATGGTATCATATCTCATCTTGATGTGCAAACTAGGGTAAGTGTTATCCAAAACTTGTACTATTCAAGACGTTGTCGGAAAATAGCACTAAATTAAACGGGTTCACATTTTTTTTCGTGGGAGTCCCACAAAATTAAAAATTCCCTTTTGCAAATGCCAATGTGTGAAGGGGATCAGACTCACGAAAAAGTAAAAAAACAAATTAAATCCCAATCTGCATACTTATAAATGAAGGTTAAATACATTTTACCGCAACTCAAAGAGAGAGGGGGAGAGATTTTACCGGCCTTGTTTTCCGACTGAGACCGACGTTAATGAAGACGGCGGCGACGGAGGTTAATAAAATCCCGGCTCCAATTGCCCGAAACCCTGAATAGATCAACAGCTCATGCCATCAAATAACCAAATCTAGAAAAATCCACGAATTCATTAAACCCTAATTAGAAGTCATTTACTCACAAAAGTGAGAAACGAAAGAGGAGAGAGAACCTTGAAAAGTTTCGGATGGATAAATGAGGCCATCCTTATTCCGATCGAAGAACATAACATGTTTCTGCAGAGCAGTGGTCTGATCATGACCTTCCATCGCATGCAACCTCCAATAAATGAATATGGAGAAGAATAACTGAATGAGTAAAAGATAATTAAGGAAAATGGGAAACCAAGAAAAGAAATACAGAATTGAAGAAGGGACAAGGAATAACTTCTTGCCTTGTTCTTACCTTGTTGTTTAGTAATTGAAACCGAATTAGAATCTTCTGGCACAAAAAGTGCTGATTTAAACTTGTTAATGGAGAGAGAGAAAGTGTGGTTTTATACACAAAAATGGGGTTTTGTTTCTCGTATTTATAGAAATTATTAGAATTTAGAGAAATCATCTTAATTATTTGCATGCCACGTCATTTATTACTACATACATATAGGACCGTCAACAAATAGATTGAATCTTACAATTTGAAAATGTTTTGTATATTTGTAAACTTTCTGATATTGATACGAGCAAAAATCATAAACAGATATTTTGATTTTTAATTAACCTTGTTATTATTTACAATGAAATTGCTATGTAAATGATCTATTCAAGTTTTTAAATAATATAAGTAATTTTTTAAAAAAACTACGTAAAGTATGCTTCCTTGTAGGTTTCATTGTGGTTAAATCCATAACCTCTCTATACTATTATATATAAAAACATACATGAGAACAATATTCCGACAGTAATAGGGAACTCTTAATAATTTGGTGGAGGGGCCAACACACAATGTATTGGACTAGTCCGTACGGTACAAAAAGTAGTGTCGACAATTTTCTTACAAAACTCTTGAATTTTCTTTGACTAAAAGTCATGTTTTCCTTGTTGGATTAAAAACCTTAAACAATTGCTTAAAGCTTGGGTTCTTCACTTGGGTCGATGCATTTTGCTTCACGTCTCAAGTGTTGTTCTTTTATGCAACAACAAAAACAAACCATATATTGCCACAATAATTTCCTGTCATTCTTTTGTATTTTTAGACTTGTTAACTCTGTATATCCGACCCGAGCTTTCTAGTATTTCTCATTTTATATGATAGATGGGAGTTTTATTTCATTCCTTCGGACAGGACAATAATTGCAAAAATAATGTCTTAGACAACAAGTATTTCAATTTTGGGATTTTATATATGCGTATAATTCATTCATTTATACGTACATAACATCTATTGGTGAAGTTGTTTCATTGAGATTGCATAGAAGTTAAGGGTGTTTAGTCACGGTTGCGGAAAAAAAAAACAAAAAAAAACCTTATTATACAAGAAAAAATCTATTTATCAAGTTTGTTGAAAACTAATGTATTTTATTTTATTTTATTTATATAAATTGTCTATTACATAAGAGTGTCAAGCTTATTAGCGGCGTTAGTTTTACAAAAGAAAGACAGGATTTATTTTAGTTTAAATGTACAGATAAATGGTACCTAGTTTATTACAAGTTTACAACTTATATCCTTAAGAACACTTTCGTTTTAAATCAATCTCTTTCACTTGTTTGATACCACGTTTTCGTGGAACATGATTGACGTAATTTCCGAATTAGAGATAATCCTCAAGGACGAATACGCAATAATTTGGCTAATTTTGTTTTTTAAATTTTCACAAACTAATATTTGGGATTTTATATTTCTTTTTTATTTATTTAGCCTATTTTATTTGTCTTCTATTTCTATTACTTCACCAATCAATTAAGTTTGAGGTTGGAAATTAATCAAACGTGATCTATAATATCTGTACAACCTACCAACCAATTAAGACTTGGTTCATTTATCTATGATTTAAATTGATGTTTCTTAAATGGTCACTCCATCAAATGATTTGCAGCTAATTAGAGGCATTAAACTATATCATGCGGTACAATTTCCCTTTTATCTCAGAACTCCACTACAGAGATCATGGTACATATTTCTTAGTTCTAACCCATCTAAATTATGTAAAATTGCCAGATTAAGTTTTTAAAACTGAATTTGATAACCAAAACCTTAAATATTACAAGAAAAATGAATTTTTGTGGTAAATTCGAAAATGTGGACAGCAAAAGATCTGTTTGGATACAAATTATTGGATAGAAGTGAGTAACGTTTGACAGTAATTATGTCCCATTTGGACAATACATGCATATATATATATATATATATATATATATATATATATATATATATATATATATATATTCCAGAAAAAGCTACAAGGAATTTTACAGCTTTTATATATATACTTGGGTAGATTAGAGGATGCAGCATCTGATGACGATCCCTTTTTGATCCAACCTCGCATCCTCGTTTCCTGTAAGAAACAAGCAAGAAAGAATAGTGATCAAGTACAAGATCACAACTTTCTAGTTTTTTTGTCTTAAAAAGAAATTAAAGAAAGATAAGATACCGTCGGGAGGCTGAGCCAATTTACGATTTTGGGGAGACACCATTTCTTTCTTGAGCTGCATCAAGATATCCTCCATTGTGCACTCACTTTTCCAGTTGGTAAGCATGGGGAATAGACTCGGTTCGACCTGCAAATATGTTCGTGAAAATACTTTACACAATAACCCACATAGCATGCATTCATGAATCAGTACTCACCACGCCAGTTTCCTGGTTAACACAGCTCATGTTTATCCCTGACTGGAACCTCACAGCTGGCGGATTATCCGGATAATCTTTCCCACAGAACAGTTTTAACTGGTATATGCGCCCTTCGTGTACAGTCTGTTTAGCAGGTTTCATAATGAGATAAAATCTCCGTTCATTTGGCGTGTTTTAAGAGATACCAATTGTGATAATATTCCTAGAGAAAGCAAATCTTAAAAGAAAATAAAAGTGTAATCACTCACGTACAAATCAGAAATATGGCCTAATAGAAGTAACTTAGTGATACTACTAAGCGAATTTCATGAAGTGAAAATTAGTTATTGGAATATAGAGTTGCTGGTGCAGTTGCATGAATGGGAAACACTGTATATCTATATTATTAGAGAAGATTTGTTAAAAAAGAGAAGTAATGGGGGGACTAACATTAGGTGGACCAATGATGGTTCCTGTCCATGATTGCATGTATACATCGTCGGCGTCATCCATTCCATAGCTTACAGTTCCATCCCCTATTCCCTTCTCTCCTCTCTCAAGTTCTTCCAATAACCTGAAGTTCCGTGGTACTGAAAAAGGAGCATTATTAATCAATAAGGTCACAACATAACACATGCTGAAAAATTGAAGCAATAAGTGGGTATAAAGTCTGGATGAGTAATATCACCAAAATGGCAAATAGGAAACACTTGGAGTTTACACATGATCCATTTCTTAACTGCAAAGTAAAGTGTCACAAACTATACAGAGAATGTGCATATCCCAATCAAGAAATCAGGTAAAGTTTTATAAGCTTAAGTTACTATTGAATTAAATAATGAAGCAAAACAACAAAGAACGATGACCAACTGTGAGAGTGGTAAACCCTGGTCTACTCTTATCACATAGAGGTGCAAAACCAATAGGAGTGCTAAGACATTGAATTGAATCCTCATAAGATTAGCCTTTGATCGAGCACCACCAGTTCCCCGTGTGTTTAGAATCTTGTCTAATTCATAGAAGTGGGTAGCTTCAGAAAGAATTTTGCATTGGCAGCATAATGGTAATTTGTAAATTGAGAATAAGATCTTTAAGAAGAAACACAAAAATTGTTTAACAAGCTCAATACATACTAGTCGAGAAGAATATATTATTTTTATCAGTATTGTTTCTTAAGACAAGATAGTTACAGAACACAGCAGAGAACAATTTTGACAATAAAGTGAAACATCTTTGTGGAAGTAACGAGCATACAATAACAGAACATATATTAAAGTTATAATATATTATGAAAGAAAGTAAGATCTTTTCAGAAGAACGAGCAGAAAACAGACAGCATATTACATGATTTACATTTTAACATGATGATGTAAATCCGTTGTTTATATACCTGTCAGAAAATCAAGTGTTTTGCTCTCTTGCATTGGCAAGTGAGAAGCTAAGCAACACTAATACTTGCCTCACATATTAATACTGGTGAAACACTAAAAATAGCCTTACTAGCAACGTTCCAAACCCAAGCTAAAATAACATCAATATTTGCATTGCGGTTTAGATGAAACAGCTCATTACATTTTTCACTAAGAATGTACAATCAGCAGTTATCTAGGATCCCTTGCCAGTACAAGGTAGTAAATTTCCACCCAATTCAATCTAACCTCCAACTTAAACTCTTCGTAGCCAACGAAAAAAAATTCTTGAGGCTTATGCTACCGTGAATAACTGTTCCTTTTCTATCCTCACATAACAGCACCTTGACAAGTTGATTCACCAACAGCAACCACTAGATATCCAACCAACTCAGTTTGTGCTAACTAACATTTTCATGAAAAAGTTTTTCACTATTCAGCAGCACTAGGTGAAATATATAAATCTCTTAACTGGTCACAAATGTGCATATAGTTCAAAAAAGTTGATATGTTGAGTCAAGCAATCGCAGACCCATTCTTTACACCTTACTCCAGGTTATGCATAACTAATAGGGCAAGCAATCAATTAATTTCCCTAAGCCATAGCAGCCGTGATCATGTGAACCTTATCCAGTTATCCTCATCAAGAAACAGCCGTTATTCCTATTAGCCTCCACAAATTCTATTTATTTTCAATCTTATTTCTCAAAGATTTCCGTTCTATAAGTATCCAATGGAACAATAAACTCAATAAATTTAAACAAACTGAACAAATTGCAAGTGTAGTCAGAACTTAGCTCATCCTATTTCCTCATTTGTTATCAATTCACCAGTACCAGGCATAAAGGTTAATGAAATTGGCAATAAATACATAGCAGAGTAAACAAAAGTATCATAAAGAATGATAAGAAAAGGAAGAACAGCACAGTAAAATAGGTGCGCACGGAAAGAGATGAATAATCACGAAAAATTATACAGCAATTCACATCACAATATTAACCAAAGAATCTCAATCGATAACCCTATCCCTCCAAAACTGAACTATGTAAAAAAGAAAAAAACAGAAGAATTAAAAAAATAAAAACTCAACGAGGATGCAAATCAGTTTGATCTGAGTAGAAGGCAATTAATTACCAACAACCCGCGAGGATCCTTCAGAGCCCATTTCTCACTGCTCCCAAAAGTGGGAGAAATTTTGGAGATGAACAATAATGGGATGAGAGAGAGAGAGGGGGGGGTCGGGTGATGAAAGACTGCAACTTTACCGTTTGAGAGGAGAGGTTTAGTCAGACTTTAAGACATTCGTGGCCGGAGAACTTTTTGCAATATTTGACGATAAAATAAATCGCAAGTAAAGAACAAAAGCAAGCACACGTACAATTAGATTTGTGTTATAAACTAGAAAAGAATGCAGAGAATAATAGAGAGAATGAATTAAGGTGTATTATTATGAGGGTGGAGACTTCTATTTATAAATTACAAGATGGGCTAAAGGGCCGACACGAGATGGGCTTATGGGCCGCTAGGGTTTACATATGGTCATCATATATACGGTAAATCTTATTTACAACACTCCCCTTGATGAACCATCCCTAAATATAAATTGATGTCTCGTTAAAACTTTGCCAGAAAAACCCATTGGGATAAAAAAATGGACGAAGGAAAAAGAGTACAGCTGCTCCACCTCAATATAATCATTCTTGATCCTTAAGTAAGCGCATAACGATCTTGTGTAACAACTTCTTGAATGTTGACGTTGGTAATGTCTTTGTAAAAGAATCCGCTAGATTGTCACTTGAGCGAATTTACTGGATGTTGATGCCGCCACTCTTTTGGAGATCATGTGTTACATTGTCTCTTTTATGAATCAATCTCAATGACTCATTTACTCGTGTGTTGCATTGGATGCCTCATTAAAAACCTTAACTAAGAAAACCCTTTGGGAAAAAACTTAGAAAGGAAAAAAGAGTACAACCATTTGACCTTCAAGGTCATTTGACCTTTGGGAGTCAGTCTAATCTTCAAGATTATTTACAATCTGTTACTCCCCCTCAACATAACAATCTTTAAGGTTATCTTCAAAATCTACACTAATATGTGCAACACAAGTTTAATTATTCTCATAGAGAATAGCATAGAATATGTCAATATATCATTACTCTCATAAATAGACCAACATCATATTTGTCTCGAAGATAACAAAGGATGGTCAATATCATTTCAAATCCTCAAATTGCACATAAGTAAGGAACTTCTAGTCCTAAAACATCTTTGTTATCTTCTATAGGTCTAAATGAGTCTTCATTCACCTCAAGTGATTGAATTAACCATTAGGTAACTATGTGAATGAAATACAATAAATCTCTTTAAAGACCTTTCAGGTAGGTCGACTAGCGTAACTCCATCATGGAGATGCTCGATCTACAGGTCGAGACAATTATTAGTTCAACCCAAGTATTTAGATTCGAACTCCGTCTTTAGGCATGAGTTGATTTCATCAAGTACTTTTGCACATAATAATTCACATATCCTCTTCAGGGGGAATTTGGAGTGATGTGTTCTAATTTTGTATTCCGCGGACTTCTTATCTCTTAGCACCAATAAATCTCTCACGCTTCTAGCATTAATGAGAATTAATTGATTTATTTTTGTCTATGAGGAACTTCAGTTCTTTCATGGTGCATATACAACAGGTATATGAGATTTTAGTCACTCCTTTTACACTAAATAACTTGATGAACTTCTGGTTCATAGTGCGTGAATCTAATAATTAATCCAACGAGATATTGCGGCATTCTATCATTTATGTTTTATATCTCCCCCTAATGCCGATAAGGATGTGAGTTGGATTGTCAATGAATAAAACAATTCATAATTACTTATTATATGTAAGTTATTTTGACGGAGTATACATATAAGTATTATGTTCTTCAGGAGTTTCAATCAAACTCAAGTCATCATTTATGTACCCTTCTGTCAAGGAATTCTCGTCGTTATGATTATATCATATACGACTGTACTATTTCAGCCCTGACAGTGACTTTTGCAATCTAATTGAAAATATCTTTTTGACTTACATGCTTTGAGCAAGTTAAATCATTCAGGGATCTTTATATATATGTCACTATTTAGTGAATCATATTGATAAATATTTAATACATCCATAAGGCGCATAGCAAGCCATTTGTGACATAAGTAGATTAATCAAATATAATGGCGTCTAATATGGGAGAATACATATTTAATTCCCGATCTTTGAGAGAAACATTGTATTACGAGTATTGCCCTATATCTCGCAATTTTTCATTTCTCTTTGTAACAAATACACATTTGTATCATTCGGGGATATACTTTCCGGATTTTGGAACTACAGGTCCAAATATTTTCGGCTTTCTAGAGAATATTAATTCACCTTATATGACTTCGTTTCTCTTTGGCCAATTATTTCAATCTTGACAATCTCTTATAGATCGTTGTTGATGATCCTCTTTTATCATCTCAAAAGTCATATTAAAATGCGAAAAGACCATCGTGCGTCCACGACGATATTTGGTCTCTCCAATATTTTGAGATATCATTAATTTCAGAAGCTTGTAGTTCTTCAGGAACTTCATTTGATTGATTAATCATTTTCGTCATTGTTTGGTTCATATGTTGTGCCCCTTTTCTTAGACACAAAATTTCTTTTAGAACCAATTGGTCGACCATATTTTTGACGAACTTTATATTCATTTGCTACCATTTGTACTTGTCCTTCAGGGACATTTATTCTTGCGGGGGTATTTGCAACAAATGTATGACATTGTCACTTCTTATATATACAAAACTTAAAAGCATCAAGAAGTTGGTTTGCAATCTTTTGCAAGTGAACCTTTCGACTTCTTGTTCACATTGATTACTTCCGGAATCCAAATGTAACTAGTTTTTCCTTGTGCTTCTTTTTCTTTGGATGTAGATTTCACATTGATTACTTCAGGAATCCAAATGTGACATATGTTCCACCTAATGTTGGGAACGTTATTTTATCATAATAACAATCTTCTTGTGAGACTCGATTTTATACGTACAAAACCATTGATTATGCACATGAGCAACTAAGTGTTGAATCTCAATTCCAAAGTAATATAATATAAGTCCTCTTAAGGAGGAACTTAGAGTTTAATAAATTCGCTAGCTTTTTCAAGACAATTCTTCTTGAGGGAATTGAGTTCTTTATTATTTGAACTATTAGTTCTAGCAATTGCTTCATTTCTTCTAGAAGTCAAGCATTCATGAGAATCAATGTAAAGATTCTTGAGGATCTCTATTTGCGCTCAGATAAATTTTCAATTATATTGCGCATGATAGTTGTTCGTGAATGTCCAAACCTCTCATGTCAAAGCATAAAGCCCTTTGAACTTCCGGTTCATGACATGATTTGTCTCACTTGTTTTTATAAATGTGTAATATATTTAAAATGGTAGTGTGATAACTTTTCTTTTGTTAGCTTCTGGCTAAATACAAAATAATTTATACAATAATATGTATCACTACCTTCTTATATTATTTCAATATGGTATCCATTGCAGCGGATATCCTTAAAACTTAGTAAGTTTCTTCTAGACTTACTAAAGTAAGGGCAAACTCAATAGTTGATTAGACTTACTAAAGTAAGGGCAAACTCAATAGTTGATTTCGTATCATTTGATAAAATGATACAAGCTCTTCGGGAGCCTTTAATAATATTCGATGCACTAGATTTTTAAAATCTTGAATTTAGGATGCGTATATTCGTATCGAGCTTTAGGGAGGACAAACAATTAATATTTTTACGCAATCCTGCTGGGATGTTTCGTTTCATTCTATTATTATCTCTCCCGTGCCTCTTATTGACATAGATATCAAGAGTGCATTAATGTCAACAAGACATAAATTATCTTTTTCATTCAGTAATAACATATATTATTGAAAGTACGAGTTGCTATTTAAGAGCATTTAATATTCTTCTAGAATATAAAATGATGCTACTTCAGGAGCAAAAGTTGAGGCATTTCCACAAATATGTGATAGTAATGTTAATATCATAATATGGTCATTCTTTAGGAATGTAATTGTGCTACTTCCAGAGCAACAACTTAGTTTTATTCACGATACGTGAAATTAATAAATTATGAATTTTGAGATCTACCGGATCTCACATCTATTCTTGAAAAGAAATTAATTCACAATAGGATGTTGGAAATGCAGTTGTCAAGCATAGAGGAGCTCTTGCTACCACTCCATGTAATTAGATAATACTTTAAATTATAACTAATATTCTTCAAGAATATTAATTGTGAAACTTCAGGAGCAACAATTAAAGTATGATTGTGATATATGATTCCAAAATGATAAGTTTTAATTGTTGCAAGAGTTAATTGTGCTACTTCAAGAGCAACAATTAGAGAAACATATAACATTTGCCAAAATCAAGATGTTAGAATTGTTTTTCAAGAACATGTAGTATTCTTCATGAATACAAATTGTGTTACTTCAAGAGCAGCAATTTTAGTCTATATTAAACTACTTCATGCGAAAAGTTAAAATTTTCTATAAATCCAGTTATTCTTCAAGAACATATAGTATTATTTGAGAACATCAATTGTACTACTTCGGGAGCAACAATAATAACAATTCAAGAACCAAGATTCGCCATCAATAAGACAAAATATATGAATTGCTCATCGAAAACATGTAATATTCTTCAGGAATATTAATTGTGTGCCACTTCAGGAGTAACAAATTGAGATTATATGTATATATATAGATATAAATATTATACAGTATGCAACAAAAAAAAACTGAGGTATATAGTAAATATATATATATATAATATTAATAACTCTTTTAAGAGTCTGTAATATTCTTCAGGAATATTAACTTATGTTACTTCTAGAGCAATAATTGAGTTATTTCAATAAATTTGAATTGCTCTTTAAGAGCATATGATATTCTTCAGGAATATGGATTGTGTTACTTTAGGAGCAACAATCTAAATTCAACATTACATAAATAAATAACAAACAAATAAATAAATAAAAGCGTAAAATAAATGCTCTTCAAGAGCATGTAATATTCTTCGGGAATATTGATTGTAAATGCTCTTCAAGAGCTATAATTTATTTCAAAACATTGATTGTGCTACTTCTGGAGCAACAATTTAAATTAAAAATAAGGTTTTGGATTGCTCTTCAAGAGCATTCATATTCTTCAGGAATAAAAATTATGCTACTACAAGTGCAACAATTTATTCTAATATAATCATACAAATAAATAAACTTGAATTGCTCTTCAAGAGCAACATGTAATATTCATCCGGAATATTAATTGTGCTTCTTCGGGAGCAACAATTTAAATTACTATATAGTAATAATCATTCAATAATCAATCGTAGAATGAATGGATTGAAGTTTTCATAACACAAACATATTTAATTATAACGATGAATCTCAAATGCAAATTTTTCCAAAATTGCTCTCGATAAAGACCAAAAGAAAATGCAAGGAGATAATTTTCAAATATTTTCTTTATGACATTAATTCCTATATTGGAATTGCATCGGCAACATGATTTATAATCTAAAAATTTTAAAGCATCAATCATGTACCTCGAACTTAATTCTTGTAGAACTCTTCGGAGATTTTTAATGGTCACAATCGGTCAACAATCCGAGGAAGAAAAGAATTGTCTATTTAAATAGAGCAATAATCGTGCTGATAACGTGTTATAAACTAGAAAAGAATGCAGAGAATAATAGAGAGAATGAATTAAGGTGTATTATTATGAGGGTGGAGACCTCTATTTATAAATTACAAGATGGGCTAAAGGGCCGACACGAGATGGGCTTATGGGCCGCTAGGGTTTACATATGGTCATCATATATATGGTAAATCTTATTTACAACAATTTGTAATTTATAATAATATATTCAAGATGTATTAACAAACATTAAGATGTAGCTGTATTATTAAGGGGTGTTTGAGATAGCTGATACAGCAGCTGATAGAGCTGACAGAGGCAAAATAAGTGTTTGAAATCAACAACTGATAGAGTAGCTGATAGAGAATTTTTTGGTTGATAGAGAATTTTTGAAAGCTGCATATCAGCAGCTGCGGCAGACCTCAATCAGCTTACAATAAAATTTTGCCGAATTTGCCCCCAACTACTTTACTTAATTCCAAAATTATACTCCCTGATATAAAATTATTTCTTGGATAGTTAAAAAATTTGGGAATGACCAGCCGCACTTATTTCTTTTTCTCTCCACCATTTCTCTTTTCCTCACACATTTTCAGTAGAAGTTCTCACGAAGAAGAAAGGTGGGTCAATTATTGTCAAAATCTCACGAAGAAATTTATAATCGATTTTTCCCAACTTGAAGAATCAAGGTACTATTGTCCATTTCTTTAGATCTAGATCCATTGAATTAATTTAGATTTTTGTTTTAAATTAAACATAAGGGTTTGGTCTAGGTCTCGATTTTTGTTTTGTATGTTAGCAAATGATGTTTGGTACTGTAATTTAGTGTGTGAAAGGGAGGGGAAATATGGGCGTGGGAAGTGTATGAAATGTCCAATTTTGAATCTTGTTTGTTTGTCGGCAATTCAATGTTATTTGATTGGATTTTCTGTCCAATTCGATTATGGAGCATTGGATTGAGATTTAGGTTCCACCAGACACTGCAAGTTGGTTAAGAAGTGAAATATGTTTCTATTTTTCACTATGTTGCTTCAGGAACTATGAGATTTGCACGTAGTTGGTGTTCTTGAGTTTGTGTTCTGCTCTTATTATATATACTAGTATTAAATGCAAGTTTCATGTCATTCAATGTTGTTTTATGTCTCTGCATTGTATGTGATTTTGAGATTCTTTTGTTGTTTTGCTCGAATTGAGTTGCAATAGGTATGGAATCACAAAGGAATTATGCACTATATTCACAAAGTCATTTTGAATCTTTACCACAACACAACTCTCAAACTCACAGTCAAGGTCTAGATGAGGTAGTAAGCCATAAGGGGAAGAATGTTTGAATAGCAACTTGGGATGATAACAAGACTATGGCAACCATTGAAGAAGGTGATGAAACATGGCTATGTGCAACTGACTTGTTCGTAGATCCAGTGAATCGGGAGCTTTTTTTGGAGATGAAGAAGGATGAGACTCGTTTGACTTGGCTAAAAAGACGAATGGATAACGAGAACAAGAATGCTTAATCTCACTAGATATTTTGCCTAAGTTAGTTTTGTTGGCACCTATTGAGATGATGATATATTTTTGTTGGCAGGACAGAAACCTCTTTATTTTGAAGTCATCTTGAAACTTAGCTAATTGTTTTATATTTGGTTTTAGGTGTTCCATTGCAGGACATAAACTTCTGCTACCTAATGATTTAATCACATATTTCCAAAGCTAATTGTTTTGTTTATGCATCAAGTTAATTGTTTTGGTTTGTTTTTATGAGATCAAGTTAATAAGAGTAGAGTCGACAACACATGAAATAGAGTAACAAAGTTAATCTAATAAGTGGAGCTCAAAATATGTAGTTAAGTAATCCAATTAACATAAGAACAGGAAAACAACGAGAATTAATACTATCACTACTAAAACTTAATCAATTGGGACCCCAATTCTTGAAGAAAGCTTGATAATTTGGAGAGAGTTGGACGTACCTTATTTTTTGGTTCAAACATTGTGTATGTTTTGCAGCAAGTTCAACTCAAAGTGTAAAACTCACACTAGAAATTGTTCAAAATGATGTACCTTCAATGACTTGGTGTGGATTGAGTAGTTACAAGTAATAAATTCTCATTAATATTGGTAGGTTACATAGGTATTTATGGATACATTTTAATATGAATTCTTGTCGATTAATTATGTTAGAAATATGAATACTCGTATTAATACATATGTATTCATGCAATAGGTATGAATTATTGCATTAATATGATCAAGAATAATTAATATAATGATAGGAGTGTGACGGTATTTATACTGTTATGATGTAATAAATATTTATATAATATTTTATAATATAATGATTTTTTTAGTATGTGGCAATATAAAATATAAAACAAAATGAACATAGAATAAGAAACAATTTCTCAAGTTTATTCATGTAGAAATTCTAAAGTTTATTTCTAACATTAGGGGTAAAATGGACTTTTTATTTAAATAGTCAAAATAAGCTACTACATTCCAAACACTATATTCTTCACTTTCAGTAGCTTTCAACACTTTTTTTCCAAACACTTTCAGCTTATTAAAGTAGCAGATTTCAGCAACTTTCAGCGGCTTTCAGCACTTATCAATAAACTTCAGCTACTCCAAACACCCACTTAGTATCAATTTTTTGAAAAAGATGTATAATAAGAGTTTAAATTAAATGCTAAATGTGTACTATTTGTTGTTCTTATACATTAGTAGTATAAATCTAATCTAATAGATTCCTTAAATTATGAATGTTAAATCTTTGTTGTTAGGGAAAATAATCTGTTATGAGGAATTATTTCAGATTTTTATTTTATTATTATTATTATTATTATTATTATTATTATTTACAAGAGAAATTTGTAATCGTTATCTTTATTGTGTGCTAATTGAATCTTGTTATTGTGCAGTAATTTGTAAAACACAGAGGAAAAATAAGTCACTCTAAATATGATGGATGATTGTCACACACATAACAACATTGAGTTTGAATTTCATCACCTTTGGTACAAACTAACAACTCAACTGCTATGTCATTCCATTTCATTTCATGATAGAGATGCATTATTTATGTAGGTTACAAATTTGGAAGGTCATTAGTTTGCTTTTAGAGTTAATAACAAGACTTCCTAAAATTAAAGAGTCATAAAAATATTATGTAGATTAAGCCCAATATTTTATTGATAAAATCTGTATATGCATGACTAATCAATTGATAGTCTTGATCGGTCCTTATCGTAATTTTTAATTAATGAATTTTTTCACTAAAACTACCCCCATTATAATATCTTTTTATCATCCTCCATTTAACCCAAAGAATCAACTGGTGCAAGCCCATTTTTTATTTTTATTTTAATCAAGTTGTATGGGCTATCAGAAAGGGATGCCTTTTTATTTTCTTGTTTAATAGACCCATTATTTGAGGGATGACAATTAGCCCACTTGCAACCTAGATTGAGACATTTTCTTTAAACGCCTAACGAACATTCTAACTGCCGACGAACAGTAAACTTTAAACATCGATCGTTACGAAGAAACATTTGAGAGTAACAGTTTTCGAAGATAGAAAACATTTCACAGATTTATTTATTCAACGAGGTTTTCTGATTTTATTACTATTATCTTGTAATCCCTCCGTCATGTTAATATTGATCTCATCTCATTATTATCATCTCATTTATAAAATGTCTAGTAAAAAATAAACTAGAATGACTAATAATCAATGAATCGAATTAATTTAAACATTTTTATCAATTTTGTTAATATACATGGTCAGAAGGTATGGATGCATCTTCAAAGCCTTAATAGAAACACAAGATAGAGTAAGGAATTGGGCGGCAAAAAAAAAAAGAAAGGGAAGATCTAGTTGGATACCAAACTTAGGTTTCTGCCACGTGTCAAGTCAGGAGATGCTTCACGTGCTGGCCGCCTACCACCAACTAACGCAACCGCCTTCATACACGTTTTTAGTCCACACCGATTCCCAACTATGACGTCATTTCTCAATTATTTCACCTCGTATTTATTGCCCTCAATTTCCACTAATTTGATCTTTTAATAATAGTAAAATAATAACTAACTAAATATCCTATGAATTTGCCACATTGCATTGCTAAGAAACCTCAAAAAATTCAAATCAACCGACGAGTCCAAAAAATGGAATCGTCTAGAATCAGCGTAAGACTGCCCCGCCACGGCAATCCATCTGCTTTCGACATTTGCCCCCAATTCCAAATGTGAAAAATCTATTTCAATTCCACTCATTCCCTCAACCAACCACCTCCCTCCACGTCGCCCCCAAATCATTCTTGGTCAGATCTCGCGTCAAATGATAATCACAAAAAAAAAGGATGTGTTCCACATATGGGGAAATATTTGGTCGACCAAAAGGGTGTTCCCGGAAATTCACAACCTCGTGGATAGATATAAAACTCATCACGACTCACCAACACGTTCAGAATCTTGCGACTTTTATTTGTTTTGCCTTTCTAGAGTAGTTATCTCTACCTCACCAATACAATCAACTTTTGATTACCTATTTTTCTCCAATATATTTATAATAATCACAAGTTACAAACTTAGAATTCAATTTGAGTATTGTTGATTTTAGCATGCCTTCGATGGAGTCGAAATATGGTCACAGTAACAACGGCGACGAAGATGTGTATAGGGGGATTGGGATTCACAGCCAAGTTAGGAAAGTGAAGCAGGAGATGGAGAAGATCAATCACCTGGAGCTGCAGCAGCCGGAGGCGAGGCCGGCCCACCGAGAGGTCGCCCGCCACCACCACCACCGGTCCCGGTCGCCGCTGGGTTTAGTAGAAAGGCCAATTTCTGTTGGCAACTAGTATACATGTTTATATGTAGATAGTATGACATCTAGTTTTTCTTGTTTAGATGCTTTTGTATTTGTGATCAGTTTTGTACATACGTTTAGTTGATGTAAATAAATGATATAGAAAGAGAACCCTGTTCTTTTTCAAGCATACCACATACTAGTATATGTCTTTAGAATTCACTTACCCACACTCTCTCTCTCTCTCTCTCTCTCTCTCTCTCTCTCTCTCTCTCATGGTAAATTAGGTGTAGCTTTTACTTGTTAGGAATCAGAACAAACTCTGCGAGAAGTTTTCCTAATTTTTTAGCTACTGTACGGATGCATCATGTTTTTGTTAATTAGAGGTTCTTATTTCCCAGATACAGTCGGTTTACGAATGGTGTGTTTGTAAATATTTTTGTATTTATTTTTGTTTAAAATTGAAATAATTATGTTTAAGTAAGAGTTTTTAAAAATTAATATTAAAAAATAGTATATATTTTTGATATATCAAAAATTATAATGTTTTAAACATTAACAATATATCTTAATTAATGTTTATGGAACGGTTTAACAGTTTAATTTTAAATAAGTAAAAGCAGAAAATGCATTTTACTAACACTAAAAAAAATTAGTTATGCGTTTAAAAAATAGATAAATAATTAAAAAGGCAAGGATGAGAGATTGGGGATTATGTATTCATATTACATATGATCGTTATACAGTATTGTTATGTACACAGGTTCATGGTATGATTTGGTCGTTGAATTAAAATGCAATATCATAAGGTTAAAGAATGGTTTAGCCTATGTAACACTTGTTAGACCTCTCTTAGTATTCAAATTTTAGCAATTCTATATAAACTGATTGCTTGGTTGAAATATACAGCTTAGTGAATCTAAAATGGCCAATCCATAAGTGTCATATCTAGGGATGGATGAGTTGAACTATTGACAAAAATTTGTGTGCATCATGTTGCACATGCAACATTGTTGAATTTTTTAATTTTGACCCGATTGGACCGGGTTTGACCGGGTTGGACGGGTTTGACCCGGTTCAATATTAAAAAAAATTGAAGAAAAAAAGCAGAATTCATCGCGCGTTCAGTTTTTTCTCTTGTTCGTGGGTGGCTTCTCAGTCGTGGTCTCTAATCGTGGGTGGTGAGAAGAAAAAATTGTTCAAATCATCGATTGTGGAGTTCAAACTTCCATACTACTTTCATTCTCCCTATAATCATCGTGATTTCGAGCACAATTTCGAGCTCAATTTGTCCATCACAGACTGCGATAATTCAGGAGGAGATTTTATGTTGTCCATAAATTGAGGTAATCTCACTTTTTTGCGATTCGTGTAGTTATTCACGCACTTTATTTCTCAATTTAGATTGATGAAGAATAACAATACATTACTATGTGTATACTTCAACAGTGTGTTTTGAGTGGTGATTTCAAGTTTTATTCATTCAGTCTGTTTGAATATAGGGTTTTTTGGTACTGTTAATTCTTACAAATGACACATATATTTTCATAAATTGATATGCTCTCATTAATTGATACCCCCCACCGTGTCTGTTTTTGCCGTCTCAATAATTGCTACTATTACTCACACTAATTGACACATGTGTCGGGACAATTAACACTAGCTGTTTGTTTTTGGCGTTCACAATGTTCTGGAGTGGTGATTTCAAGTTTTATTCATTCAGGCTGTTTGAATCTAGGGTTTTTTTTGTACTTTTAGTTCTTACAAATGACACATATATTTTCATAAACTGATATGCTTTCATTAATTGATAACCCCACCGTGTCTTTTTTTGTCGTCTCAATAATTGCTACTATTACTCACACTAATTGACACATGTAGCTGTTTGTTTTTGTCTTCTGAATGATTGGTATTATTTCTCCGAATAATTGACACATGTTGTGTGATAGGTGAAAATGCCACCAAGGACCAGAGGTCGTGCAACTGATGATTTAAATGCGCATCGAGTTGAAGCTTCGAGGGCAGTTGAAGTCCCTATTGCTGCAGAGCCTCTAAGTATTCTTCCACCAACTGAACTTCCAGTGGCAACATCGAGGAGAAGAGCAGTGCGGACTATTCCCCATGCAGCTCCAGCGTGGAAGAAGAAATCAGTTGTCACTTTTGCAGATCAACACAATGCTGCAGTTCAGAAAGCTTCTGAAGTTAAAGCTACATCTGATGTCCAACCAACAACTGATGTTGATGATGCACCTCAAAAAAAACGATCCGTAGGCGAAGTTTGTGCTTGCAGATCGAAATGATGCCTAAAAGCTACATCTGATGTTCACCCTACAGCTGTTGTTGATGATGCGCCTCAAAAACAGTCCAAAGGTTCAGATCAAAAGGAGTCTAAAGCTGCATCTGATGTTCAACTTACAGCTGTTGTTGATGATGCGCCAAAAAACTGACCAAAGGTGCAGATGAAAAACAGTCTAAAGCTACATCTGATATTCACCCTACAACCGCTGTTGATTATGTGCCTCAAAAACAGTCTAAAGCTACATCTGATGTCCAACCTACAGTTGCTATTCATGATGTAGCTCAAAAACTGTCTAGAGTTGAAGTTCGTGCTGCAGATCAAATAAAGTCTAAAGTTGAAGTTCGTGCTGCTGTTCCTTCTCACAAACAGACTCAGAAAGCTGCTGTTTCAGTTGAAAAACCTTTAGTAGTCGAAGCTCCAGCTTCTGCTCCAGGTAAAAAACAATGTGAATCTATATCCCCTGCTTCTGAAGATTATGGAATAATAAAAAAAACACGTTCTGGAGTTGACATCCTTGCTTCAGCTGCAATGGATACATTGAAGAAGGTTGCAAAAAAGGGCTAAAAAAGACCTGTTTCCAAAGATTTTGAACTCCCTAAAAAGAACAAGGAGTTGAAGATTACAGGAGATTTTGACTCAACTTCTCAACCTAGGAAACGGAAAAGAAACCAAGCAGTTGTATCACAGAAAGCGAGCAAGAAGACCATTTTTGAGCTGAGTGATCCTCGAAATCAAAAGAGTAAGTAAAATTGGTACTTATCATCAAACTACTATAAGAAAAATATATCTAATACCTTGCTGTTGTTTCTCTATTTTTAAGTGCAACTTTGCAAGTACTATTACTGTAAAGTGTAGGCCTGCTCGATTATGTCAAATCATATCTGAGCTGAATGATCCTCAAAAAGCAGCTCTTAAAGAAATAGGTTTTGATGGTCTACTTTACCTGAAGGGGTTTAAGTACATACAATGGTTTAAGATGTCTTGGTTTATTAGAAATTTTAATCCCATTAGTCGTGCTCTTACCTTTTCTAACAATAAGACCATTGTTTATACGGTAGATGATGTTAGGGATTTATTTCTTCTTCCTAGAAATGACGGCAATAAGGTCTTGATAAATGACAAAGAGAGTGACACTATCTTGAATGACTTTAATAGGAGGAATGGGTTTGAGAAGAAGGAGGTGAATCAGTCTATTGTAGCTGATATGTTAAGTGGGCCTAGGTTAAGAGATGGGGGTGATGATTTCAAACGTTTGTTTGTTCTTTATAGTCTGTCAAGTTTCCTTGCCCCTACTAAGAATCAAACAATTGTTTTTTCTGTTTTTAATTCACTGATTGATATCCCTAGTATTAATAGCTTTGATTGGAGCTCATTTGTTATTGAACGATTGTGTAAAGGTGTTCAATCACTTATGAATGTCAGTGGCTGTGTTTTAATACTCCCCCTTGTTTATTTTCACCGGTTCATGTGGTTGGGTAAAGCTGAGAGCAGTAGCTTGCCCTTAATTAAGCATTGGACATCTGAGAAATTCAAAGAGAGATTAGATCTAGAGTTTGCTGCTGGGGAGTTTGGTAGGGCATTTGGGTAGAAGATACTTATCCAGTCAGTTTGAAGATGAAAGATCAGACAACAGAATCATGCCTAACTGAAGCTGAACTTGAAGATCAAGTTTTGCCAGATGCAGCTAAAGAACACCCACCTAAATCAGACCAAACTGATAGCATAGTGATTATGTATCATCTGCCAGCCAGTGAGAAGACTGACACGGAGATTAAAGCCATGGCAAAGGATGTAAGTATTTGTATTATCCAAGTGTCAATTGTGTTCAATAAACGTGTCAATTATATTCATAAAAAGTGTCAATTTGTGTTGACTATCTTTGTATGTTTTATAGGGCATTTAACGATACATCCATGTTTTTCTACGTATCATAGTGTCAATTATGTTCAATAAACTTGTCAATTTGTGTTTCAGTAAAAGTGACAATGTTTGTAATTCAAAGTGTCCATTATGTTCAATAAATGTGTCAATTATGTTGTAGAAAAGTGTCAATGTTTTGTTATGCCAACTGTTGATTATCTTTGTATTTTTATAGGCCTTGAATGAGACATTCCTGCTCTTGCAAAGGGATTTGAGAGTAATTACTCGTGTTCATCTGGAGAGATTAAAGAAATTAACCGCGAGTGATGATAAAGAGGTTGAAGGAATGTCTTCCCTACATTCCCAAGGCTCTGCAGAAAATGATATGGATGAATTTTTCCAGAATCCAGATTTTCACTCTCACATTGACATGATAGTCAAACAATTCCTCAATATGAAGAAAGGTTCAAAGCAAGTAGGTAATCTATATCAAGATTTGTTCAAAACAAGCAGGCAACTGACATGTATTCTATCTTTTCTTTTTGTGTAGTGGACAAGGATCATATAAAGACTGGTGAAGAACATGGGAATCATCCACTTCCAAATTTCAGACTCTTATCACAAAGCACATATGACACATCCCAGGAACATACTGATGAAGGTGTGGAAATAGTTGATGATGCACATCTTGATTCTTTGATCACCAGAATATCAGAACTGGCAGCTACTGATGAAGGTATTTCCATATTCTTTAAATTTATCAATTATTAAAAATTGACACTTTGATAAATAATAATTGACACATGTCTCCAACCAAATGACACTCTACAATGAACTGTTTGTCTATTTAAAACAATAGATCCATGGCAAGTATGCAATGTTGATTGGATTGCTAGAGGAGAAAATTGTAAGTATACTTCCCAATTCATGAAGAAATATGTAAAACAGTTGTCAGAACTTAATCAAATGTAGAAGGATGTTGTTGATTACTTTTTCCACACACATCGACCAAAAATTGAGTAAGTATTTATAGTTTCTTTGTTTTTTAAAACTATGTTCTTAACTATCAATGGTGGTTAACATATTTTTCCAAAAAACAGAGACACTGTCTTTGCTCATGCGGGTCGATTCTTCGTGTCATTCTGCGCTATGAACAACATGACATATTCTACATTTATTGACATTAGTGTTATTGATGTTTGGAGTCTGTTGCTGAACAAAGCAGAGAAATATCGAGCTCAAGCCCATTCAAAAAACATTGACAAGTTCTATTTTAATGCTCAATTCTCGGTAAACAAAATTGTTATTTTCTCATCTTTTTTTAATAAATTGTTCTACTGATTATTTTTTTTCCCATATAGACGCTCTTAAAGTCTGCACAAATGAAAAAGATTCTACAAGGAAAGATGAAAGGGAAGTTGATGTCATAAATTGTTGGATGTATTGGATGACAGGCTTGGAACAGGGTACTGATCTGATGAAGGCAAATTTGGTAAGAGAAAATTTCATTGATTTTTTCCGATATAGATATATTATATGCTGAAATATTTTCATTCTTATATAGATATATTTTCCGATATGCTTCAATACTCATTTTTTTGGAGCTGTAATTGACTTCAATATGAGAAAAGTGCACTATATTGACAATGTGAAGTCAAATTCAAAAGAGAACTCAGATTTCATGGGTCTTGTCAAAGAATTGGTATGTATTAGTCATTTGTATATATTATATGTTGGTCTGGAGACGAGAGTCAGGTGTAGGGGGGGGGGTGAATACACCTGAGTACTAGTTCTTTTTCTCAAACGCGAAGGACAGCTGAGATGTAGGTTGCAACTGATGAACAATGCCAAATAGTAACCTTCTTATCGTGGGTCAGAGTGAGTCAGCTACTAAGTCTCTCCTACTGACTTTTGTCAGTACTTGATTCTCAGTCGGAGACTTTTGTGCGGATAAGTGTGTAGGGCCCGGTAGATTTCGTCTCAGTTGAAAATGTGTTTTTCGTAAACCAAATTGTTTTGGCTAGTGCACTTTTCGAATACGTTTTATGCAAAGTATGAGTTTGTAAGATAATTTGTATGCAGTGCAATAAAACAGTAAACGACACAAGTAATTTTTAACGTGGTTCGGATACGCAAGATCCTACGTCCACGGTCCTGCTGAACAGGAGGTCTTGTTGATTATTCTGAGCAAGCCTCAGCAAGGTATCTGTGCATTGGACAGACCCTTCTAAGTTATAGTCCTTAGCGACTTTACAGTTCAAACCTAAGTTTGAAGGGGAGGGGATTTTCTCCAACTATGAAGGAGTTCTTACAATAAGAACAGTCACGAAATGTGAACTCCTTCGAAGGTTCTAAGCTATAGATATGAACGATTCAGCTTAGATAGAGAAGAGAGATCTAAAGAAAGAAACTCTAGAGAGAAGAACTAAAAATATTCTGCTAAGCAAGTTCTTCACTGGATCTTCTTGAAAGCGCTAGAGTGTTTCGAAAGCTTGAGCGTGTAATCCCTTTGATATCCCGTGCGTGGAACTCGGAAAAGCTTCTCTATTTATAGTTGTGACCCAGGCATTTGCCCGTTGGAGAGGACGATGCCACGTGTCACAAGCGTCCAAGGAAAACGGCCATATGTTCGAATTGTTGCAACAGAGTTGTTGATTATTGTGCATGAGAGCAGCTTTAGTAGGTCAGAGCAAGTAGATCTTAGACGACTTCTCATTGGTCGAGGTTTGTGGTATGTGAGATCTGTCAAACATCGGTCTTCATCGGAGTTGACTCTCACTTATCCTCGTATGATCTTCTGCTGACTTTCGAATGATGTTAAAAGCTGGGTCGTTTCCTGTCGGATACAGTAGACCTGATAAGATCTCTGTCTTCTTCGTCTGAGTCTGCTGATAGTGTATATTCTACTGAGAGTAGTCAGCTGATGACTTTGAAGGTACTGAGCTTTGAATACTGTGTTCTTCTACTGATGTCGATCAACTGATGAGATGTATTTTACTGAGCGATGGTCAGCTGATGACTTGAGAACACAAGCTCTTACACTGATGACGTGGGGTTTTGGAAGGTAACTTCCTACTGAAGATCAATCCAACATTTGCCCCGTACAGGACTTAGACAAAATGATAATGAAAAATATAATCTGTCTAGCTTATTACATCATCTAGTCCTATCGACATAACACCAAGGATACAAGTCGGGTTTTGGGATCTTCAATTCCATAGCATGAGACACTATGATTTCCCCCATTACCGATAAGTAGATGAATCCTATTACAAGAACTACTGATAAAGTAATACTAAGTATCCTCTAAGAGGTTGTTAAGACAAACCACTGACTCATAAACCAACATTATATAATCTAAGTGTCAATCTATTTAATTGGAAGTATCAGTTTTATTGATATAAAGTGTCATTCTATGATATCCAGAAAAAAAAATTGGGGAAATTCCTGAAGTTGCTGTATCACCCCAAAGCTGCTGAGTACGATGGATATGTCATTGAAAACATAGGTTGAAAACATAGGTTTTGCATGGCAGAATGATAGAACTAATGTTGATTGCGGTGTTTTTCTAATGAATCATATGAAAAACTTTGTAGGGGTGCCTTATGAGTGTGAGGGTTTGTTGCAGGTATGACTTTTATATGTTTTCTTGCCGTATCTGCTTATTTGTAAAAATTTAACTAACGTGATTTTTTTTTCGTGCTTTATATTATTAGATTGGTCGAAGAAGAATGCTTCGAGCAAAATATTGCACAAGGATTATTCTTTCAAGTTACAATGAGGTAATGCAAGCTGATCTGGCGGCAGTTCGAACATTTGTATCAAAATCATGATTTAGAGGAGGAGGTTGTTGAAGAATTGTTTCTTTAGTTTTGTTCGATTCATTTGAATATTAATGATCTAGCTTTTAAGATTTGTTGTTAAATGTTGGAACGGGTTTTCTAGTGTATGTGATATTAATGTGAATATTAATCTACTGATCATGTTAAATCGTGTTAGTTCTTAGTAACAGTGACAATCATGTTCGAACAAAGTGTCAATTATGTTACAAAAAAGTGTCAATGTTTGTATTTTTTTATATGTTAGAGAAAAGTGTCAATTATGTTTCAAGAAAAGTGTTAATCATGTTCAAGAAAAGTGTCAATTATCTTCAATAAATGTGTCAATCATGTTCACGAATGGTGTCAATGTCGGTAAAAGAACGTGTGAATTCAACTAACATAATGTGTCAATTGTATCTGCGGTGCGTGTCACTTGAAAGTGTCAAGTCAATTAATATAATGTGTCAATCATGATTAAAGAAAGTGTGGATTATTGATAAAAGAAACTGCCAGTCATACTACACAAAAGTGTCAATTATGTTCAATAAAAGTGTCAATGTTGACAAAAGAACGTGTCAATCATGGTTAAAAAAGTGTCAATTATTGATAAAAGAAAGCGTCATTCATTTATAAAAACATAACGTGTCAATGATGTTCATTAAAAGTGTCAATCATGTTCAAGAAAAGTGTTCAAGAATAGGGTCAATTATGTTCATTAAAAGTGTCAATCATGTTCTTTAAAAGTGTCAATTATGTTTGTTGGTCCGGAGACGATAGTCAGGTATAGAGGGGGGGGGGTGAATACACCTGATCACAGTTTCTTTTCTCAAACGCGAAGGACAGCTGAGTTGTAGGTCGCTACTGATGAACAGTGCCAAATAGTAACCTTCGATCGCGGGTCAGAAGTGTACCAACTACTGAGCTCTCCTACTGACTTTTGTCAGTACTTTGAAACTCAGTTGCAGACGTTGTGCGGATAAGAGTGTGGGGCCCGGAGATTCGTCTCAGTTTGAAAACGTGTTTTCGCAAGATAAAGTATTTTGGCTAGTGCGCTTTGAAAATAAGTTTTATGCAAAGTTATGATTTTGTAATCAGTTTGTATGCAATGCAATAAAATAGTAAATAACACAAAACGTGGTTCGGATACGCAAGATCCTACGTCCACGGTCCTGCTGAACAAGAGGTCTTGTTGATTTATCTGAGCAAGCCTCAGCAAGGAATCTGTGCGCTGGACAGACCCTTCTTAGTTATAGTCCTTAGCGACTTTACAATTCAAACCTAAGTTTGAAGAGGAGGGGATAATCTCCAACTAGGAAGGAGTTCTTACAGTAAGAACAATCACTAAAAGTGAACTCCTTCGAATTTCTAAGCTATAGATTTGGCAATGAGCTTAGCTAGAGAAGAGGGATCTAAAGAACTCTAGAGAGAAGAACTAATGATTCTCTATTGGGCAAGTTCTTCGCTGGATTGATCTTGAATGCACTAGAGTCGTTTGAAAGCTTGAGCGTTTTTCCCTTGTATCCCGTGCGTGAAGCTCGGATTTCTTCTCTATTTATAGTTGTGACATAGGCATATGTCCGTTGGAGACGACGATGCCACGTGTCACAAGCTTCCAAAGAAAACGACCATAAATTCGAATTGTTGCAGCAGAGTTGTTGGACACTGTACATGAGAGCAGCTTTAGTTGGTCAGAGCAGATATGCTTTGGCGGCTTCTCATTGGTCGAGGTTTGTGGTAGGTGAGATGTGTCAGACATTGGAGTTGACTCTCCCTAATCCTTGTATGGTCTTCTACTGACTTTCGAAAAGACTTGAACAACTGGGTCGTTTCCTGTAGAATATAGTAGACTTCAAGCAGTCTCTGTCTTCTTCGTCTGAGTCGGCTGACAAGAGATATTCTCTTGAGTATGGTCAGCTGATGATTGCGAAGGTACTGAGCTTGCATAGAGTTCTTCTGCTGATGTCTGTCAGCTGATGAGATGTCTTCTAATGAGGCGAAGATCAGCTGATGACTTAAGAACGCAAGCAATTACACTGATGACGTGGGGTTCTGGAAAGTAACTTCGACAGAAGATCAATCCAACATTTTACCCCGTACATGACATAAACAGAAGGATAAACAAAATAAAAACAGTCTATCCTATACATCATCTAGTCCTATCGACACTACACTACTGATATCAGCTGGGTTTTTGGATCTTCAATTCCATAGTACTACTATGATTTCCCCCAATATTATTTTAACCCATTAACTGCTGAGTATCTCCTACTGACTCATAACCCAACAATGTTCATTAAAAGTGTTCAAGAATAGTCTGAATTGTCTCCGCGGCGCGTGTCAATGTTGACAAAAGAACGTGTCAATTAAACTAACAGAAAAGTGTTCAAGAATAATGTCAATCATTGATAAAAGAAAGTGTCAATCATACTACACAAAAGTGTCAATTATGTTCAATAAAAGTGTCAATGTTAACAAAAGAACGTGTCAATTGTTACCTAAAACAATCTTGGATTAGGAGTTTTGGTACCAAACTCCTTTGTTGGTTTTGAGGTTGAAGTATCTCTTAATGTTCTCCTCTTCAGCTTCTTTGTTTCTGTATTACCCTTTATCCTTTGCTGCTTTCTCCCTTTTGTGATTGCATGAGATGGATCCAAGACTTGATTTGATGAACTTGAAATAATAATGTTATGAACGGGTTTTTCCTTTGCAGCAATCAATGCATTGACATTCGAAATCACATTATTAATCCCATCTTCGACAGTTCTCCGCATCTCCTCACTTTCTTGTACTTTTAGAACCAGATTATAACACTTTCTCATCAATTGGCTTCTCCAAGAACTCTTCTGAAAATTTTCGGAAGTACTATTTGTCTGAGCAGCTTTATCCCATACCTCATGCTTGACAAATTTTGTCCATCTCTTCTTGACGTAGCAATCTGGTATATGAGTCACACAATGGACATGTAGTATTCTCAAACAATGATAGCATAATAGTCCACATTCTTCAAATCTTTTGCAATAGCAGCCTACCAAACTTCCGAAAGAATAAAAACTGACATATTGATGATTACTGCTACTGTCATTAGTAACCTGATAAATCTTCACACCATCTTCTTCACATATAAACTGGAATGTAGTGGAAATCGATGTCAAGAACTCCTTCTCAAATTTTTTAAAAACTGTAAGAGTATATACCTTAGAAGCATGCTTGAGAATTCCCGACAATGGCAAGCAGGATACATGGCGGGCTATGGAACATTGAAATTCATCCTTTGATTCGTTACTTCTCCATTGTTCAACTGTTCTCGAAAAGATTTTGTAAAAATCATTCAAACTAGTTGTCTTTCTTGTAGCAAATCCCAACGCATTATTTAGCAAATCCCAACGCATTATTTGTGCTCTCACTTCTTTGTGAAGATAAGATCCCGGCAGAGAAAAAGTCCTTATTATAGGCAGTGCTCCATTTTTCTCTGAGTTGATACAACCTCCCAAACTATTCTTGATCTTGCAACCCATAGGATGAAACCATTATGTTCCAACAATCCTCAAACTCATCTTCATTTGAATAGCCCGTCAAACATTTGCTAAATGCATCGTTGAATTCCTTATTAGATTTCAATCTTCCAAATCTGCTTATTGCATTTTGATACAAATGTCATATACAAAGTCTATGCTTTGCTGTTGGGAACACCTTCTCTAGTCCATTTGCAATGGCTTTGTCCTGATCCGTGAAAATACTACCTGGACTTTTATTTCCCATTGACTTTTTGAACACATCAAACAACCATGCAAAAGACTCCTCTTGCTCATTTGATATAAATGCACATCCAAACATAATATTTTTGTAGTGGTTATTCAATCCAACTAAAGGTGCACAAATCAAGTTATACCTGTTAGTTCTATATGTCGTGTCAAAAATAAGGACGTCCCCATATACCATATAGCCTTCTTTCATCATGGAGTCTCTCCAAAATACATTATCTAACCTACCATCATCATTAAGCCTCACACGGAAAAAGAAGTCTGGGTCTTCAGCATTTTGTTGGTGAAGAATGTCGATCAAGCTCTATGCATCGCCACCTTCTACTGCTAACATTTTCAGTTGGTTCACAAAGTTCAAGTGATCCTTCTTGGTATGACCAATGACTTTCTCACCACCTGCATCTTGGGACATAAATTAGAACGTGTCTACAGCCCTTATCCCAGATGATATCATATCTTCAATAAGTGCAGCCTTCTCACTCGTAATTGTCCGTTCTGAACGATGCATGTAGCTCAATTCTTTCCTACATAGTGTATGGTTGTGTTCCGTGACATGTTGAGTAACTTCATACATTTCATCATCTGTTAGTTTGATTTTCAACATAGCTTTACAATTCGTGCGGGTTACGTACTTTCTAGAACTCTTTTCTTTAGCACCCAAAGAAGCAGCTGCATTGCCTCGCACTCCTTGAGATGAGCACACAAATAACTTTGCAATAGTAACACCAGCAACATTTTTTATTGAATTTGATTTTCTTGCGCTAAATCCAACATTAGCAGCATGTGCACAGTACGTTTGATACATATACTCAATGCTGCTATCCTTTAAACCAAGCAAAGAGCCTGACAAATCTGTAATATTATCTATAAGAAGAAGAACAAAACAAGTGTGTCACTTGTAATAAATATAAGTGTTAATCTTGAATAAACAAAAGTGTTAAAACGGAATGTAACACTTTTATGTAATAACAATTCTGAATACCTTCTCTCGTATGAATATCATGACAAGGACGATTAACAATAACTGAAACAAGTGTTCCATCATTGACAGTTGTTTGCCTATCTTCAATCCCTGATCTGCAACTTTCTGAAAGATTAACACTTTTACCTATAGAAAGTAACACTACAGTCACATAAAATGACACTGCTTTATTAAAATACATTTAATAATTTTTCCTTACTATTTTGTTAATCATTTGTCACTATAGATTGTGTATTCACGGGTTGAATATCATCACAATTGTTCTGGATGTTTGTTTCGGGTCCAGATTCTGCAAGGAAGTTTCAATTGCAACAAGATCAAGCATAATAAAGAAAGTTGTCAATTAACTTAAGAGAGTGTCAATTTGATCCTACCACAAACAAATTGACACAATAATCATACCAAAGTTTATTGCACAGAGCACATGCAGAACAACAACCAGAAACATTAATTAAAGGGACGTTTCACTCTTCCTGAAGTAAAGTGTCAATTATATTAAAATAACGTGTCAATTATTAACATAGAAGCTGTGACTTGAATTCAATATCTATACAACACTTCAATCAACAAAATTAGAGCAGCACAACAACAAGAGAACATTAGTTAAAGTGTCAATTCTTATAAACATAGTGCCATTACCTTCAATACTGGATGGAATATCTGATTCAAAATCCATTTTTGATTTTGGATTTCAATTAAGAAATTTGATACCAAACTTGATACCCAACGTCGTTTGAAAGAAATTCCACGAAATTCGTGGTGAATTTCGTCGCGTTTACACGGCGCCGTCGAATTCCTCCACCGCTTCTCTGCGCCGCCGTCGAATTCCTCCACCGCTTCTCTGGAGCAGCGCCGTATCTGCGCCGCTGTGGAATTGATCCACCACTCAGATAATTAGCACCGCATCTACTCCGTCTTGACGCGGCGGAGCGATCGAAATCGTATGAAATCGAAGCCTCTTCTTCAATAAATGTCGCGGCGGCGTGAGCTGAAGGTTTGGTTTTATTTTTATTTTTATTTTATTATTATTTTTTTAATAAAGTAGAAAATCGGGTCAAACCGGGTCAAACTTGAAAATTGGATCATGTTGCATGTACACTAGTCCTTCTCTGAACTATTATACTTCTTTTTTGAATGGAGAGAATATAATTTGTTTAAAGTTTAAATGGAAGAGAGAATATGAAAGTGGAACGTATGTCCCTAAAAGCATTTGGCATTGCAATTCATTTTAACGAATTGGGTTTATGTTTATAGATCGACCAGTCAGAAATTGAACGTGAACAAAAAAGAAGCAATATAATCCCAAAACTACCAGAAACAGGACACACAGTTGTTAACTTAGGTATAATATCTAATTTTATTCCATCAGTTCTAAAGGAAGATCAATTAAAAGTCAATGTTATTCATGAACAATTTTGAGAGATTTAATGGATAGATATATTCAAATATTTTCTCTTTATTCACATCGTCACCATGACTGAACCTGGACGAATATCTTCTTTCACAAGTACTCTGTAAAACATGGACAGATAATTTCAAGATCAAAAATAGAATAGAGTGCATAATTTATTTGGTATCATCTCGTAATGTTCACATCCTTATCAACATTTCGGAGTATTATTGAGAATGAATTGTCAAAGTAATTTTATCAAAAAACTAATTTACAAACTAATTTTTTTTTAAATAATTCTCAAATTAATCTACTATACCATGTGTCGACATACATCATTTATTTCTTAAATAATTTTCTTAAAAAAATCCGAACTAACTCTAGATTAACCACTTACATAGAAGTGAAAATACCGGTATTGACTTCTTATATGGTATAGAAGACTAGTTTGAGATTTTATTTTATATTTTATATTTTTTTATTATAATTATTTTAAAAAAAAATTAGTTTGGGAGTTAATTGTTTTAGAAGTCAATTTTGGCAGTTGACTCTATTATTGACAATAAAGTATATTAAAATAGAGATCACATACCTTAAGATAATGATTTTCACAATCAAGTATTTAATGTGCATATAATAGATGTTTATATATAGATGGCTAGTTCTATGGATGTCGACATCTATTTTTCTTATTTAGATGGTGTTTGGAATAGTTTTTATAAGAAGCTTTTAGTTATTTATACTTGAAGTTACTTAAAGTTGTTTTTAAGTTAAAGTTGTTAGTGTTTGCAATATTAGAAAAAAATAAGAAGACTTAATTTTAGAAAGAAAAAAAACCGTTATCAACTTCTTAACTTATTTTAAATATCAGCTCTATGTCTCATGGTAAATTAGGTCTAGCTTTTATTTGTTAGGAATCCGAACAAACTCTGCAAGAAGTTTTCCTAATTTTTTAGCTACTGTACGGATTTATCATGTTTCTGTTAATCAGAGGTTTTTTTTTTCTTTCTCAAATACAGTCGATTTACTTATAAGATGGGGGTTCGGAATTCGGATTATATATTTATAATCTATATTACATATAATCCCGTTACACAGTATTGTTGTTAGACACTGGTTCATAATTAAAATTAACATAAGGTAACTAAAGAATGGTTTTGCCTATAAAGCATTAATTATGAAACCTTTTGTATTCAATTTGAAACATTAGCAATTCTATATAAACTGATTGAAATGTACTACTTACAACATAACATTAGCAATTCCATATAAACTGATTGAAATGTACTACTTACAACATTTATGATGACTTATCCATGAGCACCATTTTTATGGATAGATGATTCCAACCTCTTTGAATGGAGAGAGAATGAAATTTGTTTAAAAGTTTAAATGGAGAGAGAATGTGAAAGTGTAACCGTATATTTCCTAACATCCTTTGTAGTTACAATTCATTTCATCAAATTGGGTTTATTGGGTTTATGTTTATGGATGGATGAGCAATTGGCCATTGTACAAAAGTTGGACTTAGCACAAAAAAAGAAGCAATATATATAATCCTAAAACTACCAGAAACAGGACACGATTTTTAATTGAAAATATGAAAACAAATTTTAGTATATTATCTAATTTTATTCAATCAATTCTGAAGAAGGAATATTCTATAATATTCTCTTTTTATACTCTTATAAATTAAATTAAAATATAATTATATAATATCTTTAATTATAACTTAATAATATAATATTTTTAATTTTAATTTAATTATATAATTAAATTAAATATAATAATATATTTAATAGAAAATTAAAATTAATTGCAAAAAAGATAATTTAAATTACTTGAATAAAAATCATATTAAGTAATTTCAATTAATGTTATATTAATTATTTAAATTTATTCTTAAATAAAATTAGTTAATAATTTATTCTAAACAAATAAACTAAAAATCATTATTATTTATAATAATAAATTAATGATAAGTGATAACCTAGAAATGGATTATTATTTATAATAACAAATTAATGATAAGTGATAAGTAATTTTCGAATTAAAATTAAATAAAAAAAGATAGGGGAGAGGCAAATTCTTCCTCAAAATAATGGGAGAAATCTTGCCTCCCCTATAATACGGCAGTGTGGGAAGCGTTGGAGGTGAAATAGTGAAAAAATTTATAGATGAGCATTGGAGATGATCTAAGTCTGAATTAAGCAGCTTCGCATTGCATGCATTACAGGGGAAATGAACAAATACCAAATTCCCCCATAAAGCATAAACACAATATTCAAAAATATAAACAAATCTAAAACGCAGATCTCAAAAATCAATATTCTTCCAAAGATCGAATCAATCAATCGGCCTTGGGAATCTCGAAACGCGATCCCTTCATCATCATAACCTTAAACTCCTCGAAATCAATGGTTCCGCTGCCGTCAATATCCACACCCCTAATCATCTTCTTGCAATCCTCCAAATTGCATTCCTCCCCCAGACTCCTCAACACATTCAGCAATTCATCCGCCGAGATCGTGCCGTTCTTATCCGTATCGAAAACTTCGAACGCGTTCCTCAGATTCTCCATCACCTCGACCTGATCGACGTTGTTGGTGTTCAATTCCACGAACTCCTTCAGATCGATGAATCCGTCGCCGTCCGCGTCCACCTCCCTGATCATGATCTGCAGCTCCTCGTCCGTCACCGGATTGCCGAGGCCGCTCATGATGGATCCGAGCTCAGCCGCACATATCTTACCGTCGCCGTTGGCATCGAATTTGTTGAACACCTGCTCCAATTGCTCCTCGATCCGCAGAGACGGCGATCGCCAGTCTGCGGCTGTTTGCGCGGCGGAATCGTTCGGTGATTCGGGCTGCTGCTGCTTCTTCTTGAAGAGAGATTTGAATGCCATCGTCGTAAATCCGTGAATTTGCTCTTTGATTTTAATTTGATTGGGATGGTAGAATTTATAACGAATTTGGGGGCAAGAGTTTGATATGGATTGGGATTTGATAATGAAGAGCAGTTAGTTGCAATTTGATTCTGTTTAATAGGATCATCTTCAATTCTGTTGGGGATCGAACCAACTATTCTGAATATCGGTAGGATAAAAGATTCATTATTATTAATATTTAAGATCCGAAATCTGTTAGGATGTGAATTACCAATTCTCGACGATTATATATATATATATATATATATATATTCATTATTATTAATATTTAAGATAGGAAAATGTTCAAATAAGAACCATATATTAAGAAATAAGAACCAATTTGGTCCATAGATCTTAGTGAATTAATGGTTATACATTTTTTTCATTTAATTTTATCTTTCAATTAAAATCATTCTAAAAGGGTGTTCTGGTAATTTTTAGATGCATTTAATTTTTTACATCCTTTTTTCCCTCAACCAAGTTCCATTATTTAAGTGGGTGTTATTATGATGATTGAAATTCCTTATTTATACTAGATAATTAAAGAAACTAATCAGTGTACAAACGGTTTTTAAAATCTTCATCTTTTTTTTTTTAATTTTACTGTCTTCTTCATAGAAATTAATCATAGACCTATGATTGAAACAAAAGTTGAAGGCAAATAATTGAGGGGGTGTTTGGTTCATGGGTATCCTACCCTACTATGGGTATCACTCGGGTTTGATACCCATATATCGTGTTTGGTACGTGGGTATCGATACCCTACTATGGGTATCAAACTCATATGGGAATGATTTTTTTGAAACCCAAGTGATAGGTGGGTATGAGTTTTGATACCCATATGGGTATCAAAATTATATTTTATGTATTATTTTTTAAAATTGAAATTTATTTTTATAATATTATTTAAAAATAATAATGATATAAATATATATTTTCAATTTTATAAATAACCAATATCATTAGTTAGAAATATTTTAGCATTAATATAAAAATATTTTTATAAAAATATATACACTTATGTTTGAAATAAATAACTTTATAAAAATATATACACTTATGTTTATCAAATAATAAACATTATTATTTAAAAATATTTAAACATAATTTATCAAAATGTTTTTAATTTAATAAAAAGTAAATACACCGTTTACAATTATTTTTTAAAATATTAGAATATTTTTTTGTAAATAATCAAATAAAATATAATGTACTTTTTATTAAAATATTCCTATATTAAATTTCACAAAATAAAAAAAACATGACTCATGTTATTATTATTTATCATGTTAGAATATTCACAAAATTATCATAATTTTTTTATATAAAATTATTTATTCTCATTGAAGCCTAAGTACAACCAAACAGCATATTTGGTTATCATACCCATTCACTAGCAAATGTCAAACACCATTAAAGGAATTATTCATACCTATACCCAATTACCCTACTATCATACCCATTACCATTGTCATTCTCGAATACTTACCAAACAGCCCCTGAGTTGTTACTGTCTTCTTCTGTTCTTTACTTTTTTTTCGCCTCTACAACCATTTGTGAAGATACTTGTTTAGTTATTAATTATAATAAAAATTATTATTATTATTATTATTATTATTATTATTATTATTATTATTATTATTATTTTTGAAGCTGCAATTAAACACGGTTGTTTACTTTTTCACAGTATTGCATTAGCCATAATTATATCAAACATGATGAATCTATATACGAATATATACAGATGCATTTGAATTAAATTGAAGATTTGTAATGTCATTCTAAAGTATCACTAATTAATTTTGAATATCTATGCATGTAGTATTGCTGACGGACTGCACCTACTAATCAAATGTAGATACATTTCGTCATTGATGTATTTACCCCTTTTAAAATTATGTATGCGACCACCTAAAAGGACATCTTCTTCGAAACCATCATCATCATCTTCAGTTGATGCTAGTTTAACACATTTCCTCTTCATAAAATTCTCATCATCATTCTTTGAAACTCCTATAATTAAAGAGGAAAAAAACAAAGGTCTGACATAAAAAAAGATACAATTCATAAAACTCAAAGACTAATTTCATACATATTACAATCTTACAAAAAATTTATGCATCAAAATTGATTATCGAATGCATAGAATATTGCACACACATGCATCAAGTCTTTTAAATAAAATATTAAGCATCAATATTGATTATTGGATGCATAGAATTTTACAAACACATGCATCAAGTCTTTTCAAGAAAATGCATGCATCAATATTGATTATTAGATGCATATAATTTTACAAACATAAGTTATTGGTTTAAATCAGTGTTGTTAAGCAAAACGCTAAAACATGCATATTAAGGAATGCATCCAGAAAATATAAATGGTGCATGAAAAATAATAAAAAGTTGCATATGATTAATACGTTACAGTAGTTATCAAATAAAAAATACACGAGAGAGTTGATGAATCATTCTAGAAACAAAAACCTAAATTATGAAAATAAACATAATATTATTAAGATAACATATTAGAAAAAAAAGCATTTGTTAAATTAAGAAATAAAACAATTTATAAAACTGCACCATTCAATGCTTATATGTTTCTATTGCAATCATTCTGAAATTAATCAAGCAATCACTACTAGCAACAATATTAACAATAGGATTAAATTACTACACGTAATGAAAAAAAATACACATTAACGAGGAAGACTAGTAGAGATTTTATGATAAAGAGTTCGGCGATAAAATCAGGAAAAAAAGGCAGAATAGAAAAGCTTTTTCTTACAATTTATGGAACAACATCAAAGAGATACAATCGAAAAACATAAATAGCAAAAAGTAAATCAAACAAACCGCCGCAAAAAGGTTCCTCCTTCATTATATGTTGTCTGATGTAGCGTATTTTCTACGAACAACCAAAGTTGTGACCAAAATCAGAAAAGCAACTGGAACTTTTTGAAAGATGTTCATATACGTATGTAGTGAAAACTAAACTAATGAAGATATGACAATATAAAAAAAATACAAGAATTAAGTAATCAAATATTTGATTGACAAGATTTTCGCCAATCACAATTCCAGGTTATCACAACTCGATCTCGTGCATAATCCATTCTAATTATACCCTTTCATAATTCAAAACTAATAGAAAAAATAGAAAGCATGCAATAAATTTGACCATAGATTTAATTATGATCAACGATCATTATTAGTTCCTATTTCTTATATAAAAGATGGATCCTATAAGAATGGTTCTTAAAATAAGAAATAGGAATGATTTATATCCGTAGATTAATATCTAATCAATGGATAAGATTTTTTGTAATTTTTATCATCTAAAAAATCGTATAATAAGGAAAGGGTATACTAGGCAAAAAAAATGCATATTATTGGTTTTTACACTCCTTCTTTTGTAACTGCTTCATTATTTAGATGGAAACTCTCCCTAAAAAAAGGAAACCCTTGTACTACCAATAAAACTTGCAGCGACGTTTTCTACAAAAAAATGTTAATTCACTATTTCTAAAATAATGTAATTGTGTCTGATACTTATTTGAATACATATAAATGAATAGTATTATGCATAGTTATTTGAAATATATGCATATTTAGCACTAATAATTACATCATGTGATACAAAAAAATCACAAATATTCAATGCATATAAATGAATAGTATTATGCATAATTATGGTTAATTTAATGCATATTTAGACTTTGATGAACCGAGATGTTAATTCACTATTTATACAATAATGTAATTGTGTCCTGATACTTTAATTGAATGCATATAAATGAATAGTACTATGCATAGTTATTTAAAAATATATACATATTTAGCACTAATAATTAATTATGCGATATAAAAAATTCACTATATTTAATGCATATAAATGAATAGTATTATGCATAATTGTGTTTAAATTCATGCATATTTAGACTTTGATGACCGAAATGTTAATTCACTATTTCTAAAACAATGTAATTGTATCGTGATACATAAATTGAATGCATATAGATGAATAATATTATGCATAATTATTTGAGAATATATGCATATTTAACACTAATAATTACATTATGTGATACAAAAAATTCACAATATTTAATGCATATAAATGAATAGTATTATGCATAATTATATTTAAATTCATGCATATTTAGACTTTGATGAAACGAAATATTAATTCACTATTTCTATAAAAAAATTAATTGTGTTCTGATACTTTAATTGAATGCATATAAATGAATAATATTATGCATAGTTAAATGAAAATATATGCATATTTACTCTAAAATTGTCATCATATTATTATATTAACTTATTCAGAAAATGGAAACAAACGAGAAAAGAGATGGAATGTTTAGTTAGGAAATGAAAAAATACGCAAACAATCTCTAAATTCAAAAATTTGAACTCAAATTAGAACCTAAATTTTTTTTGAAATGGAAATTATATGCTATTTTAGAAAGAGAATCAATTATATAAAAAAAAAGATGATGAAGATTATGATTCACATTATAAACGGTTCCACAAATTAAGGAATTTAAATGGACACAAATACTCTTAATGATATGTTATTAATAATAATGTATTAAATAAAAACATATCTTCAAAATAATCACAATTTAAAAATGGAGGGCTATAATTCCTTCCTATTTCTTATTTTAAGCCTCCTTCTCATATATATATATATATATATATATATATATATATATATATAAATTTGAAGGAGTGGTTCTCATGTGAACAATCTTTATTGTATAAACGTGTGAATACGACACTTTCAAGACAAATGTAATGAAAGTGCAAAGAGAGTCTGATCATTTTGAAAGTGCAATCATGTTTACATTTGAATCTTCTTCCAATAACTATATTATTATTGTTGTTGTTATTATCTATATTGGAAATATAATGAGCGAATCTATTAGATAATCTACATATGGATGTAAATATATTCATATATATGGGAGGGTTCAATAAGAAACACTAGCTTAATAAAAGAACTAGGAACAAGATCCAACCCTTCATTTTATTAAATGTATGGTATAGATCAATTATTGAATTATAAATAAAAAAGGAGAGCTCATATTATATATGATGTAGTAAGGGCAAAATTGGTAGACATTGTTCAATGTTGAAAAAGAAATAAATAAACCTACGCATATCTTCAATATCCCACTTCATTATATTTCTCTCTCCCTCTCCTTTATCACACCTTCTCTCCTCTCCCCACCAAAAACTTAGATCGGCCACCAAAAACTTAGATCGGCCGCCAACTCCTGTCGCCTCTCTACCGCCGCATCGCCGTTTATCAACGTCAAACCGCCGTCAGTGTTCAGATTTGCTGAGTGCACCGAATTTATTGGTTGTCTCTCTTCTCTCCTATTTCTCTCTCTCATCTCTATAGATCCTGCCATCATCTACGTCGGCGCCACGATTTGTAGATATCTTTAGTGATCCGACCATTCCAACGTTGTTGCCGCCGTGATCTGTAGAGATCTACCTATCTCTGCATTGTTGCCGCCGAGATCTATAGATATTTGCAGAGATTCGAGTTCGACAAACTGGAAATTGTGTGTGCTTTTGTTCACGAATTTTATGCACTTTTATGCGAATTTGTATGCATTTCATTTAAAACTGTATGCAATTTTATTCAAAAGTTAAATGGAATCAAATTTTGAGTGGTATTTGACTGCTTTCTTCTCCAGTTTGTTTAACCTGCTTTCTTCTTATCTTGAGATCTGTTCAGATCTGATAAGTTAATGATTTTCGTATTTCTCTGGTTTCTATTGTAAAAATTTATGCACTTTGTTTAAAAATTGTATGCACTTCATTTAAAAATTATATGCACTTTGATTAAAAATTATATGCACTTTTATTGAAATTGAAAATTGTATGCACTTTGTTTAAAGATTATATGCACTTTCTTTAAAAACTAGATGCACTTTGGCTTGTTCTTCATATTAACGTGAAAAAGTTGAAAAAAGAGAAGAAATAAGAACATATCATCTAATTTGCCTGTGGTGAATAATTACGTATTAAAATAAAATGCATAAAAGTTCTATATTGAAATATATAAAACACATAAGTAGTTAATCACATTATTGGTTATTGAAATCACATAATGGAGAAGAAACAAGTCTTGGTTCAGATTATTGAAATTACAAAATTAATTAATTGATCACGTAATGCAGAAGAAATTACGAAATGGAAAAAATTCACATAATTAATTAATCTTGTTAGTAATTATTGAATAGGAGTTAATTAATAAGTTATGGAGTATCACAAAAGTTAAATAAAGATAAGTGAAAAAATGAAGAAACAAACTGGGTAAATTACTTCTATACCCTTAATGAGCTAAATTAAAGGATTTAAAATTTGAAAAATTAACTTCAATCTAAACCACACATCTATAAAATGAAAGGAGAGGATGTGTTCCTAGTTCATTCAATAAGGTGTTGTTCCTTAATGATCCATCTCCCATATATATATATATATATGTGTGGATCTAGGGAGATCCAACACTCAAAAGAGATATGAGAACCGATCCTAAGCGTCGATCGGTCCTAATCTAATGGCTAATATCAACCCCTTCTTTCTTAAAAAAAAAAAAAAAAGGAGAAAAGGGCAAAATGGGGAAATTGAAACAAAACAATTTGAATCCAATTCTCAAATCTTCAACAATCTCTCTCACTCTCTTACAAACAAATACGCACTCCATTCTCTCTCATTCTCTCTCTCTCTCTCTCGCTCTCTCTCTCGCGCGCGCGCGCTCGTATCTCGATTTCTTTTCCAAAAAACTAGTTCTTTTGCTATAAACCCTCTTGTAACAGGTTACCGAAACAATAGATTTGCAGATGGAAGCCTAATCTTCGCAAATAGTGTTTTCGTGTTTGGGTCCCCAAATCGACTACAAATTCGCACAAATCGACTACAAATCCCTGTAATCGACGAAATTTCAAGTATGTTTCATGTTTTCGTTTCTTAATTTAGTTTACCCATGGATGATTTTGTGTTTTAGAGGAGAAATTGTTGTTGTGAATGAAACCCTTTTGAAACCGACGACCTTGCTCAATACGGAAGGGGACGATTTTGTGATTTTAAGGAAACCGAAACAAATTAGCTATTACAAAAATCCATTCGCTGAAATTCAAGATTTGCAGACACAACCTTTCTGAAAAATCGTTGCTTTTGGTAGCGATTATGTTGAAAATTGACTTCAAATCCCCTTAATCGACGAATTTCGAGGTATGGTTTATGTTTTCGGTTGTTAATTAAGTTTACCCATGGATGATTTTGTGTTTTAGAAGAGAAATTTCAATTTAAATATGAAGAAGTAAAATATTCGGATATTAAAGCGCGTTTGCAGTATTGAACCGCCTTTTGTTTCGTGGGTTAGTCTGCAGAACGAAAACGCCGAGCAAGAAACAAAGAGAGGCAGAAAGAAAGGATTGGGATTTCTGCATTTTCTAATTATTTTTTCACCTATGCGTCCGTGCACCAAGATTTGTTTATTTTTTTATTTTTTTTGGGGAGAAGCAATTTTATCCTTTAAGTGAAGTTGTGATTTTTTCGGAGTGTTTATATTGCATGGGAGGAGTTTGAAGGCTTTCTATTAAGAGTGAATGGATTATCGTAAGTGGTGCATCTTAATAGTGGTTAAAAAAAAGCCTAAATACATATTTCTTTCTTTACTTTGTTCTCATTTTCTAATTTATGGGTTTTTCTTTCTCGGTTTCATTGATATGCATGGATCTTGTGGATTATTAGCATGAAATTAAGTGTCTGTGTGCATGAAAGTTTTAATATTGGTATGCATACCCTTTTTTTTCGTTTTCCTTTTTTTGTAAGCGTAAGCATAAAACATTTTATATATTAGCATAAAAATATGAAATAGTAAGCATAAATTTTTTTTCCATTGGTACATATTATTTTGGATTTTTGTGCATAATTAATATTGGTGGTGTGCATAACTTGCTCGAAAAGTTAGCATAAAAAGATTGAGTCAAATGCATAAAATGTGTGCATAACTTGATCGAAAGGTTAACATGAAATTATATACTTGTATGCATGATTTCTGAGAAAGGTAAGCATAAATCAATTTGTAACGATAAAATTTGATAAATATGAATTATTTCTTGCAGGAGTGTATTTGGATCTCGTATCTCTTCGTATCTGAGAAAGGTAAGCATAATTAATATTGGTGGTGTGCATAACTTGCTCGAAAGGTTAGCATAAAAAGATTGAGTCAAATGCATAAAATGTGTGCATAACTTGATCGAAAGGTTAGCATGAAATTATATACTTGTGTGGATGATTTCTGAGAAAGGTAAGCATAAATCAATTTGTAACGGTAAAATTTGATAAATATGAATTATTTCTTGCAGGAGTGTATTTGATGAGACATATGGAGACGTTCAAGGATGACATAATCAACTGGGACACGAGATTTTTGAGGAAAGGTGTGAAGCAAATTAAGCTTTTGATGATGAGGTATTGCTTGAGCATAGTCAATTTCGATGATAACAAAATGAAGGAGACAGTGGAACAAGAGGATGTTGGTCATGCCGATGAGAATGAACTTGATTCTAAAGAATGTGTGAAAGAAATGCTTGATAGTTAGAAGTTTGGTTGTGAGTCTCTTTTGTTGGAACAACTTGGGATGTAAAACTTAGAAGTTATGGTGGTACTTATGTTTTTTATTGATACAGTAGTTGAACTAATGTAGGCGAACACTTGTTTTGGTATATTTAAGTATTAGAAGTTATGCATATATAACGTGTTTTTCATGCAAATCAAAGTTGGGCACTATGCAGATATATAAACACACATGTACATAAAAAAGGGATATGCAAAAAAATTACATACCATAAGCATATAAATACACTACGGTATGCATGGAATATCAAACCTTGAACATGACTACGAATTAATTTAAATGGAGGGCTAGGGAAAAAAAAAGAGAAGTTTACAAATTTGCCCTTAGTGAGCCTATTTTTTCCTTTTTTGATTTAATTTTAAATGTTTTTTGGGGATAGAATGAGAGTCTTAGATTTGTGAAATAGAGGGACGAGATCGGTTCTCGTATCTCTTTTAAGATTTGGATCTCATAATATCCATTCCCTATATATATATATATATATATATATATATATATATATATATATATATATATATATGGGGTGTTCCCATGTGAACAACTCTTATCGTGTGAATATACTGCACTTTAATATTTGGATCTCGTATATATATTTGGATCTCGTATTGCACTTTCAAAGTAAATATACTGCACTTTAATACTGCAATTTGCGTACTGCACTTAAACACAAATGTACTACACTTTAAGTATTGCACTTTAAATTGCAATATGTTTGCCTTTAAAGTGCAGTACATTTGTCTTTAAAGTGCAGTGTTCACACATTCACCGTTAAGAGGTTGTTCACATTTGAACCTCCTATATATATATATATATATATATATGTATATATATATAATTAGCGTATAAATCTTAAAAATTTATTGTCATATAACTCTATAAATAAAGGTTTTTAGTCCTATAAAATCCATTAACTCTTCACAAAAGAATTATCTTCCGTTGAATTTGTGACACGAAGGTACAATTTTCTAATCATCCCTGATAAAAATTCATCAATTTACATGATTACATAATTATTGGGAGTTCGCTTAGTTCTATCCTATTGTTTTTATGAATCACCATGGCGGTCGATTGTTTAATTTCAATGCATCATGGAATATTAATTCGGTGGTGAAAGTTTTGAAAGCAATAAAAATAAAAAATAACAATTTTGCATTCTTTTAAAAGTAATTAGATCATACATGTTACTTAATTTATAAAGTATGACGTGAATTCTTTTATTTGGGGATATAAGTATTGCTTCGATTTTTTTAGGTGCTTCCGAAGTAGCACGACTAATTTTCTCAAAAGATATTACATTAAAAAGCAATTAAAATTATCTATTTTTGAAATATTAAATTATTGTTCTTGAAGTAGCACAATCAAATATTCCTGAAGAATATTAGCAATTCATATATCATATATGTCTTATTGATGCGCGGATTTTAGTACTTGAATTGTTATTATTGTTGCTTCCGAAGTAACACAATAATATTATCAAAGAATACTCTATGCTCTTGAGAGAAATACGGTTTTTAGAAAATATTAGTCTTTTGCCTAAAGTATATAGTTTAATATAGACTAAAATTATTGCTCCATAACTAGCACAATCCATATTCTTGAAAAATATTACATGCTCTTGAAGAGCATTTACAATCTATATTATACATACTTTTTTTTAATGTTTTAATCTAAATTGTTGCTCCTAAAGTAATACGATTCATATTCCTAAAGAATATCACATGTTCTTAAATAGCAATCCAAACTTAAGTTTGAAGTTTGAATTTAGTTATTGCTCAAGAAGTAGCACAATTTAATATTTTTCGTTAATTGTTGCTGTAGAAGAGCAATAAATGATGTAATTTTTGTTACTCCAGCAGTAACAAAATTTAATATTTTTGAAGAATATTACACACTATTGAAGAGTTATTAATTTTATCTATATATTTACTAAATGTAGAGTAATTTATTTTTTAGTTGATACATGTTTCTCCGTGAAAGTAAAACAAAAGTCTATATAATCACTAACGACAGTTGATTGTTTGCATTTAATTACTTCTAATAACGGTCACATTCAGATTTTATGCATATTTTTATGAATTCTGATTAATGATATATGTTCATTATATGAACTCTAATTGTTATTCTTTAAGTAGCACAATTAATTTTGAATGTTCTTGAAGAATAATTCAAATTTATCATTTTGAAATCATATATCACAACCCCCATACTTAAATTGTTGCTCCTGGATTAGCACAATTAATATTTTTGAAGAATATTATATGTTCACGGGGAAGAAAACATATTTTAAGGTATATTCTAATTTAAATTATGTCAAATTTTATAGAGTGGTGGTAGAGCTCCTCTATGCTTGACAAATAAATTTATAATGTCCTATTGTGGTGTAGTTTCTCTTCAAGAATAGATGTGAAATCCGATAAATCTCATAATTTGCAATTTATTGATTTCGGTTGTTTAAAATGAATATATTAAATTATTGCTCTGGAAGTTATACAATTAAATTCCTGAAGAATTAATACATTGCAAAATGACATTATTACCACATATTTGTGGAAATGCCCCAAAGAAAGAAATGTTTTATTTTTATATATTATTTAATTTTTTATTCTTGGCTGAAAGAAATGTTTATTCTTGATTGAAAAATATAATTTATGTCATTAATGCATTCTTAATATCAATGTTCATAAGTCAATAAGGGGGCATACGGGAGACAATAATAGAATGAAATGAAGCATCCCAGTAAGATTGCGTATAGATGCTTATTTAAATGCTTGTAATCTCTAAAGCTCGTTACTAGTAGATGCATCTTATATTGCAAGATTAAAAAATATGTGAGCATATAATGTTAATATTATCTCTAGTGCATCAAAAAACATTACAGGCTCTTGAAGACCTTGTATCATTCTATCAAATGATATTAAATTAGCTATTAATCATGCCCTCTACTCTAGTAAGTCCAAAGGAATCTTATTAAGTTTAAGCATATCCGCTGCAATGGATATCATATTGAAATAATATAAGAAGATAGTGATTCTTTTGTATTTGGCCATAAGCAAACAAAAGAAAACTTATCACACAACTATTTTGAACGTATTACACATTCATAAAAGCAATTGAGACAAACAATATCATGAAAAGAAGTTCAAAGAGCTCTATGCTTTGATGTGATAGGTATGGACATCTGAAAACAACTATGATACACCACATAATTGAAAACTCATATGGCGTAACATAGAGATTTGGAAGGATCTCTTAATAAATGAATTTCTAAGAATGCTTTATTTCTAGAAGAAATGTAGCATTTGCTTCAACTACTAGTTCAAATACTAAAAGAGCACAATTCCCCAAAGAAGATTTGTCTTGATAATGGTAGTGGGTTTATTAAAACTTCAAGTTCCTCCTAAAGATAATTTAATATTATACTCCCTCTGTCCCATTGATCTTGTCTCTGTTTCCTTTTCGGGTTATCTCACTCATCTTGTCTCTTCCTAAAAAGAAAAGTTTTTATATATTTAATACTCATTTAATTATTTATTTAATTTGTAGGACACACACCTTTACTACTAAAACCCACATTTCAAATTGTAGGACCTACACCTTTACTACTAAATCACTTTATTTAAATCCTTTACTACTAAAACCTACCTCACCTTAATAACTGTGCTGGAGGTTTGAAGCCAAGATCAATGGGACGGAGGGAGTATAACTTCGGGATTGAGATTAAACACCTCGTTTCTCATGTCCATACTCAAAATGGTTCTTGTACATACAAAAATGAGTCTCACTCAGAGATTGTTATTATGATGAAATGACATTTCCAGTATTAGGTGGAACATATGTCACATTTGGATTCTTAAAGTAATTAATGTGAAATCTACATCCACAAAAGCACAAGAAAATTTCCTGGATCAAAAATAAGTTTTATCACATTCGGACTTCTGAAGTAGTTACTGTGAACAAGAAGTCGAAAGATACACTTGCAAAAGATTGCAAGTCAACTTCTTGATGCTTTTATATATATATAAAAGACGTGATAATGTCATGCATTTGTTGCAAATATCCCCAACAATAATTTATGTCACTGAATCAGTAAAAATAACAACCAGTGAATTTAAAGTTCGTATAAAAATATGGTCAACTAGTTGGTTTTAAGAGTTTTGCGCTTAAGAAAAAGAGGTACAAGATATGAACCAAACAAAAACGAAAATGATTAATAAATCAAGTGAAAGTTCCTGAAGAACTATACAAGCGTATGAAAATAATAAGATCTCAATTAATCATGATATCAAATCTTGCAAAGATCAAATATCGTCGTGCACGTATGACGATATATTCGCTTTTAATATGACTATTAAAATATTAAAAGAGGATCCTCAAATCTCTTAGCGATAGTCAATATAGAAATAATTGGATTAAGAGGAAAGAAGTCATACAAGGTGAATGAATATTCTGTGGAAAATCGGAAAATATTTGGATCTATAGTGCAAAATCCGGAAAATATATCCCCAAAGGATATAAATGTGTCTTTGTTAGAAAGATAAATAAAAACTTATGAGATATATGGCAATACTCTTAACATAAGATTTCACTCAAAGAACGAGAATTAATTATGTACTCTCTCATAATGGACACAATTATAAGTTAGAGTTTTGATTTATCTTTGTTATTTCACATAGGCTTGATATGCACTTTATGGATGTAGCAAATGTCTATCTATATGATTCACTATATAGTGACATATATATGAAAATCCCCCCTAATGTTGCCATTAGAGATGTTGAAGGAAATAGGAGAGGAAGAAATATACCTTCCTCATTCGCATGTTGTTGTAGCTACGATTGTTGCTCCTGTTCGCATCTTCCGATCCGTGTCCCGACCTTTTTCTCCCTACGGTGGTCAAAGAACCGAAGAATATTAAGATTTATATATCTCTCTCAAACGTGTATAAACGTGTGAGTATGTGTATATTGTGTTCTAATTATGAACAAAATACTAATATATATAGGCTTTAAGAGCCAATATTATATTAAAATTTATAACCCATTAATTTAAATATATCCCTAATGGACGTCTACACAATTAGCTCATAATATAAATAATTAATCTATTGGGCTATTAATATTTATCAATTAATTGGCCAGCCAATTAATTCCTCATAAATAAATATTATTAAATAATATAAAAATACATTAATCTATTAATACTGATTTCTGAGAGACAATAAATAACTAGACAACTAATTGGGCCAGATCAGGGATCTAATATAAAAAATAAAGTAGGGCCTCAAATTAATTAATCATCTATGCTCAGCCCAGAGCAAAATTAATTAATAAACACAGATTCATTCCACTAGAGAATCCGTGCTGACTTACCCCTTTATCTCAAATTGAGCAAGGGCTTGTATTTTAGACTTAATCAATCCATGTATTTAAGATAGAAATATCCATTAATTAATTAAGCTCACTGACAGCTTAAATTAATTAAAATCTTATTATGTTCCTGAGTAGTACCACTCACCTCATTAACACACCCGGACTTAATCAACCGGTCGGATTTAGTGTGTTAATCCTTTCGAGTTCCTCAAGGGATATTATCAACTCATTTTACTAGGATACAGTTGCAAGATACAGACAACCAGCCTGAGCCACAAATAACTACTAACACCCAAGATACGTAGATCCGGTCGCGAAGACATTCACTATAGTAGGTCAAAGCGATAGATAGTCAAATGCGCTCATTCTGAAGTCTTACCAAGCTTAAGACCAACTAAGTCACCGAGATCTTGGTTCTCCACTAAGGTCAGTCAGGAGAACACATCTCACTGTGATCCATCAATACACCACCTTAAGTGTACCAGTTAAGACATGCAACCAAGACAAGCCGCTTCTTATCTAAACTGCAGCTTAAAGCGACAACTTTATCCTAAAGTTTTCTCAGTTGTGATAATTATTTATATATATTCAGTTCAACCAATTCGTGTAGTCTTCTGAAATACCCGATACACTACACAAATCTAACTTTTATACAAGATAAATGATTACATGTGCAAATATATATATTTATCAGATAGGAGAATGAAATAGTGGTAAGGACAAAAACACATTGTATACAAGCATAAAAACTGCTTTCAGCATACAAAATCCTAACAATTCTCCCACTTACACTAAAGCAAACTTTTAGCATACAATGTGTCAGTTCTGGTACTAACTAGTACAAACAAACACGCTCAGCTGTCTATCCTATCTATCACTGCATCTTCTCCCACTTATACAAAAGTTTCTGTAGTCCTAAGTGGCGGGCATCTCTACCACTCCTAAGCCACGAACATGCTTCTCGTAAGCCGAGAGTGGTAAGCTCTTCGTGAAAGGATTAGCTAGGTTGTCTTCCGTTCCAATTTTGTCAATCACCACGTCTCCTCAATTTACGAATACTCGTATAATATGGTACTTCATGTCTATATGTTTAGACGCCTTGTGAGATCTAGGTTCCTTAGAATTTTTCACTGCACCCGTATTATCACAATAAATAGTGATCACCTTAGGCAAATTGTGAACAATATCAAGATCCAGGAGGAAATTCTTGAGCCAAACTGCCTCTTTCGAAGCTTCTGAAGCAGCCACATACTCTGCTTCCATGGTTGAGTCCGCAATGCATTTCTGTTTTGCACTCCTCCATGAAATGGCTCCACCTCCGAAGGTAAACACATAACCCGAGGTAGACTTCTTCTCATCTCTATCAGTCTGGATCCGAGTCTGTATAACCCAAAGACACTAGACTGTCTGACTAGTAAACAAGCCTATAATCTCTAGGTCGTTTAAGGTACTGGAGAATATGCTTGACCGCAGTCCAGTGTTCCTTTCCAGGGTTAGACTGATATCTTGAGACCATGCCTACAGCATATGAGATAGCTGGTCTCGTACAAAGCATCGCATACATGAGGCTACCTACAGCGGAAACATATAGTACTAGCCTCATACTTTCTATCTCTTCAGGCGTTTTAGGGCACTGATTCTTGGATAGAAAAATGTCATGTCTGAAAGGTACTGAACCTCTCTTGGCATTTTGCATGCTAAAACAAACAATAACAGTATCAATGTAGAACGCTTGTGACAAGCTTAACATCATTTTCTGGCGACCTCGGATAACCTTGATCCCAAGGATGTAAGCAGCTTCACCTAAGTCCTTCGTTTGAAACTGCTCGGATAACCACGTCTTTATGTCTGATAACACTTCAACATTATTGCCAATGAGAAGGATGGCATCTACGTAAAGTGCAAGAAACACCACTGATCTGTTAACACAGATATGGTACACGCACACCTCGTTAGGACAAGATACTAATTCATAGAATTTGACTACCTCGTCGAAACGCTGGTGCCATAACCGGGAAACTTGCTTAAGTCCATAAATGGACTTCTTAAGCTTCCAAACTAGATGCTCTTCACCCTCCTTCACAAAACCATATGGTTGTTTCATGTAGATGTCTCTACCTTTTTCAAGGTGACCGTTTAGGAATGCGGTTTTGACATCCATTTGCCAGATCTCTAGGTTCATGTGAGCTGCTATGGCAACGAGAATCCGAATGGACTTTGTCATTGCTACAGGCGAGAGGTCTCTTCGTAATCGATACCTTATTTCTGGGTAAAACCCTTCGCCACTAGCCTGGCCTTAAATGCCATGATCTCTCCATTCGGTCATCTCTTTCTCTTGTATACCCACTTGATACCAATGACCTTATAGCCCTCAAGTAGTTCAGTGATCTCGTATATTTCCATATTAGTTATGGACTCAAATTTCGAGTCCATGGTGATTCACCAAGAATCTGCATCTATATCTCCCACTAGTTCGTTGTAAGTCCAGGGATCCACAATGTCTTGTTCATCTGTCGGGAGATGGCCAGACTTCTCCCCAGTGAACATATACCGATCAGGTGTAAGTATCACCCTCCCACTACGTCGAAGAGTGTCAGGCGTTATGTTAAGAGATTGTGCGATTACTCATGGAGTACTATCTTGCACAACTGGTTGTTCAAGTGGAACTCAACCACCTTGTAATTCCTCAAGGATGATGTCGACTCGAGACTTGTGGTTACTAATGTAATCCTCTTCTAACAACCGAGTTTTGGTGCTAACAACGATCTTTTGTTCTTTAGGATCATAAAAGTATCAACACTACGTTTCATTCGGATACCTTATGAACAACATCACTTCTGAACGTGATTCCAATTTGTCGGCCTGCCTATTTAGCACATAAGCAAGATAACCCCAGATCCTTAACTGGTGCATACTGGGTTTGTGCCCACTCCACAACTCGAAAGGGGTCTTTTGTACCGACTTAGAAGGCACACGGTTCAACATGTATGCTGCAGTCTCTAGGGCATATCCCCAAAAGGAAACTGGCAAAGTTGCATAACTCATCATCGACCGAACCATCTGTAAGAGAGTTTGGTTCCTTCTCTCTGACACACCATTCTGTTGAGGCTTGCCCGGTGCTGTCAGCTGGGATGTAATCCCACATTCTGTCAACATAGTCCTTGAACTCGTTGGACATATATTCCGCACTTCTGCCTTGAATTCCTTAAAGGTTTCAAAGCAATCCGACTTGTGGCAAAGAATGTAAACATATCCATACCTCGAGTAATCGTCAGTAAAAGTAACGAAGTACTCATACCCTCCACGAGCTTATGTAGACATATGCCCACACAAGTCATAATAAATCAAACTTAATGCTTCTGTGGCTCTATAAACATTTTCCTTGAAAGGCCTAGTCTCCATCTTTCCTCCAAACAGGGTTCGCAAGTTGGAAATGGTTCAACTTAGAGAGACTCCAATGATCTATATTCCACCATCCTTTGAATCCTGTTAAGATTGATGTGACCTAGTCTTAAGTGCCACAGGTAAGTTTGGTTTACCTAAGAAGATTTTTTCCTCTTCTTAGGATTAGATGATGAGGAAGCAACATTAATAGAATTACGCGATTTAGAAGTAATAGTATATAAAGATCTATTTAATGGCCCACCACAGATAAAATTATCGTCTTTTATGATAGAAATTTAACTATCAAAACTTGATATATATCCATCCATGGTGTAGAGTTTAGAAAAAGAAATTATGTTTCGCCTAAACTTAGGCACATATAAAACATCTTTAAGTACTAAAACAGAACTATCAAAATATAGATGTAAATCTCCAATGTCAATTGCAGGAACTCTCGATCCATTGCACATGGATATTACAACCTCGCCATCACCCAATTCATTTTCTGCAAGAAACCTTGCAAGGTGTAACAAACATGATCAGTTACCCCCGAATCCACTACCCATTCGTGGGTAGACGAGGAAACCAGAACAGTTTCAGTTACAAGAGCGACTCGCGTCTCTTTCTGTTTTGCATTGACATCTGGATTATAATTCTTCCAGTATCCTTTCTTACCACTCTTGAAGAACCTTCCTTTCTCCTTTGACATTCGCATGTCGCCGGTAAGGACCGTCTTCTTACTCCCACTGCTCTTCTTGAAATGTCCACCCTTTACGCTCTTTTTCTGGTTTCCGCCTTTCGGAGGATTCCTTGAGCTACTGGTGATGTTCAAGACTTGAGCACCCTTACCCTTTCCTATAACCTCTTTGACCACTACCAAACAATTGAGTAACTTACTCAGGGTAATCTCAATCTTAGACACAATGGTCATAAAACAGAAGTTCTTATAGGACCTTGTAAGAGCATTTATTGGGACGGTAAGATATCTCTTCCACTTTGTGAAATTATTTAAACCCGTTAGGTCTTGGTTGGTGAGACTGTTTAGAAACTCGAATTTTTTTCAAATAGACATGTCTGAAAAATATAATAAAAGCATGTATGAAATTAATATTTGCACATAATTCGTAATTAACCATCATTGTAACCTTTTGAAAAAACCAATGATAGTTAAATACTCGAATAGCCCTAGAGATCACACTCGTAAGCCACTCAGGTTGACGTTTACTCGTGTAGCCCTAGACCAAGCTATATTCCTAGCTCTTTAATTCCAATTCACGTCTAGGTTCTTAAGACGAATGGAATTAATAATCCGATATCTCTGGACCATGTCACTATTAATATTAAAACACGGGAAGGGACTTCTCACGAAGTTGTACCCGTGGTGACATATAAGCTTTGACCATTAATTTGACCGAATTAACATCAAATTCTTGAAATTGACATACTTACGCGAACCATACCGCATTCAATTTGATTTAATTGGCCATATTATTTAATTATTATCTGCTATAGTACTCGTGTTTACAAGGCACGTAAGCCACTCAAGTGGACGTTTACGGCTTCGCTCCCACTACTCAATAATAATTAAATATTATATTAGAAAACCCATCTCACAAAACTCGTGGTTCAAAAATACAAGCAAGCCACTCAGGTGGACGTTTACTTATATAATTGTTCCACTTTTGTATAGAGTCCAATTAATGGAGGTCCGAATTAATGTTTAATATCCAATTCGATTGGAGTGTATTTCTTTAATTATGAACAGAATACTAATATATATATAGGCTTCAAGAGCCAATATTATATTAAAATTTGTAGCCCATTAATTTAATTATATCCCTAATGGGCGTCTGCACAATTAGCCCATAATATAATTAATTAATATATTGGGCTACTAATATTTATCAATTAATTGACCCATCCAATTAATTCCAGTTAAATAAATATTATTAAATAATGTAAAAATACATTAATCTATTAATAATGATTTCTGAGAGACAATAAATAACTAGGCAACTAATTGGGCCAGATCAGGGATCTAATACAAGAAATAAAGTAGGGCCTCAAATTAATTAATCATCTATGCTTAGCCCAAAGCAAAATTAATTAATAAACACAGATTCATTCCACTAGAGAATCCGTGTTGACTTACCCCTTTATCCCAAATTGAGCAATGGCTTGTATTTTAGACTTAATCGATCCCCGTATTTAAGATAAAAATATCCATTAATTAATTAAGCTCACTGACAGCTTAAATTAATTAACATCTTATTATGCTCCTGAGTAGTACCACTCGACCTCATTAACACACTTGAACTTAATCAATCGGTCGGGTTCAGTGTGCTAATCCTTTCGAGTTCCTCATGTGATATTATCAATCCATTTTACTAGGATACGGTTGCAAGATACAGACAACCAGCCTGAGCCACAAATAACTACTAACACCCAAGATACATAAATCCGGTCGCGATGACGTTCACCATAGAAGGTCAAAGTGATAGATAGCCAAATGCACTTAGTGAAGTCTTACCAAGCTTAAGACCAGCCTAATTCATCGAGATCTTGGTTCTCAAGGTCGGTCGAGAGAACACATCTCATTGTGATCTATCAATACACCACCTTAAGAGTACCAAGTAAAGACAAGCGACCAAGACAAGCCACTTCTTATCTAAATCTGCGACTTAAAACGACAACTTATCCTTAAGTTATCTCAATTGTGATAATTGTTTATATCTTGTTAGTTCAACCAATTTGTGTAGTCTTCTGTGATATCCGACATACTACAAAAATCTAACTTTCATAGAAGATAAATGATTATATATATATTTATCAGATAGGAGAATAAAATAGTGGTTAGGACAAAAATACATTGTATACAAGCATAAAAACTGCTTCCAGTATACAAAATCCCAACAGATATATCTTTGATTTTTTATATCAAATGTTCAGTTTTAAGATATGTTTAATATGTGTCGGATTTTCGGTGAAACATTATCTCCATTAGCAAAATCTTTTATCGGGATGCACTTACTTCTTTTGATGGTCATGTTTCTATATGAAAGACAATAAATATATGTGGTGGCCAATTAGACAACTCTTTCTGTACAATAACTCACAAACTTCGTACCTAGTCTTATGTCACAACCTCATCATTAAACCCTAAGAAGAGGAAACAATTTTCTGAAGAGAAAATGTCACATACAACTTGGACATATGTTCGGGCCAAACTAGGGACCTAATACAAGAAATAAAGTCGGACCTCAAGTGAATTAATTTTTCATACTCAGCCCAGAGTATGATTAATTCACGAACATAGATTCATTCCACTAAATAATCTATGCTGACTTACCCCTTTATCCCAAAAGTTGAGTCAATGCTTGTATTTTTAACTTCAGTTAATTCCCCTATTTTAGATAACGACTATCCATTAATTGATTAAGTTTACTGACTACTTTACAATTAATATCTTATCCTTGAGCAGTACCACTCGACCTTATTATCACACTTGAACTTAATCAACATGCATGGTTTAGTATGATAAATCTTTCGGGCTCCTCAAGGGGATATCATCAACCCTTTAATAGGATACGAATACATGATACAGATAATCAGCCTGAGCTACACGCAATAACACTCACCCAAGATATAGAGATATACGGTCGCGATGACCCTCACCCATTATAAATCAAAGTGATAGCTAGTCGCGTGCACTCAACTAAAATCTCATCAAGCTTAAGATCAGTTGAGTCTCCGAGACCTTGGTTCTTCAGATGGGTCGGATAGAAGAACACGTCTCACCACGATCCATCAATACATAAAATGTATCGACATAGACAAGTGACCAAGACAAGTCACTTCTTATCTACATTGCAGCCTAAAACAACAACTTGTCCTAAAGTTGCCTCAGTTGTGATAACTCTTTATATCTCACTAGTTCAACCAATCACTACATTCTTCTGTGATCTACAACACATTGTACGATCTAACTCTTGTGAGATAATGAACTAATTTGTGCAATTATAATAATCAGATAGGAGAATAATAATAGTGTTAATAGGAAACATTATATACAAGCAAATGCATAGACCGGTGTCAGTATACAAACTCAAAATTAATATTGGTAAACTATCGGTAACCGTAGTAAAAACAATTAAGGTAATCTCAAAAATCTTACCATTTACCATCTATTTACTTGCGGTTACCATTACTGATGGCAAAATATACCATTGGGAGCGAATAAACAAATGGTAATGGTAACTTTTTGCTCACCCCTAGATTTCATTAGCATCATCAACCCTCCCTTCTCTGTCAAGACCAACGATTAATGAGGTATAAGTGTAAACATTGATTTCGTATTTTATCTCTTCAAAGTAGTGCATCACATCATGCGTAGTTACAACCAACCCAATTTTCCACAAGTCATTTATCAACACAAGGGAACTAACTTCATTTAGTTTGGATGGAGTCTACCTCCAATCTATTAAGTATACTGAGTACCTAATCCACTTCCCCTACAGAGAAAAGCTCTTGGAAGAGCGAGGTGAAGGTCACTGCATCGGGTTCGTAACCTTGCATGTACATGCACAATACCATTATGTTGGGTTATGAGTCAGTAGATGGTACTCAGCTGTCTAGTGGTTAAAAGAATATTTGGAAAATCATAGTAGTACTATGGAATTGAAGATCCCAAAACCCAGCTGATATAAGTAGTGCAGTGTGTCGATAGGGTTAGATGATGTATAGGTTAGACTTGTTTTATTTTGATTATCTTTTTGTCTAAGTCCTGTACGGGGTAAACTGTTGGACTGATCTTCTGACGAAGTTACTCTCCAGAACCCCACGTCATCAATGTAAGAGCTTGCGTTCTTCAGCCAACAACTGATGTTCACCTCAGTAGGAGACAGCCCATTAGCTGATAAGATATCAGCAGAAGAGCATAATGCAAAGCTCAGTACCTTCGCAGTCATTAGCATCAGATGATCTGAAGCCACTCCATCTTCCCCGACGCCTAAATTCAAAACCAAGGCGGAGAAGGAAGTCTATGATCTGAGAGTTGCTCAACAGCTGCAAGACAAGCTGGATCATGAGCATCAGATGGAAGAAGCAAAGAAAGGCAAGGAGCCTAGGAAATTGATGGGCAAAATTTCCAAACGCAAGGCTAAGCAGCTGGTGGACAAACAGAAGAAGAAAGCTCAGGAGGAGCTATCCAAAGCCCCCACCACTACAGTCCAGCCGACAGCTCAGGGTCACTACACGCCTTATCTTACATCCGAGCAGGAGGCTGAGGACAAAGCCACCTGGGAGGCGACGCTGAAGGGACTAAGTCTCCAGAGAGGAGATGCAAGGACAGCGGCCCTCAGAGAGAAGAAGAGATTAGCTGACTTGGCTAAAATGATTAGCCTATCTCAGAAGCCAGCAGCTGATCCAAGGAAGCAGATTCCACGGGGTTCCAAGTTCAAGAGGGCACATTATATCAAGAAGGACCCTATCCCTCATGTGGACAAGTGGGTGCCAGCCGAGCTTAATGAGCAGTGGGAGGAACTTAAAGAAGATTTTATCAAGGGATACTATGTGTGGGGTATCTATTCTACTGACAGACCAGCTGACCAACTCTTTGATGAGCTTATTTGCCGATCTGATATGGAATTCAGAGATCAGCTTCGTCAGATCATGGAAAGAGAGAAGATACCTTTCAAAGCTCCAAAGATTCGAAGAATCCCTCCTCCCCGGACTACTCGCGGCGTGCTGTGCACAAAAGAGATTGAGAGAGAAGTCGAAGAAGCTGCTTATCACCTCTGCCTGAACTTTGACCATCCTGCTGATCACGAGGAAATCCAAGTCCTGAGAGCCGAATCTACAAGTATTATTACCTGGACCCTCCGGCTGATAAGTCTGAAGACTTCAAGAAGCGTACTCAGAGATTCAGACGTCAGCAGTGATCTTGCTTTCCTTGTCTTCCTTTTGTAAGAGTGATAGAAACTTGTACTCTCTTGATCATATTTATAACAGTTTCTACTACTTGCCAGACAATTACTCATTGTCTCATGGCTTTTGTTTGTGTTTTTCACAACTGATCACTAAGTGATCTGACACACACTCACATAACCGTTTCTCTAATTTTGCCTATCTCTCGCCTACTGACTTGATGTTTAATTGATCACCTTGATTGTATTTTCAGATATATTAGGGGGATATTATTGTCAGTAGATTAGCTTTCCTTTCCTTATTGTTTTAGAGTGGAGGTTTTGGCATCATCAATTAGGGGGAAATTGTTGGGTTATGAGTCAGTAGATGGTACTCAGCTGTCTAGTAGTTAAAAGAATATTGGGAAAATCATAGTAGTACTATGGAATTGAAGATCCCAAAACCCAGCTGATATCAGTAGTGCAGTGTGTCGATAGGATTAGATGATGTATAGGTTAGACTTGTTTTATTTTGATTATCTTTTTGTCTAAGTCCCGTACGGGGTAAACCTGTTGGATGGGTCTTCGGACGAAGTAACTCTCCGAACTCCATGTCATCAATGTAAGAGCTTGCGTTCTTCAGCCAGCAGCTGATCTTCACCTCGCAGGAGACGACCCATCAGCTGATAAGATATTAGCAGAAGAGCATAATGTAAAGCTCAGTACCTTCGCAGTCATCAGCTGACCCACCAGAGCCTTATCAGCTTATCAGCCGACTCAGCCGAAGAAGACAGAGACTGTCTTAAGTCTACTGTATCCGACAGAAAGCGACCCAGTCGTAAACATCTTTTCGAAGTTCAGCAGAAGATCATACGAGGATGTGGAATAGTCAACTCTATCTCTGACACATTCTCACCTACCACAAACCTCGACCAATGAGACGCCGACAACGCTTTACCTGCTCTGACCAACTAAAGTTGCTCTCATGTACAGTATTAACTTCCCTGCTGCAACAATTCGAATTTATGGCCGTTTTCTTTGGAAGCTTGTGACACGTGGCATCGTCTTCTCCAACGGACATATGCCTTGCTCACAACTATAAATAGAGAAGAAATCTGAGCTCCACGCACGGGACTCATAAGGGAAAAAGCTCAAGCTCAAGAACACTCTAGCGAACTCAACAGATTATACAGCGAAGAACTTGCTTTCATAGAATATTTGTAGTTCTTCTCTCTAGAGTATTTAGATCCCTTTCTTCTCTAGACTAAGCTCATTGCCAGATTTATAGCTTAGATTTCGAAGGAGTTCACTTTTAGTGAATTGTTCTTATTGTAAGAACTCCTTCTTAGTTGGAGATTATCCCCTCCCTTTCGAAGTTAGGTTTGAATTGTAAAGTCGCTAAGGACTATAACTTAGAAGGGGTCTGCATCCGGCTGCACGATTCCTTCTTCGAGGCTTGCTCGGAATAATCAACAAGTTCTCTCCGCCAAGTCGGGACCGTGGACGTAGGATCTTGCGTATCCGAACCACGTTATATCACTTGTGTTATTTACTGTTTTATTGCATATCATACCAACTGCTCAAAATCATATGTTTGCATAAAACGTATTTTAAAAGCGCACAGCCAAAAGAATTTATCATGCGAAACTGAGACGAATCTCTGGGCCCTACACACTTGTCCGCACAACGTCTCCCACTGAGTTTCAACGACTGACTAAAGTCAGTAGGAGAGCTCAGTAGCTGACACACTCTGACCCCGTGATCGAAGGTTACTATTTGGCACTGTTCATCAGTTGCACCAAACAGCTCAGCTGTCCTTCGGTTTGAGAAAAAGAAACTGTGATCAGGTGTATTCACCCCCCCCTCTACACCTGACTATCGTCTCCGGACCAACACATTACAAGTTGTTGGGTATGAGATTCAGAATTATAAGATTTGAAGATCTCAAAACCCCTAGCTGAATGATGAACCTAAAAATGTAATAACTTAGTTGAGTTCAGGATGTTAGGAACTCAGTAGGCTAGCTAGGTTCAGTGGCTGATAGGTTCAGTAGAACATCTCTTGTCAGCCAGAAGGACTCAACACTGAGCAATTGAGTTGGGTGTTTCAGAACCCACTGTATTAGTAAAGAAAATCGAACCAAGTACTGAATATCTCAGAAGAATGTCAATAGAAGAAAGCTCAGTAAAAGCGTCCGAGGAAATTGAGGAAGTTAACTCAGTACCCGCGTTAAAGTTTGAACAAACCTCACCAACTCTCTAACCTCGACCAATGAGGAGCTGATAGCACTGTACCTACTCTGACATAAAGTTGCTCCTTAGACTGAAAAAGAGGAAATCCCTACAGTGACATTCAAAACTCATGATAGCCAGTCCTTTTCCAACGGATCTATTCATGAGTCGAGACTATAAATAGAGAAGAGTCTTCATGCAGAGATAACAATAGGGAACCAAACACATTCAAGTATTCAAATGCTCTAGAAACCAAAAAGCGTACACAGCGAAGAACTCATACAAAGAGAAATATAATTAGTTCTTCACTCTAGATATCTATTGTTCCCATTCTCTATTCTAAGCAATTCTTGTAATATCTTAAGCTTAGAAAATTCAAAGGAGTTCAGCTTATTGAACTGTTCTTATTGTGAGAACTCCTTAGTTGGAGAATATCAAACCTCGTGTTTGAAACTGTAAAGTCACTAAGACTATAACTAGAGTATCTGTCCAGCGTACAGATCGACTGAGACTTGCTCAGTATAAGTAATCAAGAACTCCTACTTTGTTTAGGACAGTGGACGTAGGATTCAGCATATCCGAACCACTTTAAAATTTGTTTACGTTAATTTACTGTTTCATTGTTTATCTGTTCATACTGCATATAACTAATTCTTAAGAAAATCACACTCAGCATAAAACGTGTTTTCAAATCAAGACGAAGATTATTTTGGGCCTACACTTCCGCACTCTATCATATACTGAATTTTTGTTCACTGGCTGGAGTCAGTAGATAGGACTCAGTAGATAGATACTCTGCCCACGCAATCGAGAAAGTTTATTTAGCTAACTGACTTGTTCAGTAGCATTTTTCAGTAGATACTGACTTTCGCGTTTGAGTTGAAATTTGCATTCAGGTGTATTCACCCCCCCCCCCCCCAACACACACCTGAAGGCTCATCTCTGGACCAACGATTGGTATCAGAGCGGTGTTCTTCTGATCATCCTTTTCTGAATACTGTGATCTACTCAAATAGATCATGAAACCATTTTCTCTGCACTTGCATATCTTTCATTGCATCCTATACCATATTTTCACGATGACTGACATATCAGTTATAAGGACAACACCCATATTTTTAGTAGAAAACTACGCGGTATGGCGTGTAAGAATGGAGGCACACTTAACGTCGCTGCATGATAGCATGACGGATGTCCTGGAGAAAGGACCTATTGTTCCCATGGTCGATAGTGTCGAATATGCAGCTGTGGCAGAAATATAGATGCCAGAACCGGTGAAAAGGCTCCCAAGGACAAGGGCCTCTTTACACCAGAAGAGAGAAAGTTGCACAACCTTGACCGAGTCGCACACAATACAATATTGACTACACTCAGTGATTCATACCTCGGAAGAGTGCACAACTTCAAAACCGCAAAGGAGCTCGTGAGGCTCTCGTCAGATCGAGTCAAGGAACTCCACATATTAGGGAGAACAAGCTGGAGTTGGAGCTACAGAAGCTCGAAGCCTTTGCAATGATTCCTGGCGAGTCAATTGATGATTTTAGTGTCAGAATCACAAATCAAATCAACATTATCAACGGACTCGGGAAAACCTTTGGCAATAAGGAGATAAATACCAAAATTTTGAGGGATCTTACTAGGTCCAAGTGGTACTCGTTTGCTACATTTTTGCGAAGAACTGACTGAAGTATTGTTACTCCTGACTATATTTTTTTCTGAATCAAAAGATGAGGAGTTAGAGTTCAATCTTCCGCATACTCCCAGTGCCGACATTGATATGCCAATAGATCACGCCTATAAAGCAACGATCAGCATACCTGAAGCTAGTCCCTCAGTCACTAGTCAATCAACTAGAAGCTCACTGATTATCCCAACTGCTGATAGTCTAGCTAAGAAGTATGCCCTCCTTGCAGTAAAGTATCAAAAGGAGAAGGACAAGCTTAGGAAGATGAAAAGAGCTTCGAAAAACTACCAAGGTAAGAGAGAAAACAATTACCCGAAAGGTGAATCTAATTCTCTACCTGAATGCAGGAACACTGAGACTGCCTCCACTGGAAACAATGAGACACCAAGAAATGAAGGTAAGAGCTCAACGTGTTACAACTGCAAAAATACGAGACATTACCAGTATGAATGTCCAAAGCTCTCAGCTGCTGAAAGTGTTAAAAGGCAAGCCAGAAGGAACAAATTTATCAGAAAAGGCAAGCCTATATAGCCGGAGAATTTTCCGATTGCACGAGCAATGAAGAACTATTTATGGAATCATCAGATAAAGAAGCCGCATTCATGGCAATCGAAACAGAAGAAGAGACTGAACTGTGCCTCATGGCTGGAGAAGAGGCTGAAGTAAATTCCAATCCTAACATATATCTCTCTTCACCTCGCACACATGACACATTCTCTATTGCAAGCGAACCATTAGATGTGGTTCTAGCCTATGAAGATCTTTTAGAGGAACATATACAGATGAGCACTCAGTTCAGCAAGACACTTCAGGAGCTTGAATTCATGAGAGCTGAAAATCAGAGACTTTCAATGAGTAGTCAGGTCTCGACTGAGTCAGAATGACTTGTCTTGAGACAGAATGAAGAGGTCAATTCTCTAATGACTAAGTTTCAACAACAAGAATCTCAGATCACAGTCTTGATCAAGGACAACTTTGAAAAAGATACTGAAATTATCAGTCTGAAAGAAAAGATTGTAGAGTCCAGAGCTGAATATGACGCTCTAAGAAAAAGTGATGAGGTTTGGAGAACCTTGATGACTGAGCAATACTTAGGAACTAAAGAGAAGCTTGAAAAACTGCTAAGATCACAAAGACCATCCTCCACAAAGGACAGACTTGGATACACATATGAAGCATCTACTTCGGTGACGTAAGAGCTCGGTAAAAGTTGGCTAACAGATTTGTTCAAGGGGGAACTCAGTATGCAAACCTATAACCCCTCAGACAAAGAACAAACAGAAAATGAAAGCACATCAGCCTAGCTACCAGAAATTGACCAGAGGTTCAAGCCCCATAACACCCAGATCAAACTCAGGGGGAACAAAGAAGGTCGAGATGGGCCGAACAGTATGACCATCCTCAATGGATTCATCTAGCTCAGTATGGATCATACTACTATGAGCCCAGAATCAGTAGCCCCAAGGTTCAGAAGAAGACACCTGAACCTCAGAAAACAAAGAAGTCTGCATCTCTCGGTCCAAAGCAGTGAGACTTGTTAACAAAGAAGGGTAAGAAATTATCTAAAACCACCGGGGTTGTCGGACGCATTTGGGTTCCAAAATCTACTAACCTTTAAGGACCCAACCCGAACCCAAAGGGTACCTGAATTTATTTTTATTTTATATGTGCATAAGGACCCTTGGATCGTGGACGGTGGATTCTCAAGACACATGATGCATCAAAAGAATCTATCGGCCAACTATGTTCGGTGGGAAGGAGCCGACTGAGTTTGGTGACAACTCCAAAGGATATACAAGGGGATATAGAACATTGAGAATATGAATTGCCATAGTTTCCAGAGTAACATATGTTGAAGGACTTCAACATAGTCTCCTTTCAGTCAGTCAATTCTGTGATAACTCTAATAAAGTGACTTTGACGCAGGTTTTTGTGATGTTCTTGATAAAACTACAGGAAAAACTGTGTTAATAGGCTCGCGAAGAAGAAACATCTATTATGCAGATTGGAATACCGTTGAACCTGAAGCATGCTTGCTTGTACAAACGAAGTCATATGATAGAACAACGTGACTGTGACATAGAAGACTAAGTCATCTGAACTTCAAAACAATGAACAAACTAGCAAGAGATGCTAAAGTAAGAGGACTGCCCAATGAAGTCTTCAAAAGACACAAGAATTGTGAAGCATACATGAAGGGAAAGCAAACAAAATCCAGCAATCCGCCAATTCCGGCACCCTCTACTGATGGAATCCTTCAGCTACTCCACATGGGCCTATTCGGGCCGATCTCTCCAGTGACGATCAGAGGCAATAAATATGCTCTTGTAGTCATATATGACTATTCAAGATACACTTCAGTGATTTTCATCGTCAACAACTCTGACGTTAAAACTAAATTGTCGAAACTACTGAAAAGACTGGGCGTTGAAAGGGATATCAAGATACAAAGAATATGGTCAGATCGAGGAACATAATTTCTGAATTCAATGATGAAATAGTATAGTGAAACTGAAGGGATCCAACACTAAACCTCAGTTGCACGCACGCCTCAGCAGAACAACCTTGCTGAAAGAAAGAAAGAACAGAACATTGAAAGAAGCAGCAAGAACGTTACTCGCAGACTCAAATCTACCATCAAAGTTTTAGGCATAAGCTACTTACACAGTCTGTTACACTCAGAATCGCTCATTACTGACTCAACTACACATGAAGGCATCTTTTGAACTATGGAAATGGAGAACACCTACTATTTCACATTTCCATATATTTGGTTGCTCATGCTTTATCCGTAATAATGGAAATGATCGGCTTAAAGGTCTTCGATAGAAAGTCGACCGAGGAGTATTCTTAGGATACTCTAGGGTCAGCAAAGCTTTCAGAGTCTTTAACTACCGGACACTTTGCGTGGAGGAAAGCTCTCATGTTGTATTTAATGAGTTTGCTACTGAGAACATGATACGAAGCTCTCAGCAAGTCACACTCAACATAAAACATTTTTTAAATCGGGATGAAAATGGTTTTGGACCTACACTTCCGCACTCTATCATATACTGAATTATTGTTCACTAACTGAAGTCAGTAAATAGGACTCAGTAGACAGATACTCTGCTCATGCGATCAAGAAAGCTTATTTGGATAACTGACTTATTCAATAGCATTTTTCAGTAGATACTGACTTTCGCATTTGAGTTGAAATTTGCATTCAGGTGTATTCATCCCCCCCCCCCCCACACACACCTGAAGGCTCGTCTCTGAACCAACTCGTAATATCCGCGACTCAGAGTCAGGGCTTCTGCTTTAGGTTATGAGGTTGCAGGCCTAGGCACCATACCCATTGCCCTATCCTTCTCTCTTGACTTTCGTTCTTGGAATCTTTTATTCCTTCCAAAGCCAAAATCAACTACTTCCATGTGCAAAAGTAATCGACCATAGCATTGTAGGGCTAAATGTCAACACCAATTTTACTAAGTAGCATTTCGTCGAATAGATAAACGGCAAAATCACCATGACTCATTTCCTGGCACTTGATTGAGCAACTTCGTAAATACTAATGTGGGGCACCAAATCTTACCATATCATCCATCAATTGCATCATCTAGCTTGCTTATGTCGCTGATATTGAAGGTGGGTAGTGGGGAAAATCCCTGAATTGTTATTTCCTCAAGCAAAGTTGCAACTGAATAGTAAACGATTTGTGTGAAGATTTATTATACTCGATTTAACCTCATATTCATCACTGAAGTTGCATTTTGCGCAACATTTTTTTTTACCCTAGCAAGCTAGGCTCCCACTGTGGAGTTCCACAGCGCGTCACTCGTTCAGTTGTGGTACCGCGACATGATCCTTTGGCGGCCTTCAAACAGCTGGTACAACGCTGGTCGTAGAATATTGTAGGTCCTAGGATTTCGGGGATAGCAATCGACAATCGTGGGGTGGTTTTCGAACGCAATCACAGTGGGGTGGTAACTTCCTCATGGATTCATGACGATTGCAGGTCAACTCCAAGAAACGAGCTTGGGCAGCAGCGATGGATCATGGTGTTTGGATGTGAGGCGTGATGGAACCCTGGTTTTCTAGGGTTCCACTGTGGTTGGCTGCGTAAAGGTGTTTTTTAGCACCGTTTTCAGTGACATTTTGCGGCGGTTGTTTAACGATCGTGGATCGTGTAGTGGAGTCGTTGGCGGTAGGTTTGGTGTGACACATGGCATGTGGTTCGAAGTGTTTCTTGTTCGAGAAACCCTAGTTTCCTAAAGCCTAGTATGGAAAGGCTAGAAAACTTGAATTCTGTATTTGTTACAACTTTTGTAATAGATAGATCTTCAATTTTATTTTGGGCCCGATTGACATATTTAATTATTATGTCGGTGATTTTTTTTCTTGCATAACATGATTAATTATTTATTAATTGTGTTTTCAGAAATTACATAAATAGGCCTTAAATTATTTTAAACATGTTTTATTTTCTTTGCGAGATTGATTTATTATTTGTGCCTAAAAAATTGCGTCCTTTAGAATTATGTGATTTTTAAAAGCCAA